>VDFB02086081.1:392354321-392440661 GCA_007258455.2 Sequoia sempervirens
CATACATAGTGATGCCATTCCATAACTTTAGTAACTCGTCGATAAGAGGCTCGATATATACATTCATATCTTTAACTTGGTACTTACCTAGTTGAATAAACATAAACATTACATAATTATTATAACCATTTTACTGCAATATATATAAATTAATGTACATGACTATTGAATGAAAAAAATATAAGTCATTATGCAAAAAACAAGACAAATGAGATGCTACTATGTTAAAGAAAATTGATGTAAACAAATACCTAAAACAATCATTGAAAACATTATGTGCTCCCTCTTTATTGACATCCATGGAGGAATGCTATTGTTGATAACAAAAACACATGTGCCACACCGAGTAAATAGATCTCAGCTCTCCAAATGGATTGACACCGTCCACTCCCAATGAAAGCCTAAGATTATGAGGTTCTTCTTTAAAGTGTGGCCATTTTTCCTCCATGTCCCTAGAAATGCAGAACCATCCACATGCATTCGAGGAATGTCATCTCCACTTCTATTCCATGCATGGTAATCCATAAATTGTGCTAAGCTTTCGCACCTAAATAATCGTGGCATACGTGGAATAATGGGAATATAATGAAGAAACTTGCGAGACACCTTTTTTGTTAGTTGATCTGTTTGATATCTACTGATATGACATTCTGAGCATTCTGTTGCAAATTCCTATTGTTTATGATATATAATATGATCACTGGGACATGCATCTATTGCTTGATACTCCATTCTGAAATCTTTCATAATGGCAGATAAATCTCGGTGTGAGTAAGGTAAAATATTTGATGGTGGTAACAAAAATTCACTAATCAACCTACAACAAAAAATAATTTGTTAATATAAAGAATATTAGTGGTACATATTTCATCCTTTATTTACTAGTGATGAACTAACAATAATTAAAATAGATGAAAAAATATGACATATATGACATACATTAACATCTGTGAGATTGCTATGTTTGATAAACCATTCATAACCTTCAAGTTCAATAGCAACAATACAACAGAGAGAAGAGTTGTTTGAGAGCCTTCATAAAGGGGCTCGTATGCCTTCTCAAGTATAGGTAAATCATGAACATCATCAAAGTCATCTCGATCATCATGATTAGCTCTACCATTAAATGTGTCATGGATCAATGTATTTGTACCATTATCTTCAACTATGTTTTCTGGTGCATGATCATCTTCTTCCATAGGATCATTAACTTCAACTTCGATATTCACAACTCCATGTTCGTCCGCTTGTAAAATCACATTCTCCAGGCCGTGATAATCCATATCATCTTCCCTAGGGCTCCCTACCTTTATAATAATGATAGACACAAATAAACCATGATCATGATGAAGTGATTATATATATATGTGTGTGTGTGTTATCCCACAAAGCTGGTTTACAATTTCTGGGAGGATTTGATTTTTGCTGAAATCACATATTCTTAGAAAATATAATGATTTAAGCCTTAAAAAATTTTATTTAAAGAATTCCAATTGAAGAGGGTTTTATCAAATTACCTTAAATCAAACCCCCTTGGATAGAAACCCGCTAGTTTTAAACCATACCTATAACGGAGTCTCCTTTATACCTATCAAAATTTTGATAAAAAACCACTTTTGATTTACCTTTTGGGGGATCAAATGAATTCATTTAAAATTTATTTTTTGTAAGTATGTATTCCTTATTATAAGTTTCCCAAAAAATATAATTTTAAATAAATTTAATTAATTATTATATTTTATTTTTTATTTCTTGTGAATGTAGGTTTTTCACTCAAAATCAAGCTCTTTGTTCTGCACATGTAGAAAAATAACAGATTATTAAAAAAAAAAATTAAAAATATTACTACACTAGATATTGAAGTCCTTGATCTAACAAAGAAAAAAATTTGAATTTTTGATACATACAAAAGTTAAGCATTATATGGTGTACTATGTTGAATTATAGATTTGTTTGAATTCAAAACTTGATTAAGAAAAATGTCCAATAAAAAACTATCTAACCAAGTGGGCTTAATAGATATCAAAGTTAAAAATCTAAATTGAAAGAAATATAATTTTATCCTTCATGGAAAAATTTATACATTATCACGGTGAGCATCACTTTTTTAAAATGTTGTTTTATGAAAAAACTAGTTTTCGAGGGAGATGGAAAAAAGAAGTGCAATCTGATTCCAAAATTTTTGAAAAAAATATATTTAGAATGTACAGACAAAATTTCATGAAACTCTAGTTTTCATCATCTTTAAATTCCCCATGGTTTAGCCGCTATAGGTGTAGAGTGAGGAATTTAGTTAAAAAAATTTATTTCAGTGTCCAGTTTGGCCAAAAATTGTAAACCACTATTGTGGGATCACCCATATAAAATTTTAAAATGATATAAATATTTACAAATTCAATCGATATAAACACATATAATTAACAACTTACCAATGGACAATAATCATGCCCCCCTTCAACGTGACCATGTTGCCTACAATGTTTCTCAACTGTTGTGATTAAAAGTCGTCTCATCTTTAAGCCCTTGCAATTATTGCAAGGACAATAATATTTCCCATCACCCTTTCTTTTCAATCTAACCCACAATCTATCAAGTGTCTCTTCATTTTGTTCTGGACTAATATTATCTGACATGATTTTTCTTTACCAAGCTTGACTATTTAGATCTTCAAAAAATATCAAACTCACACTCCAATAATTTTTATTCATAGACAGATAACAAAATCCAATAATTCTGATATTTTACACCAAAAAAATTTGGCATGCAACCACCCCTGCAAAATAGAAGATAGTTTGAAGTTAATGACCCCAAAAAATACTTTAAAATGCTAATTCTAAAACTTCTTATGACGAACTTATCCCTAGGGCCCTCAACATTGAGAGAGCCCTAATCGCACAAGGAAGCACACACTAGTAGAATTTGGCAAATAAATGACTAGGTGACTAAAACTGTTAGTCACAACAACTAAAAATGACTAAATTCTGCTCATTTTTTGCAACTCAGCTATAAATGAGTAAATAAATTACTAGTTTGGTTGTTGATTAAAAATTATTTAGTCACACAAATAAAAATGACTAAATAGTTAGTCATTTATTTAGTCAGAATCCATTTGAATAAATCATTTAAGGAACCAAGAATATAGTTCGCCAAAATACTCTAAAACTTTAATAAACATAACCTAAAACTTTTGTCAAAATATTATTTTCAGGCGTAGCCCACTAGAATGGAGTTTTCATTTTAATAAACATACTCTACAACCTTCGTCAAAACATTATTTTCAAGCATAAACCGCCAAAATAGAGGAGTGTTTCCGTAAAGAATGAAAAAGAACGGTGAGGAGATGTGCGTGAAAGGAGGCATAGGATTCATTGCTGCTTATCTCATTCCTGCTCTACTCTACAAATCTTACATTGTTTCCGCTACTATTTGTAATCTAGGTATTTTTACTTGACATATATGTGCATAATCTCAAATTCCTTCAGAGGCTTTTGAAGTATCAATGTATCCTATATAGGGTTTAGAATGATTTCTTTTAATTAAAAAAATAAATAAATGATGTATTTCCCTGTAATTAGATAATGTGGAGATCTCCTAAATCTGCCCCAACACACTATCCTCTTTGGCGCTTGTATTCATTACTCCAACTACTAGGGTTTTGCATGTGACATCTTTAATATCTTCATGACCATGGCTTTTAAATAGCTCGATCTTTGCTTTAATCCTTTTCATGGTAACCCTTGAAAGGTTCCATAATCCACCTTCAATCTCTTCTAAGAACGGTGTCTTAAGCTAGACTGCATAGTATGCATATAAAGCAAGTCCTTCATACCTACCATTGTTCCAAACCACCACTCATTGCCTTGCTTAAAATGTTGCCTCCATAAGCACAATAACATGTTTTAAAATCATGGTTTCCAGTGATTGACCATTAAGGTCACCACTTTCATCAAGTTACAATGATATTTTTGTCTTCAAACTCAAAGCATTATTTAAGATAACATTGTGAATTGTTTGTTGTGTACGATTTGATTTTCTTGCACATTTACTGCTTTGCTAACTTCCTTTAAGACTAGGTATTGCACCTTCAGTTGCAATGTCAAACAACTCACTCACTATCACTTGAAGATTCCTTTCATGAGCATCCTTCTATAAAATTGAACTATGCCCTATAGACTGCCTACTTACTACATGGGACTCATTGTTTCATGGTATTGTAGATCTTAAGATCCTTCAACCTTATTGACACTACTTCACAGTCCACAAGGTATTATTCACTATTCTCCCATTTTTGATGAGTCTCAAAACACTGCTCAAACATGCAATCCACTACCTCCATTATACATTAATGGTTAAGAAGAAACATTGAACCTATGATTACCACTGTTAATTCATTTGGAAAGCCATTCCCTGATTGCATTTGCCTTGTCTAACTCTACCAAAAGTATTTGAAAAACCCTTAAGGTCAACAAGGGGGTAAGGAAACTCACTGTTAAAATCTCCACTTTACTATGCAAGGTTTGAGCTTTATTATCTTGTCACTGCTCAGCCTCTTTTTGATTGTCACATCTCAAGTGATTGCCATTCTTCTTACCGTAGATTGCATTTACAAATGTCACTAAGCTACATAGTGTGCTTGTTATTGGCTACAATCTTTAGATTGCAAGATTTTGTTATTAGCTACAATGTCTTAATCTTTTTGGTATTGCAACCTCTCTAATCTGCTAGAGTTATTGTTTATGTTTCTACGGAGGCCTAGGGTTTGTACCGTAATCATGCTCTTACCAATGCTTTTGTTGGTATTAAAAAATAACCTTAAATCTTGGGTCAAAAAATTAGTTGTCTTGACAAAGTTGTGGTATGATCTTGGATTGTATCCTAGAGTGTGTGGGAAGCTTGTGTTTGATCATTAAAGTATGTAAACCTGATCAGAGAAATGTATCTATATAGCATGGGTATTGCTTTAATACTTTCCATAATGGTTATTAGCAAATCACATTATTATAGTTTGCAGTAACCCAAGATTGCATTCAAGTATGTAACAAACTTGGTTTGTAGTTTAAGCTATACACTTTTAAGTAACATTCATAAGGTTTAGAAAATCTTGATCACTCTCTAGAATAACCCATTAAACATGGGTTGTGCTTGAATGCACTACATAATTGATATAACACAACCACTCTTTATATCAACTAGAGTTATAGGCTCTTTATTGCAGCAAGAGGTAATCACTCTTCGATCATGCTATAATTACATCCTAACCGGTTAAACTTGAGACAACCTGAATGCACCCAATGATGATTGACACCTACTTTATACAACCTGAATTAACTACATTATATGAGTGCCTCCATTTCTATCACAACATAGCCACATTAAACTTGGGTCACACATGAATGCATCCTGTATTTGTTATAACACAACTGTGCCACATGACCAATAGAGTTATGGATCACATAATTACAGTCACAAGAATCTGTTCCTTGGTTGTGATTTTATGGTGATTCCATACAACAAAATATGGACATGAAATTCTCAAAACCCTAAACCTCTAAAAATAAAATCTGATGAGATGTTGCTTTAAAATATGATTTTCAAACCTGGAACTACAAATATGACTTCACAACTAAATTCTGCAAAAAGACAATGACTACCCTCAACTTGGCGATATCTTCTTGAATTTTTTCTAATTTTTCCCATGAAAATCGTCCTTAGTTCTCCACAAACTATCTCAAGTAGAGCAAAAAATTGTCGCAATAAATCATCGAACTCACTTTTCTTTATGTCGGCCACAATTTGATTTTTTTCTTATTTTTCATGTTTGTCAAAATTTCGACGAAATTGATAGTCGACATTTCAACGAAACCCAGGTTCGTCAAAATTTTGACGAACATTAGGGATAAACTTTTAAAAAATTGAAAATTACACATCAAATTTTACAAGCACTCGATGATACATCAAATTATACATATTTTGTCAGATTTTGCAGTCAAATGAGTTAGTGCCTACATGCCAAAATTCAAGCTTTCAAACTTGGAGATCAGACATGAGAGAAGCTACAATAGATCACTAGTGGATACTAGAGTTTCGAACAAACCTTGATACCAGGACTAAATCACCACCTTAGGCATATGAGTCCCATTATACCATTTTTCAGCCTCTTCCTATAGATCCTGGTTTAGCAGTTACAGATTCCAAATTCAACCCGAAACCCTAAAATGGGACTAAATCGCCTAGCCTGGCATATGAGTCGTAGTGTGCATCAAAAGTCATAATTTTAGGATTGCAGACCTTGTTCTAATCATCTCTATTTTTCTAGGTGCACCTATGTTCATTCTCAGTTCATTACTCTGATTTTGAGTTTCCTTTTCTAAGTTACATATCTAGATTTGCATATCATTTGTATTTCCTTCTTTCTAAGCCTTTGCTTAGTGGTGAACCCCCTCTTTCATTTAATCACACCCAAGGAAACCATCCTAACCTTAGCCCATTCCTCAATCAAGTCAATTGGTTGGGGGATCTTGGTTTTCTTTGATGAACTAGAGTGAAATAGTTCCCTTATGTGTTCCATCTCCTAAAAGGTGGAGCACCCCCCTATTTCCTTTATTTCAACACTTTATTATTGTAAATCTAGACCATTCATCATTATGTCTCATATCTGACGGTCGATATTTTTGTTGGCTCAACTAGGCCTAGAAGGAAACCCTATTTTATGAGGGCATTGTATTATGGTTGTGTTGTGATGCATTTTGAGAGTCTGATAGCAGTTGTGTTATCTCTGGATCTATGGTTGGTGATACTCCTTTGAGAAGCTTTCTCTGCAAGTATATTACATAATCTAAATGTAATTTCCAAATAATATGTTGGATAACTTTTGGACTGTGGGTTTTTTCTCCTAAAAGGGTTTTTCCCATGTAAATCATTGTGTTGTGGTATGCATGATATTTATGTTTAATTCTGTTTAAGTTTCCATAACTGTTAAATATCTATATAAAATTTTTGCATTATTCTCCTCTCAAGATTAGTTTAGGAAGTTGTTCCACTACCTTAGCTTCTTTACAGGTAAAAGGTTCCATTTACATGCATTTTAATTCTTTTTTATCCTCGTCCAATTTCTTATATTCAACATGTTAAAGAATGTAAGATATATACTACAAACTTGAGCTAGGCTACATTGGATTGAGAGAGTCTCTTAAGAGACCTAAGAGGTAAATATTGTCAAAATTTGACACAATAATTCTCAAAATATGTGTCCACCTAGGAATTAGTTTTTAGAGCTACACATGTAAATAAAAATATTAATTGAATATTCACAAATACAAAACATTTAGAATAATACATTTATAAAGGAAATAATCTCCTATACACAAGGATCCTTCCTTAATTCCTCACATATGGATCTACCTAATTAAAAAATTAGTGAGCTTTTAAACAAATCATAACCAACACATAATAGTATGAGCACTAACAATAGATTTCTTAACACTCTCCCCTACATGGTAAAAATTTGCACACTTTCAACTACAATAGGCCAAATTTTGTGGCTCTTGATATTGATTCAAATAAAAGGTACTTCTCATCAACCTTTTTTGGTTTTTAAACAATTTTACCATAAACTCAAGGACACAAATAGGAACACACTCATCTGTTCACATCATATGATTTTTTGGATTACCACTAACTATTTCAAGATCAATGAATTTCATTACACTAGTGATTTTTTTAATACAATATTTTACACCATGAGGTTACATAAGGAAATAACATACACAAAAATAGAAATAAAAATTGTTGTTGATCATTCACACCCAATCTCTAATAGAATAGGAAATTATCATTGTCACTAGAAATGGAATACTAGTGTTATATTAACCCCAACAATATAAAATTTCTCGTTATTAAAAAATATGGAAAATAGGACATTGAGTGTTCTCCTTCCTCTATTTCCTCCTACCTCCAAGCTTGAATTAATTTAAAATAAAAAGTCTTCATCATTGGTATGATCTTTCCAATATGTTTATGTAGCGAAGGAAGCTTGTTGATCTAGTTTATCATCTAGTATATCTTGTTCCCTCTTCTTACAATTTAAAATTACATGTCCTATTTCATTACAATAGAAGAATTTTATTTTCCTTTTGAAGGAACATTCTTGGATTTGTACTTTCCCTTTCTTGAAAGTGAACTTGATTTATTATACAAACATATAAGAATTATTTGGATTTTAAGAGTTCATTTTGATCAAGTAGAGTAGAGATTAATCCTTTAAGATTAATGTTTACTTTTCTTAATGTAAATACCATACTAGACATATTCTTAGAAAAAAAATTCAACATTATTGCTTTGGCATCATATGATCTGTTACTTTCTCATTAATGCCAACTAACTAATTTAATAGGGAGTGAAACTTACTTATATGATCTATCATTTTTGCAACTTTATCCATATTCAATCCATATGATCTCTACATTAATATCATCTTCGTACTTTATGCTTTAGATCTAAAAATATTATTTACTGACTCCCAAATCTCTTTTGTAGACTTCATTAATTCCACATATGTAAATACAATTTTGACAAGTTGAGGCCAATAGTCCCCAACACTTTTTTTTTTTTGATAGTCCACTTAGCAAGTTCATTTTTCATTAGTTGGAGATATTGAGTTAGGTTTGACAACATACCAAAGATATTTTTCTATTAGGTTTAACTATATCTATATTTTCCACGTATGAAAGTTTCTACCTTTGAATTTCTCGATCAAACTTAATTTATCCATGATTACCACCTTCCTAAGAGAAAAAAAATTGTGGACTTAATTCACAGGGTTTGATGGAACATGAATGTTTGGGTGAAGTATGTGCAATGGGAGGAGAGCCAAAAGGATTTTATGTGGGTGGGGTATATGTGGGAAATGACCTCAAGGTGGATTACAAGAATCCCACCCTATGTCTTTCCTATACTGAGGTAGAGATGCCAAAAATTCTATCAAACGAGTCAAAAATTAGTTTGCTCACCAATGGATAAAAATCCACCAACACTTTAGATTTAGTGTCTCTGACTATTTCAGCCATGCCATCAAAATCTTTATTGGCAGGCCTTCTATAAATATAAGCAATTATAGAATGGTGACTACTATGGTATTTGTAAAACCAATGGTTTCCCTACAATAGGAATATTAATGATGGAATATGCCATGATCTATGCCATGCCAATATTATTGTTATTTCGCCTAGCCTTCATGCTTAACTACCTTGTAAAGTAGGTAGATACCTAAACATATTATAAGCTATGAATCTTTTCTTTAATATTCACTAGGGTTAAGTAATATTGAACCAAACCACTCTGAGTTCCAACTTACATATATATGAAACATATTGATCTTGAATTATTATTGAGAACTTGGTGAGTGTGATGGCTAGCCACATGAATAGAGCAACACCCAAATCTCAAGCAAGATATAAGTGCTCTAGTACAATATTGGTTTTTAGAGCTACACACAAATACAAGTATTACTTGAATATTCACCATCCCAAACAATTCAAGACAATACATTTATAAATTAAAGTGTCTACTATACAGAAGGAGCCTTCCTTAAATTCCTCACATATAACTCTACCCAATTTTCAAATTAGCGAGTTATTAAAACAAATCGTAACCAACACATAACAATGATAACGTATCTCAATTTCTATCAACTCTAGATCATCTGACCATGTTGACAATGACTGCATTATTTCAAAATGACTTAGCATAATTAGTATAAAAGAAAAAGAGCCATATTTTTTCTTTAACACCATGTGGAACCAAACAAATAGTGCTAACACATTAGGATGGGTAGATGAATTCTAGGGGAGGCCTTATTTCAGTCCCTAGGTCTCCCAATCCTTCTAGGATACTTAGACTAAGCGAGTCTCTTAAGATCCATAAGAGAAAAAGGTTGACAAACTTTGACACAATAATTGTCAAAATTTATGGTAGCTACGAATGTTTTATTTGTGCCTAGCTAGGTGGATGTTAGGTTTATCTGCAATTTCCTATCTCAACTTTTGTCAACCCTAGACCATTTGACCATGTTGACAATGTATGCATTCTTGAAAATACTTCATTTGAGAGTAGTGCAAAGTTTCCAATAGCAATATTTTTCTTTCACACAATGTGGGTCCAAACCAATAACGTCAACACATAAGGGCGAGTTTGTGAATGCTAGAAGAAGCTTTATTTTTTTCCCTAGGTCCCCCAATCCTTCTAGGCTACATTGCATTGAGAGAGTATCCTAAGAGCCCTAAGATATTTTATATCACTTGAATTTCAATGGATTAGTGTTCAATGTACATAATGTAATATTTAATGAAAATTATAATGATTTTATTTTGTGTTGTAGGGAATAGTTTATTCATAACTCAATTATTTAAAGTAGATAATTTTTGGCTCTATAATAAAATAATTTGTAAATAACTAACATATTATTCACAACTCATTTATTCAAAACATATTATTCATAACATATTATATTAAATTAGGTAATTTATGACTATTATTCACAACTCAACAATGTATGATAATACAGGTTCTCACCTTTATATATTCAAACATGAAATAATAATTTTTTAACTCTCTTTATTAAAGATTTTTTTTAATATCTTAAATTATAAAATATACAAAATGTTATCAAAATATAGATTTGGTAGATGATTTAAAATTGTATCTAAATTGGGGTTGACCCCGCAGTGCAACGGTTAAGTTGCAAGGGCAATAGTTGGGTTGTCTAAGGTTTGAATCCCACAATGGATAGTGGGATTACCATAGGGAGAAAGGGGCAACAAAGTCAACAAAGGCAACAATGATAGTGGATATGGTGGCAGCAACAGTGAATATGGTGGTGGTGACAGTGGATATGGTGACGACAGTAGTGGTTAAGGTGGTGGTGGCAGTGGTGGTTATTGAGATATTGGGGATGAGGTCTCCCATATGTGGCCGCACTGGTTCATAGCTCCAATCAAAAGCGTAGGGTGCTTCCCCTTAGTAGTGATTTACCAAACAAAAAAAAATGTATCTAAATTATATCAAAAGTCTCCTTGATGAAAGCTAAATTCTTTAATCACTTGGTCTCAATCCCTTAAATATAATAGCTTTATTCTCCAAAACACGTACATTTATATTAAAGAATATTACACAAAATAAACAACATCAATTGCAACTAACTTGACATTTTTATAAGAAATTTGGTGGAAGATTAAGAACCACTACTTAGAATTCTTATAACTATTTAGAAATTTGGTGTTAGGTAAAACTAAGATGGAAATCTTATAACTATTTAATATCAATTGCACTCCTTAATAACTGTCATTGAATCAATAATCTATATCTTTTAGTATAGAAAATAACATTTATATTTATGACAAATTTGCATGAAGAATAAATTGTTGGAATGATAATGTTGTACCTTGATTCAATGAAATTTTGCTTCCATTAGTATGTGGGTAAAGTATAGTAGGGGAATAGAAAGAGCACACATTTATAGTACATAATCTTATGCATGGTGGTGCGACATCTAATAAACATAGTTCACTAAGGATGAATCAAGTAGGGGCTCACTTAGTTTTTTCATAAGTGGTTTAAAAACTATCTAATCTATACATTGAAAATGCTAAAACTATAGTAATCTAGAATGCAAAAGTTAAGTTGTATTTGAATAAGATAGAATGATTTTTGGCCAAGGCTTGGGCCTTGACCACATGGGTAACTAAGTCTAAACTTCATATTTCAAATAGTAACACATATTTAAGTCCTTATATGGAGAATTGGGCATGCATTTGGAATTTGAAAAGTGTGGTACTATAATTACTCATAGAATATGCTCCCAAATACTAGAAACATTCATAACTAAGAATTCTATAATAATCTATAATTGAATGATAAAATCCCATATGATACATCAATTTTTTTGTTCAAATATATACTTTGAAGTAGTTTTACATTTTTTTCAAAGACTAAATAATTAAAGCAATAATCAAAAGTCATAATCAAACCAAAGGTTAATTACATCTATCTTATTACTAGACAATACATTCATAAATGGTTTAAACATTGGCAATAGGGAGCTATCACATACAAAACACTATCAAATCACCCTTCAATGTTATGATACGAATTATTAAGGACTATATAATGTACAAGGTCATATGTAACAATCTAGGATATTTAGTATTCCTTCAGTGGTTATGTCAAATCTTAATAGCCAAAACGTATTTTCTCTCATTGTGGCTTGCTTAGGATTCGTTCTTTAATCTTAGGGATCATATCAATCCTTTTAGTCTCAAATAAAAACATAAAATGTCTTAATTATTTAGAATCTTGAAAAAGTTGAATTTAATCCAAATTTAATATTTACAGTTAATCATTTTTGAAAATAAAATTGAACAGATGAATTGTAGAAAAAATAAAATGAATAAATTATTTAAATACTGTATAAATATTTAACCACTCAAAAGTGAGACGATATAGATTTTCCAAAAAAGAAAAGGAAAGTTTTTTAATAAATACAATAGAAATTTCCAAAAGATCCCAATTTCCTTAACTTAAATGCCATCATACATAAGAATATGAACAAGAATGCAGGCAGAGCGAAATAGATACAGAAAAGATGTCTTGCTGGGACGGAAAAAAACCATGAAGCAAACCATAACAAGTAAATCTCACTAGCACACTATTTACTTATTAAGCAATTACAGAAGACTGAAAAGATTCTCAGTATGTCGAGATTGAAATTATTCTGACAGAGAAAACCTTGTAGCCCCTACTTACGTTAAACTGCATCCCCACTTACACTATTGCAAGTAATAACATCGCCGTAGATATTGCTATCCCTGGGAGTCGGAGGAGTTGGAGGGTCCATCTTCCCTTCCAGCATTCGCACCACCTGTCCCATGCTTGGCCTCACATTCTCATCCTTTTCAATGCATAGCAACCCTATGACAATACCTCTTTTCACCTCTTCTATATCTGCCTCCTCTGCAACTGCAACAACCTCCTCCACTATATTAATCATATTCCCCTCGTAAATTTGAGCTGCGGCCCACGAGGGAAAGTAATGCTTGTTTGAATCTGGGAGGCTCATGTCCAGACTTCTTCGGCCCGAAATGATTTCCATGAGCGTTATACCAAAACTGTATACGTCAACCTTGGGAGTGATGGGAAGACCGGAGAACCACTCTGGGGCCAAGTAACCTCTCGTTCCTCTTATACTGGTCAGGACGCGGCTGAAATCTCTACCCACAAGCTTTGCCATCCCAAAATCGGCCAGCTTCGGGGAAAATTCGCTGTCCAGGAGAATGTTTTCGGGCTTAACATCGTTGTGGATGATGCGCTCTCTGCATTCTTCGTGGAGATAAAGTAACCCTTTTGCAGTGCCTAGCGCTATCTCAAATCGGGTCTTCCAGTCTAGTACCTGCCGTTTAGTTTGGGAGTTGTCACTGAAGAGTAAAGAATTCAGAGAGCCGTTGGGCATGTACTCGTAAACCAGCAGCCTTTGTGATCCTTCTGCACAAAATCCTCGAAGCCTGACCAAATTCACATGTTGTATGTTTCCAAGAGAATTGATTTCCGCTCGGAATTGCTTCTCGTCATGTCTTGAATCCTTCAATTTCTTCACGGCTACAAGACTACCGTCTGTTAGAGTTCCTTTGAACACTGTGCCGAATCCTCCACTCCCCAGCTTAGACCTGAAATTGCTCGTTGCAATCTTCAACTCCCTATAACTAAACATTCTAAGAAAGGAGTTGGAGGAATCTACAGGCATTTGCAACGATCGTTGCCGATGCCGCCTCCACATTAAAAATGAATAGATACACAAAGCAATTGCGAGAACACCAACAATGCCAAGCACTGCGCCAACAATACTTACTGTTCTTTTGCTTTTAGAGGATGACAGGTGATAATCAAACTTTGCAAGTGCAGAGGCAGCTAATCGAACAAAGACATCTGAATTGCTTTTTGAAGGAGAATTGTGCATGCTTGGCAAATCTCCAGACAAGATTTGGCATGGTCCTGAAGGTGGATTGAAAGTAAAAGCAGTGCAGGAGCAGTTGTGGAGGCACGCTTGCTCGCAATCTTTCTTTGTCGTTGCAGGGTATGAGAAACCGGGCTTATCAGGCAACGTTCCTCTGGAGTAGATGAATCCATCGGTGCTACCATTTTTGGCATCGCACTTTAACGGGCTCTCTCGAACACAGCCAGTTGAGGACCAATCTTGCAAACTCCAGGAGCGATTGTCTCTGGGGACGAAGCCTTGTACGCAGCTGCAGAACTGAGCATTGATAGAGTTGCAGATTCCGTAAGCGCCACAGACATTATATACGCTGCATTGATCTCTGGGCTGAGACCAAGTCACATCCCATTTAATTTTATCAAACAAAACATATAGCACATATGCTCCTGATTTGTGTACGACGAAACGTGTGAGCAGCCCATTGAGAGAACGGTTCAATGCATAACTGATATAAAAATCAGAGGTAGTATTTTCAACGCTGTAATGGAAGGAGCCTTTCAACGTCATTTCTGGAATCCGACTGAAACGTTTCCCGTCCCAAGCTCCACTCTCGTAGTACTGTACAGAATTGTTCCATCTGAGCACATACTGTCTGATCCCTGACGGGTCCATCTGATACGAAAAAAGCCCCGGAGCTGGATCCAATGAATTATTCCAACAAACTAGCTTGCGCTTTCCGCCGCTCCTCATCCCAGGCAACAAGGTATCTGTGGGATGGTCGAAGCTCTGCCAAGCAATGTCAGATTCATTGCCATCGCTCAGCACTAAAAAGTTGCCAGAATCTAATATCACAGCCCGGGAAGCTTTGTTCGGCATGTTGACCGACCAAAGAGACGCACCCTCTGCGTCAAACACTCCCAGACTACCTTCTCTAGACAGCTTCAAAACGCCGGGCCTATTCTTTGCGGGTCTCTCTCTGTTAGCCACCCAAACAAAAGTCTTCTGTGCCACTTTGCCATACCAGATGCCAATGTACCAGTTATTGGTTCCATTTGGGCTGAAGAATCCCAATTCGAACGTTCCATTCTTTGAAATTATTGTCTGGTTTCCTGTTAGCGAGGCACCCAGTGAAAGGGTATCTCCCCCATCAGCAGTGCACTCGTCACAGTTGT
The DNA here is from genome assembly GCA_007258455.2 of Sequoia sempervirens. Taxonomy (NCBI): domain Eukaryota; kingdom Viridiplantae; phylum Streptophyta; class Pinopsida; order Cupressales; family Cupressaceae; genus Sequoia; species Sequoia sempervirens. The sequence goes on from VDFB02086081.1 coordinate 392,369,475, forward strand.
GAAATATAATTAGCAGAGTAAGAGCGAAGAGCATATATGGTAATGGACCGTTACTTCCCATTTCCATATTGTTGGTCTTCATATTGATCGGGTTGATCAGAATATATAGGCGTAGCATAGGGCTACGTTAAAACACAACGAAAGATTAGCGACGGTTTATCTGAATGTTAACAACAGAGTTACTGAAACCGCGTAAGCTTGGAAGGAAAATGAGCAGGAAATTATGTGAAGGTGAAGGTCAAGTTCTATCAATTCAATCTATCAATATCAATGTACGTTAAGGTCAAGGTCTATCAAGAAAAAACATGACTAAACCAGCAATGGCGTTTCGAATGGGTCGACATATAATTGAAAATATATAGAAAATGAAACAAATTATTTGTTAATAATTTCTTGTCACGCTAGATATTCGCCCTACATATTCGCCCCATGGCTGCCTTTTGACGCTTTAGAAAGTATGTCATTTTTCATTGAATGTGTTCTTTAAAATATTGGATATTAATTTTATTCTTAACAATATTTTAGCTTTTAATAATGATTGTTATTTAGATTTTTATTATATATTGTAATAATTTCCTATTTATATTTTTGGTTTGTAGGGTATTTATATTTTATTAGAAGAGTGTAAATGAATAATAAGTATGTATGAATTCTTTATTATCAAATTATTCTATTGTCTTTGCTTAAATATAAATGTATTATTCACTATTCTATATTAGTTGAAGATGGTTTTTTTTTTGTTTTTTGTTTTTTAAATAATTTTAATTATTTAAAGTTTTGTTTTGCCTAAAACTTTGATGATACTTTAGCTTGTTTTTATATACTCTATATAGTGATTTATTGTTGAAGTTTCTATATTTTTCCTAAACCAACCTTTCCAACTTATATATATAGTATTTGTTCTACTCTAAGTCGTAGCCTTCCAACAAAAGACTAAAAGAGTAATAAATATATATTTGTAAGTTCTTTCTTTCAAGCCAACTATAATAACTTCCCATTTGCATATGCCAATATAGTAGCATTCCCTTGAGTTTCATTATTGACAATAGAATTGTGCTCAATAATCTGCTATACATTATTACCCAAATTTTTCTCATTGTTCCCAAATCACTAAGGTTCTAGAGTCTCACACTTCCATTGTTAGTACTTTCCTCTCTTATTCAAACTCTTGTGTCCATTCTTTTGGATAGAGAACAAAGCACAAACCATAGTTCATGAACAAAATCAACCATGTGACAAGGTGATTGCAAACTAAGGATGGGGCCAAATCTAGTACCAATGAGGAAAAATGTGTCTTAGGGATACCCAAAATCTTGAAATCTTTGCTAGGGTTAGAATTCTATCTCAAATTTTGTTTAAAAATATAAACCAAAATGAATGTCCATTTTTTAGAAATAAAAACTTTGATTGAAAATGGATGTCTAGTTTTGAAAAATAATTATCTATTTTGAAAAAGAGATATCTTTTTGGGTGATCCCACAATAGTGGTTTACAATTTTTGGCCAAACTGGACACTGAAATTATTAGTTTTAACTAAATCTTCACATTCAGGCACCTATAGCGGCTAAATCATGAGGAATTTGAAGATGATGCAAACTAGAGTTTCATGGCATTTTATCTGTAGATTCTAAATATATTTTTTTCAAAATTTTTAGAATTGGATTGCACTTCTTTTTCCATCTCCCTCAAAAACTAGTTCTTTTCAAAAAACAACATTTTAAAAAGTGACGCTCAACTTTTTTTTCATGAAGGATAAAATTCTAATTCTTTTGAATTTAGATTTGTAACTCTGATATCTAGTGCATTTTTTATTGAATATTTTTTCTTTAATCAAGTTCCAAAATCAAACCAATTACAATTTAGACATAGCGCGACCGTATAATGCGTAACTTTTTTTGTATGTATCAAAATTCTTTTTTTTTGGTTGGATCAAGGACTTCAATATTTGGTGCACTCATATTTTTCAATTTTTTTTTGATAATCTGTTATTTTTCCACATGTGTAGAACAAAGAGCTTGATTTTCGGTGAAAAACCTATGTTGAATAAAACTAAAAAAACAAGTACATAATAAAACCAAAATGTATATTAAAATTATATTCGTTGGATAGATCGTTTCGAGGACTACCTAATTCCAGTTGGGGTTGTGAAGTCTCTGCCATTTTCGTGTTCAAACTGAGCTTCAAAGTGCAAATTTTTTGATTTTTTTGTGAATAAGGTCAAAAATCAAGGAAAAAGGGGGTTCACTCAGACCAGGGGGTTCTAGCGAACCCCCTTCCTAAAGGAGGTTTTCATTTTCTTTTTGTTAGTGCATGCATTAAGTGGGTTTGCTCGAACCCTGGTTCGAGGGAACCCTTTTGTGATTCGTTCGAACCAAAGAGTTCATTCGAACCCCCAGAATGATTTTTTTTGGCATGGGGTCATTTTTTACAGGTTTTCTTTCCTCATTCGAATTGTAAACCACTTTTGTGGGTTTACTCTTTTTATACAAAATGATTTATTTACTATAAAAATGAATAGATCTATTTTATAGCCATTTTTTCTTCTCATCTAACCTCAATATTCATTTTGATTTTAGCTTAGGAGTACTAAAACTACTAAAAGACTACAAATATAAGATTGACATCTTGAGCATCTTTCTTGACTTTAACCTTGAATCTAATTAGCCTAATATCAAACCAATTTGAAAAATAAAAAAAGGGTTTATAGAAGAAAATGTTAAGATTCTAAAAATGTAAGTTATTTATTTTTAAAATCAATTATTTAACTTTACTAACTATTTTCAATTATAATATATATAAGTTTGGACATAGTCTTTTCTTTGATGTACATATGCTTAATTTATTTAATTAAATATTTTTTGACCAAGTTAGGTTAGGAAAAAATTGTTCATTAAATTTTTTAAATATTAATTTTTTTATTAAGAGGGGTAAACACTTTTGATCTAGAGCTATGAACATGTGAGGTCACAAACGAGGGACCTCCTCCCCACTATAAATTCTCAACAATTACACCCCAATGGGGTTTGAACCCTGATGGTAAGAATAACACAACAAATTATTCATCACACCACACCACTATTGGCATTTTAAAAATATTACATAAAAAAAAAATTAATTACACTTATTTATTGAAAAACTAAAAAATATGGAGGTGAGAGAAGGCAGAGGGCTCTGCAAGTGGTAGCAGAGTTAACATGGCATTCACACAAAGGTAACTAATTTTGATTCAATGGTCGTAGGTCATTAAGGGTTTGCAATTTCTTAACCTATGTACTCTCATCCTACCTTCCTTTTTTCCTCTCTTCATTGTTAATTGTATTTACTTTGTGTGTGTGTGTTCTGCCCCCATTTATTACTTGAACACCACATCTTAGTTCTACCTATAATGTTTTACTCTTTATGTTGTACTTGAGGAGGACAAAAGGTACTAGGGTTTAATGGAATGTGATGTACTGGTTAGCAATGATCCGCCCATTAGGCCTGAAATGATCTTAGATGAATCTAATTCAATAACTACCAATATCGAAGGGGTTAAGCATTCATTCAAAGACATTGTGGTTTTGTGGAATGCTTCTCAACTCTAGATTTGATAAAATTCATTAAGGTGGACGATGGTGTGGAATTTGGGTTCCAAGAAGTCGAAGGAGGAAATGGTAAGTACCCTCTCTCATGCTCGAAGAAATTGTTCCTCACCCCTAATCTGGATATGAGAGAGGCCATAGATAAAAAAGAAAATAGGTTAAGGTGGCTATTTTCTTTGCAGCCCTAGATTGTAACAGAATTCAGACAAGAAAATTCTTAGATGAATAGATAAATAGTGTTTGCCATAAATCTCTACCCATAATTATCTCTCCTTAGTACTTTTATTTTCTTGTCTAATTCTCAACATAAGTTCTAAACTCCTTAAACTTGAGAAGTATCTTAGACTTTGTCTTAAGAAAATATATCCAAAAGAACCTAGAATAATCATTAGGAAATGATACATAGTATATATACTTACTAATGCATCCGATATCCATAAGACCCAACACATTATTACATATCACTTATAGAATCTTCTTTAACGCTTTCAAAGTTGAGTTGCATTTTATTCTATTTTCTCAATGATCACAAAAATGAATACCAATAGAACAATAAACAAGATCTTCAAACATATTTTAACCATCCAAAATTTTAAACCTTTTCACTTAAATGACCCACCATAAGATGTGACAATAAACTTTGATTCAATTATAATTAAATAAAATTGATACATCCATCCATTATAGAGTAGCATGTTGTACTTCCTTAGCGAGAACCAAATTACCTCTTTCTAATATACAATATTTACCATCAAATGCGAAAATCGCGAAGTGTGGAAGAAAAATTAAGTCAAGGTCAAGTTCTATCGAGAAAAACATGAACTGACGTGCATTCAGTCTATTAACGTCAATGTACGTTAGGGTGGGTCAAGAAATGACTAAAAAACAGCAATTGCGCTTTTAATGCGTCAACAAAAAGTTGAAAATATATAGAAAATGAAACAAGTTATTTATTAATAAAGAATATAAGTGTTTATTAATTTCTTGCCATGCTAAATATTCGCCCCATGTACAATATAATTAGCTATCCGTGAATAATAGACATGTATCAATTGTTTACTATCAAATTGTTCTATTATTTTTTCTCTTCAAAATTTATATATTATACTAGTTGAATACAATTTTCTTGTTTTTTAAAAGTCATTTAGATAATTATACTTCTTCTTGATAATAAGTTTTATTTTCTCTAAAATATTGATGATATTTTAGTTTGTTTTTATATATTCCATCTAGTGATTTATTGTTGTATTTTCTAGTTTTTTTAATAGACTAGTCTTTTTAAGTTCTATATATTATATTTGTTCTATTCTACTTAGTACTCTTTTGATGCTATACAAAAAAAGTAACAAACATATATTTATGAGTTTTTTTCTTTCAATCCAACTATAATACCCTTCCCATTTGTATATATCTATACAATAACATTCCCTTGAAATTCATTAGTGACAATACAAATGTGTCCAAAATAGTTTTCTCTGCATTATTATGTAACTTTTGCTCATTGTTACCAAGTCACTAGCATTCTATAATCTCACCTCTATTATTAATGCTTTCCTCTCTTATTCAAACCCTTGTGTCAATTCTTTAGGATGGAAAAGAAAGCACAAACCATAGTTCATTAACAACATCAACCATGCGACAAGGTCACTACAAACTAAGGATGGAGCCAAATACTACGAATGAGGAAAAATATGTCTTAGGGATACCAAAAATCTTGAAATTTTCTTAGGGTTACAATTCTATCTCAAATTTGATTTAAAAATCTAAACCAAAGTGGTTATACATTTTTGAGAAATGAATACCTTTATTGAAAATGGTTACATACTTTTAAAGAATAATTATCTAGTTTGAAAAGGGATAATCCTTTTTATAAAAAAAATGATCTATTTACTTTAAAAATAGATATACATTTCATGAATTTTTTTTTCCCTCATCTAACATTGAGATTCCTTTGGATTTAGGCTTAGGAGTACCAAACCTACTAAAATCCTTCATATTTAATATTTGTCTTGACTTTGACCTTGACCTTGACCTTGAAGCTACTTAACCTAATTTTATATATAGGAAAATTTTTATTCACTAACATTTTCAAACATCACATTGAAAATTATAATTAATTATATTTACTTACTGAAAATTTAGATATCTAACACATGTACACGTGTAGTTTGCTTTCATACACTATTTCTAAAAACATATTTTTTTTTATAGTAAAAAGGTTGGAAGAAATGATTATTACTCCATGTTTCATTAAAATTTTAAGAAGTTCCTATTTAAAATATGTAATTTTCATCCAAATAAATTATTTAAATATTTTATAAAAAATTGTAGCTTATGAACCAAAACTCAAATTATACATGTAACTTATATTACTACATTCTAAAACAATTTTTATGTATAAACCCTTCAATTTGTTACATGAAGTCTAATTTTTTTATCTATTTAAATACTTTCATATTTGTACAAAAGTAAGAAACAAAATATGTAGATACAAATATGCATTTGATATAGTAAGATGCATCTTAATTATACTCTTTTCTCAACATATACCATCAATAAATTTATTTATAAATATTATACATAAATGGAGACTACAAATAATATAACTTTCTAAAGGAAAATAATTTTTTTTTTTTTTTAATCTTATACCCTTAATCACTTTATATACACCAACTTATATATACGCTAGACAAAGAATACAACTCTTGAAATGAAAATAAATTTCCTTTGAATGTAAAGTATTGGAAAAATCTCCAAAATTCAATGAGATGATGTATGTTGTTTTGATGAAATATAATCCTTCTTGTTATAAATAAATATTCAAACATAAACTTGGTTGTATAGTGGAAGTTTTTTTTCTAGCAAAAAAGACTGTTGAGAATCATACACTTAAAATTTAGATGATCTCAAGCATCATGTACATTAAAATGGTAAATAGTTCCAATAATGATACAATAAAATCCTTTCAAGTTGAAAAAATAGATTAAGACAAGATAAAATTACATGCTAATATGATTAAAAAATTGTTCTAGAAACTTGAGAGCATTTTAAAATGAAATTGGAAATTAAAGACAAAAAATATGTACTATCTAGAACCAATTATTATAGACTATACAAAAATTAAGTAATATAAATTCTTAACATCTTAAATTTAGAATAAAATGAAATATTTATAAATAAATTATAAACATTAACTTTAAATTATGCACTTAAGGCATACTCTCTTGAATATGAACATGATTTAGCATGCACAATGCTAATTGTCATGTAAAATTTACCTTTCTTGAAAATTCAAATATCAATATGTAAGTGCACATAAATGGCAAACTATTGTTTGCATATTTTCAAATTCAATAATCTAATGTCACAATTAAACTAGAGTTGAAAGTATGAAATACTATTAAAACTTGAAACTCTATACAAAAACTTTGGATTATAATATAACAAATAAAATATGTAAGCAGTTCCTTCTTACACATTTCATGCAACTCTCATTAAAAATATGTATGTGTAGGTGCATTCATTTGGATACTTATACACACACAAGGTTATTCGGGTATAGGATTATATGGAGGAATACCTATGTACAAATCAATGCTAATGTTAATGTTTAGGTGTGTAGGATTTGTTAAATAATTATATATTCATAAATGTGCACACACATATGTATAATTATTAATATTATAATAAATTACAAAATTCAAAAAATATGAACTAAGAATACATGTTATAAGTGCACACAACACAACATATATTTGTTAATATTGTAAGGACTAGGTGTTTTATACCTTGTAAATATGGGTAACATTATATTGTTTAATATTTTTAAGGTGTTTTAAATATTGAGCCACATGGAAAGGGGTGCCACACTTGGAAGGAATCTTGAATTTCCTTGGATGACATACTACACCACTTGGAATTTGAATTGAATGATATGTGTAATTACATATATGCTAAGTATATGATGTATAAGAGTATTTATATGGCATTGTAAGATGTAGAAGAGAATCTATGTCATGTAAGAGCATGTAAGAGGGAATTACAATGTGGATTAAAATAACATAAAGAAGCCTTTGATGATTAATAAAAAAATACGTAAGAGGATATTTTCATAGGTTTGAATGGACCAAATTATTAAAGCACCCAAATTTGGTGAGTGAAATATTTGACCTTAGTAGTTACATACTATTCCTAGAAGGTGGAAACATCATGTAAGGACTTGAAAATTAAGGAGATTGATTTGGGCACCCAAATTGTCTTGGTTTGGCCTATAGTTTTGGAAATGACTTATGGATACTTGGGTTTCCTAGACTAGATATTGGATATTTGGGATGGAGCTTTTTTACTTATAAAATTTTCAAGGTTATGCTGCTAGCATTTCTCTAGACATAGGTTGAAGATCTCTATTGAAGGGATGATACTATAAGAGTTTATTTTAATCCAAGTCTTGTGATTATTAATTTGTTTTCCCTCCTTTTATGATGAATTTTTTGAAAAAGGATTCATCCAAGTCACATATTTGGGTAATGTATTCTTCAAACTCATAATTATATTTTATTATACATAACTTTCTGATATATTTTAGTAAGGGCATCAATGAATTATTCCTAGGCATTAGAGATAAAGAACAATAATACATGCTTGTAAAATTATAACTATGTGAGATATCGGTGATTTTTTGTCCAACCATTGAAACCACTAAAAATAATCTTTTTCTAAGCCTAAAAAATAAATTATAAAATTTCAAACTTTTTGAAATTGAAACTAATTTTCCCTTTATGACAAGCTAGTAGGGTATGAACAATCAAATTTAGGAAATTATAGCTTAGGAGGTCACTAGGATGGGAAAATGGGAACCAATTATAGGAGTAGAAGGTTGAACCTCATTTTCTCCATAGAGTAGCTAGTTTATTTTCAAGGGGAGGTAGGATTTTGAGGCATCATTGGTGTTGAAATTGTCCTAGTTATCATATTATATTTGATATAGGAAATTATTAAGAGAGAGCATAGTGGGCTCCAATGGGCCATGTTTAGTTGGACTTATATGTAAAATTGTCTATCTTAAAGAGACTAGGGTAATAAGATAATCCATCAAAATAGATAATATGAGATACTGACTAGCTCAAAGATGTGAATGAAATAGGACAATTCCTCAAAAGAGGTGAAATTTGGCCCCAAAGTATTTTTTTAAATTTTTTATTCCTTAGATTTTTCAAAATTTTTAGATCCATATGTGTAGGAAATGTGGCCAATTTCTTTAATTTTGTATTTGATGAATATTTATATGCTATATATTACATGTTATATTGGTTTGTATTGGTGTTGAAATAATTCAAAGAAGAAACCCCATGGATATAATACTACTATAAGAACTATAAATCTAGAAACTAAATATGAACTATGGTGTTGTAAGAAAAAAATGAAAAATAAGAATTTATGAAAACTTGAAAACACAAAACACACTAGAATTAACAATTCAAATTCTTATTTAAAAATCATTTTAAACCTCAAATTAATATCACTTCACCTATTGGTAATGTGGATACAACTCAACTCCACAACACTTTGATTTGATCGATAATATATTTCAACATAATGGATTTACATAAAGACTAATTGATCTTTGAAAATGATGAAGGAATGATTTTATTTTATAGACTTTTTGGGAAAAAATTTAAATGAAATATTGGGATAAGATTAGATACCTAAGCTAATTAAATTGAATGTGGAGTCAACTTAATTTCTAAATGAAAATTTTCTATTTCAAACCCATGAGTAAATAAAAATGAATTGTTTAATTTAATGAATGGATAAATGAGAGGAATAAATTTTCATTCGAAGATGGAGTCAATTGATGAGTGAAGAAGTTTCTAATTTGTAGATGGAGTTAACTGATGAGAGGAGATTCTAAAATAAGATGGAGTTAACTAATGATGAAAGATGGAGTTAATCAATGAAAAAATAAACAATTAGCTCTCATTTTATTAAATAACAAAACATTTTTTAATTAAATGGTTAAATAGATAAATAGAAAATAGCAATTAATTAATAAATTGTAATTGATCATAATTTATTAATAATGGTAGTGGATGATAATTAAAGGTCAATTCTTAGGTGAATAATTTTAGTGTCAACATTTTTCTCCTCTTTGAAGAAATGTTCACAATGAAATTGTTTTTAAGAAGAAAATTTGAAGATATGAATAAAGTGATGATATGCCCTAGCTAGGTAAAAAATATAAAGTTATAAAAGTGAGATTATTGATGCCCCTTCAAGATGTTATCCATGTGAAATCTATATGGGTGAGCTCTTGAAAGAAGAGATGTGAAGAAAATATCAAATATAAGATAAAAAATTATGGAAGAAGAAAAAGATATCCATGAGACATGACTATGGATGATTTGATGATTTGATGTGTTATGCTTTTTAGTTTAGCAACCTTTATTTGATATAGAAATGAATGTTATGCACTAAGGTATATAAGACCAAGGTGATAATGGATCCAACGTATGAACTAACTCACAAGGAAATAATAGAGAAGAAGACGCCTTAGTACTTGACACTCTTGGTGGATCTATGATGATACAACTAATATAAATAAGGAGTTCCCTGCACATCACAAGGTACTTGACCTTGGTGGGTTTGGTGAGAGAACAACATAAAACATAAAACATAAAAATAATAGACCTTTCCCCGATGTATACTATTCAAATAATAATATGATATTATGAAATGATCATGGTGACCTTAATTAGGCATAGTATAGATCAAAAGGTAAATCAAAGGAAAGAGAAAATTATCTAAAAAATAAACTAAAGAAAAATCCAAACAAAGTTATGCCATCTGACACACAAAAATAATATCTTATATCAAGGTGTCGAAAAGACAATGAGATGGATTTGGAACATGTATAGTTTAGGGAAGGAAACATCCCATTTAAGACAAGTGATGAATGATTGGAAAATTTTCATAATGGAAAAGGCTGTGATGACTATATGTTATCGAGGTTGATGTAGATTTATGTGGTTTTGCATTGAAAGACCATGTTTCAAGTGTGTTGTTTGAATGCTTAAAAGTGCATGTTGATGTTTGGTGATTTTTTGTTTGTATCTATTTATGGATTTATGGAAAATGCATATAACTTTTCAACAATGGAAGGTATCCTACTTACTAAATGATCCAAAAGACATAAACTGAGATTTATTCTAAATGGTCTGTGTAGGATCATGGGTATCCAAAAAGTGGGGATGGGTATGTGCAGGATCGTGATGGGCCAAAAAGTGCAATATGATGGGTATTTGTAGGGTATGTGGTTAACGGCTTTTTTTTACCCAAAATTGATGAAATGAAAAGGGTTTTTAAAGGAGATTCTCAACTTTCCACCAATATAAATTATCCTTTACTTTGAATTTAATAAATAATTATTATTTATTTTCTATTTGAATTACGACTAAAGTCCTAATTGATAGGTTGATTGAAAAACATCTATAGAAATCAAACGATATCACATTTTGAAATCCAAAACATGCATCACATTCTATGATTCACATACTATAGGATTAAAAGAAAAATTAAATTTCATGAAGTTTTAACCAAGTTAAGGTTTAGACATGAGTTTTATATTTTTAAAAGTTAATAAAAAATTATAATTATTTACTAGGAAAAAATTACAAAAAATATGCATCACATCTGGACATGAGTCCTCTACTTATGTCTAAAATATTATAAAAAAAATATTATCATTTTATTATGGTTAGGGTGGTCAGACAGACACCTACTTCTTATTTTTTCCTTGAAATTGAAGTACTACTACATTGAAATTTCAAATTTTCACCAAATAGATTTAAAAATAAATTAAAAAATAGTAGTTTAGAAACTACATTCAATTTGATATAGATTCTATTCTTACATATTTTTGAAATAATATAGATAACTTATTCAAATTTTTATGTCAAGTTGCCTAACTCTGATTTTTCTGAATTTTTTGCCACTTAAGGGCCTGTTTTTTCCATGATGATCCTACGCATACCCGAATGTGACAAAAAAACATTTTTCATTTGCCCAAAAATGCGAAATTCCACTTTGAGTTTTTACTAAGCTTGGGTACAAAAAGTACATGTTGTCATGGTAAGAACCAAAGTTAAATGGATATTCGTTAGAAACTATTTAATAGAAAAAGTAGGGTTTACCATCGTGAATGAACAAGATCATAAACCACTAAATATTTTTCTATTAAAACATTCAATTATGAGGGAAAAAATGCCAAAATAACAATAAGAAATGATACATAACTATTACAACAATTATGAGGGGAGTTTTTAGAGCATAAAAAGTTGTGTACCTAGTTAAAAAGTTGTTTTTGAGCTACAAAGGGCTCATTTACCGTCAATGGTGAATGGGTCCCTATTAGGGTTTTTGGAACTGAGACTACGATCTTGTTCCTTGATGTATGCACTCTCAAATTCCCAGTTATCAACTTCTGGAAGTCTGTAGATAATTATGTAGGTTCAAATATTTGATTTTGCACTTTAGATGACAACTTTTGCAACTTGACAATTTTGACAATTTTGCTCTGAATCTTACTCTTCAAACTAAAACCTGCAATCACACATTCAAGAGGAGAAAAAATGTTATTTTTTAGGGGATAGGGGTTTGCCTTGGCCAAACCCATTGTAGGTAATCAAACCAAATGATGAAATAAATAAAGTGAAGCATAAAACATGAAATAATGAAGTGTTGATACCTTGCAAGATGCCTTGTAATACAAATCTGCAAGCTAACATGAAGTGGCCATGGAGAATGTAGATCTTGATCTCAAATAGATGTGAAACAATGCTTGCAAAAAGGATCTTCAATGTCGCCTCAATAATCTTGGCTCAACAACATGCATGAATGCATAAAACCCTTGACATCATGAAATGATCTTGAATTGCTACAATAAACTCCTCTAATCTACCTTGAAATGCTCTTGTCGACTCAAATTTGCTATAAGGATGCTGTCTCAAAGTTGCTAGGTGAAACAATGTGAATTAACCCCTTATTTATACTAAATTGAGAGATTAACCCTAAAATTCAAAGAATTCAAGCTGAGCTTAGATCTGGGTATTAAAATTATAAGGATCTCGCTACAATTAAATTCAAAAAGAGGGGTCCTATTAAGGGAGGACCCATTCACCACCAAAGGCAAATGGGTCCTAGCACAACTTTCTAGGATCGTACTTCGGGGGGATGAAATAACATCAAAAACCCACCTCAAAAATGCATAGAAAGGGGGTGTCCCAAAAAGGAGAATGGGTCCTGGAACAATTTCCAAAACCATGCTTTGGGGAGGTGAAAGTACATCAAAAACCCACCTAAAAAATGCATAGAAAGGGGTGTTCTATGTGGAGAGGACACCTTGCACCAGTAAAGGTGAATGGATCCTAACAACACTTTTCAGGACACCAAGTTTTCCAAATTAAGTGTCATACAATATCATTATTGGGTGTCAGGATAGATCCTTGAAAAGAGGGCTTAAATTTGAATTAAAGGGGCCAATTAAACTTAATTATCCACCATTAATTAATGAAACCCTAGATAAGTGTGAAAGTGTGTTACAACACTTTACAACACCTTAGTAAGGTATAATTTAAGTATATTTTAATTAAGTAGGGACCCTAGAATAATATGAATGTGTACAACACATTACAACATTAGACCAAGGAAAAATTAACTTAATTCAATGTTCATTATTCCCAAACCAAGTAAGGAAAAATGATACTTTTTTTGTTACTACATTTTTCCCCCACTTTAGTGAGAGGATGACCCCATGTCAAACTCACACTAAAGTAGACATTCAAGACACTTAAGTATGCAACAATAACAAAGATACATATAAATAATACCCAGTTAAAGGCCAAAAAATAAAGAAAAACAAAAGGATCTAGCACATCCATTTCAACATGATGTGGAACATGGTTGTTTGTTCATAACATGTACTACTCAATTTGGGGTAGTGGAACCTCAGTATGTCCACTAAGTGAGTTATCCCAATGAAGTGGTTTAGTGAGAAAGTCATGCCAGTGTGTCGACTTCTCACCGTACAATGAGAAAGTCATGCCAGTGTATTGATTTCTCATCATACACCAAAGTTATCCTCTTGACAACTTCAATAAGGAACCACAATGTAATGCTTTTGTAATGTAAAAAATTTGTTAAAGGGGATTTTGCTTTGTTCAAGTGAAGGTCTCATCTTAGGGGAACATCGTTCCTAATGTATCCAAGAGAGGAAAAGTCAAAGAAATATCCCACTCTTGGAGGAAATCAAGCTGATGGGCAAGGTCGTTGATGTCACAACTTGCATCATTTAGTCAATTATTTATTGAACCAAGTGTGTCTCAGAGCTATATGCGATAAGGATGGTTGTCAAGGATTTTTGGGGGGTTTTGTACTGTAAACAGTGACTTCAGGTGTCGATTTGGAATCAATGGATTTTTCAACAAGTGTATTCAAAGGACAAGAGTGTTGTTCATGTAATGTTTGACAATTTTTTTTCTCAATTTCTGAAGTAAACAAGATTGTTCTTCACATTCTTGAACATGTTCAACTATAGTAACCATGGATAACTCCACAATACCATCACCTTCTGATTCTAAATCTTCATCCACCCAAAGTTGAGTGTTTGGTTGAATTGACGGTTGTGCTGGTGGATAGAGTGACAATTCTTTCTATTTTTGACCATTTGATATGATCATGCTTCTAGATCTACAATCAATTACGGCAGCAACAATAGCCAACCATGGTCTGCCTAAGATGATTGGATATCCAGAATCTTTCTTTCTGGCTTTAAGAACCAAAAATTCAACTGGATAATCCCATGTGTCAATGGTAACCATGATCTCTTCTATAATACCTTCTGGTTTTGTAGTAGATTGGTTAGCTAACTGTAGAACAGTTGTTGTTGGTTGAATAGTTGTTATCCCTAACATCTCAACTATATCAGATGTGATAACATTTATGAAAGATCCTAAATCAATTAGGACATTGTTTACCTCCACTTCATTTATACTCAAGGTTATTACAGGACTTCTAGGATCATTATATTTCTAAGGAAGCAATCATCCTGATAGTACATTAGTCAATTTTGTCCCTATACTTGTATTTTGGCAGGTAGCTTCTTCTTTCTCCTTGAAGTTTTCACGCAGAGGGATTTTACTAACTGGTTTATCTCTAGTATGTCCTTAATCGCTTGTAATAATGATATTTCAATATTTATTTTCTTCAACTCATGAAGAAGTTGAGAATCAACAAAATTCATGTAACTGGGTTGAGAGTTTTCAGGAGTGAGATTTTATTCCTTCAATCTCTTAGGGTAAGGTGCCTAATTGATGTTTTGTTCCTCTTCAAATTTTTGTGTTTCTGCTGAAGTTTCGATTTCTTCCCTACCTTCTTGAGATTTTTCTGCTGGTTTAGATTGAACAGTTCGATTTCTCAGTTGCATATCATTATCATCAATTACGTTCAAATTAGGGGTATTTGCATCATTACAGGTTTTTCTAGGATTTGCAACTGGTTGAGTTGGTAGCTGAGGCCGATTCACTTGGTCATTAGTGGTATTAGGAGCATTTATCGTAGGAGTTGTTTGTCCCTAGGGACATTTTTTCCCTTGATTTTTCCATGGTTGGAATTGCGTATGATTTTGTTGCCATGATGGCTGATTTGACTACCACTACGGCTACTGATTAGCCTGCCATTATGACTGGTTCCATTAGGGATTCATCGATTCAGGTTGTACCCAATATGTAGGTGGTGGTTGTGGTTGATATGGAGGGGTCCATTGGTTTTGGTTTTTCCAAGGGTTTTGATTCCAATTTGATCTAGAACCATACTGTCTTTGATTTGTATTATACCCTATGTTTTGAGGTCTTTGGCCAACATAATTAAGATCCTCTTCGATCACTGGTGGTTTCTTCATATTTCTTTTTATTCCAGCCAAAATATTATAGGAACTTGTTGAGTGTGGTTTCTCACAAATCTCATAGACATCAACTTGATTCAATGGACATTCTCTTAAAAGGTGTTTCCCCTACACTTGGAGCAATAAATAGACAATGGTTCAGTGCTCTTCTTATCTCCTTGCATGTTGAGATGAAGAAGTAAATCAGTCTTTATGTTTGCTAATTCCTCCATTACTTTTGACACATCAGTGGTATGAGCCTTATTTCTTTTGGAGTTTCTAGTCCCTACCCTAGTTCTAGAGTAGTTTCTACATATCTCAACAATGTCATCAAAGGAAAGCTTGTTAATTTATCCCTTTCCCATAAGATTCAAGGACTCTCTTGATTCATCATCAATTCCTCTTAGGAAAATTATTTTGCTAATTTCACCTTCCAACCCATTAGTACACCTATGATGCACAAATTGGAACCTATCAACATAGTCTTCTAAACTTTCATCCTCCATTTTCCTTATTCGAAGCAATTCCTCCTTCCTATCCCTTACTTTGCAGTAGTCTTGATACTTATCCAAAAATCCAGTCTCCACTTGTTGCCAAGTTGCAATTGTTCCAGCGCCTAAACCCATGAACCATCATAAAGCTGATTCTTTCAATGTAGAAGGAAAAAACTTCAACTTCTAATTATCATTTGTGTAATCGTAGGTCTAGCACAAAACTTTGAACTCAAAAAGGAATTGATTAGGGTCCTCAGATGTTTTTCCTCTAAAGGTAGGCAAAATCGAGGGTGATATATTTTTCATAGGAGGTTCACCAATCTATCTTTCAAGATTGGTAGGATAAGAGAAGGTCCTATTTGCTAGTGGACGTGCAAGTTGTTCACTCATTTATTCTTCCTAAAATGGATCTCTATTCTCTTCTTGATTGTCTATTTGATGTTCTTGATTATCTTCTTGATTTTTGATCTGGTATTGTTGAATATCTTCCTGATCAAAATCAATATTTCTTCAAAAATTAATGTTCTGTGGAAGAAACCTCCCTAGATGGTCTCTATTTCGTCTCATCCACAATTCAAGTCTATCTTCCTTATCGACACTAAGGATTCACACTTAATAGCCAGATATTTTAATCCTCAACAACGGTGCCAAAAATGATGGGGTCATTGTAATCCTCATCATTTAATTTATCAATCCAAGGTGGCGTCCATGGCTGTCAGCAAGAGAGAAAGTAGAAAACTTGCTTGATAGTCTATTATACTTGTAGAAATAAATCCTATTTGCATGAAAGGAAAATTGCATGAAAAGGAACTAATCTAAGGCACACTTGCATGAATTGAAAAGACTAAACTACTTCACAATTTTTGGAAATGAAAAGCTTTCTTGGATTCAAATTTAATCTAGAAATCTGGAATTACATTGCTGGAAAATGAAACTAGATCTATCCAACTTCCTTAGGCTAAAACAAGCCTTTCTAATCCCCTAATTTTGATCAAATGATTACATTGTATTTATATAATTCATATTCTATATCTATCCGACCAATCCACTAAGAATGTGGATCCAAGATCCTATTTTTGAGGGGTTGTTTACAAAACTTTAAGAAAATTGAAGTTGTTGTCCTCCATCATGCCACTTTTGTCTCAGTCATTTTTTGACACGTACTGCTCTTTCCCTGCTACAAATAATGCCAAATTCTCAAAAGGGTTTTTATCCCTTCAAATATAATTTCCATATCAGTTTGAATTTTTTAATTTTGTTGAGAAATGAGGGAGATATCGTTGTTTTACTAAGACTACATTTTTGACAATTTATGGGCGCTTGATTTTAAAGAAGTCTTCAAGTGTTGAACGTGAATGTAGGAATTATTCTTTAGTTCAGTCGACCAAACCATTGATCCTTAGCATGAATAATATTCTATAATCATGCAACAACATTTGAGTGATGTGGTAACTTGAGTTATCTTTGGTGGAAGAAGGAAGCATGCAATTTTATAACTGTGAGAGATCTTAAAACTCAACATGAAACAAATACTCATCCCATTAATTTAGGAATGAATGATGCTCCATGGTTTGCATGAATGTAGGAGTGTTCTGGGAGTCTTCTCTATCTTCTCATTATTTCTTCAAAGCCTTCTAAAGCTTTCAAGAGTTAACTGCTTCAAGTGTCTAGAGCTCTCTGCTGCAAGTGTCTATGAATCTCCTTCTTACCATGAGTTATTTAATAACTCATTTATCTGCATTATATCATCTTAAACACTTCATGGAGACATATTAGAGGCAATTTTGATCACATAGATTACCAAAAATAAATCAAATATTCACTTTACATTCTACCTTAAACAACTAAAGAACTTTCAATCATTACTCAAATCCACTTTAACACTAATGCATTAGGAAGAAATAGATGATTTTGTTTGATAAAATATGAGATGATTTATGGTCTCATCACAAGCCCAATGAAACCACCAAGAAAATAATACATTGCTAGAATAAAGAAAATCACACAGTGAAATATGAGTGTCGATGTATGCCCCCAATTTAAAGGGGTTGCTAACACCATTGTTGTGAGCAATTTCTTTAAAGTAGAAGAAGACATGATAGCTTATTTGGAAAGCCCTATAACAATTCATATGTTTCCAATAAGCTATATCATGGAAAGGGAAGGGGTTGCCACAAAAACTCAGTATGTCACATGCGGGCCAACTTGAGGCAAGTCGCCCATATCCTAAGCTTGCTCTTATATATACATGAAAGGTGGTCAACTAGCCAAAAGAGACAAAAAGTGACATATGAGGACAAGGCTACCTAACCCCTTTCCCCCACTTAGTGCAAGAAAAGAATGAGCTGAGAATTGATGATGGGAAACATGCTAGAAAGAAAATCAATATCAATTATAGGAATTAGGTGCCCCCACATAAGGGAGAGCACCAAACTCCTTAAGATGTTGGATTTTATTACTCAAAGCCTTATATTTGTTAGTAGAATGATCATGAGCTCTATGATATGCACAAAATGAACTCTTGTAATGAAATTTATTTTGTGTTCTTGGAGGGAGAGATATCAAACGATCTTGGAGGAGTCTCGACAAGTTACCCTCTTGATCAAAAGTAGAAGATGTTCCTCTATTTTGTGACAAAGATATCTCTTGCTTAGTACAAGATGTCATACTTACACAAGACTCTTTAGATTGTGAGATTTTGTACTCTCCTTGAAAGGAGGGTGTAAAATCTAATGAAATCCAATCGTTATTGTTTTTCCTCATGACATTGATAGTAAGCAAGGATTTCTCTATTTCTTTCATTTTCAAAGTAAAAGAACCAATACCACTAGTGTCTATTAGTTCAGGGTGCACTAATGTTAAAGTTGGTTTAGGAGAATCTTTTGTAAGAGTGTTTATATTAAGTGAAAGCTTGTTTGTTGGTTTGATATCTATCAAAGGATAATAACAAAGACCACGAGTTGTTTCTTGCATGTTAGTTTCTATAGGGATATGGATACCTTGTTCTCTAGCACCACATCCTTTTCCACTATACCCAAGTTGTTTCATAAGTTCATAACCTCTTCCGTAAAAGATTTTGAATTCCTTTGGGATTTGGTAGTTGCTCATAATCAAATTTATCGAAATCCATTGTGTAAGTTGCTTGATATTCTAAAGTAGTTGAGGTGAATTCTTTTGAATTTTTTGTTGACATTACTACTTTTTCTTTTCCCTTGTTAGACTCTTTTGTTATGATCTTGTATTCTCCCATGAATGTAGGTGTGAAATCTAAGGAATCCCAATTGTCTTCCAATAGCTTATTGAATTCCTTAGTTTGCTTCTCGTGTTCTTCCTTTGTGATTTTTACCTTTTCAGCTGGATACACTGCTTCTAAAGGAACTCGTCCCTCTCTCTCAGTCATCAAACAACTTTTGGGTTCTGGATCAAATTTTATTGTGTAGACTTTGTTGTTATAGACATACTTCATGACACAATGAAAAGTAGAAGGAACACCATTCATTTCATGAATCCAAAGTCTCCCTAAAAGGAGATTGTAAGAAAGATAGCCAAGAATAATGTGGACCGAAGTTTGTAATGTTACTTCCCCAATTCTAATAGTTAATGTGATGACTCTAAGTGGTTGTTTTCCTATGTTGTCAAATTCTCAAATAGATAAAGAATTAGGTTTAATATCATTTTTACTCATTCTAAGTCTTTTCAAAAGGCTTACACTACAAAAATTCAAGGCCGAACCATTGTCAACAAGAGTCCATTTTATCATAGTTTTGTTGATGAAGGCTATTATGTTGAAAGCTTCATACTTTTCTGAATTTCCAAGGCAGGTAGCTCACTTTGGTGAAATACTATGTCCAAGTTCATTTCGTTCATCTATTGGATGAGTGCTACTACATCATTTGAACTAATGTTAAAATGAATCATAACTTGTTGCAAGGGCTCTTGAAGTATGCTATGATAACTAGGCGATGTTTGAAGCAGTTCCCATACAAAATATTGGCGGGAGTATTCTTAAGGTATTCAACAAGATTATATTCCTTTCCATGGTTTGGAGTTAAATAAGGAGCACTAGGAAAGATAGGATTAGGTAATGGGAGGGATGTTGAAGATTTTTTTTTTGGTTGCAGATTATTACTCATGTTATCTGTATGAGCAACAGTGTTATAATTTGATTGTTGTGAAACATTATTCTTAGGTGGTTCGAGGATAAGCATAGGTTTGTTTTGAACTTGAGATTTTTATGAGGGTGGATAAATGATAATTTTAGGCTTAGGAGAGTACTTCAAGGGATATCTAATGTGCATAACCTCAAAGGACTTATTGTCATTTTCATGATCTCTTAGTGAAGGGGAGTCTAATGTCACTTCATCATCTTCATCTAAGGAAGTCACATCGCTATTGTTGTCACTTTCTTCCACCAAGATATCTTCCATTGGGGGAGAGTTTTTAAGAGAACTACAAAATAGATTTTCATGACATTCAAAGGTTGGTTCTTTGAAAATGACTTCATCACAAGTAGGGGACTCCTCAATGGTTAGGTTTTCTTGTTTATCAATGATTCCATTCTCTTGTTCCATAATGTTTTTCCTAAGGGAAGAGAGAAAACTAAGATTTTCATGAATCTTATTGATTCAATATTCTAACATCAAAGTATTTTCTTTACCAATAGTAGTAGAGGTACTAGGAGAAGGTCCAGTTTGATTGTTATGATTATCTATGATTTTATTTTTATTCTCTTATGTCTTAATATCTACCCTAGTAGGGGAGCTTTTAAGATGTTAATCACAAATATGAGAGGTATCTAGAGAAGGAGAATCATGCTTGTCAATGACTGGATCCTTTTGTTAAAATAGATCTCCCCAAATGGCAGGAGCACTAGGAAAGGGAACAATGCAATTTTCATGACTTTAGAGAGTTTCTTCTAACACTAATCTATTTCCGACATGACCAGGAAAGCTATTAGGAGAAGAACCAATGTGATTATCATGATCATCTAAAATTACATCCCTATGTCCTATAATGTCTCCCAAAATAAGATAGGTAGGAGAAGGAACATAAAGAGGGTTGTTATAGACCTTAAAGATTTTATCATCTAACACCAACCTATCATCCTCACTTTCAATTGCATCCTCTTTCACTAATACATTCTCACAAGAAAAAGATGAATGGGAATTGGATAAGGTGATGTTTAGAAATGTGTCTATGTTCGCATTCTCGTGTGTCACAATATCTTCCAAATGGGAGGAGAAGGACAAGCAAGACCTTCATGATTCTCAACAATTGTATCTTCTTTCACCAAGATACCTTCGCCACTAAAAGGAGAGGTATCTAAAGAAGAAAAACTATGATCCTGATGGTTATCTAAGCTTGTATCCTCTTCTATCACATCACTCCCACAAATAGGAGAGATAAGAGGGGGTTAGGTTTAAGGAAAGTGTTAAAATTTTCATTCTCTTGCACTAAGAGAATCTCATAACTAGGAAATGTATTGAATGAATGACTAACATGCTTATTGACTAAATTTTTCTTTGCAAACTTGGAAAATATGGATACTAACATTGATGTAATGAAATGACCTAGAATGAAATTTAATTTTCAAATTCCACACAATGCAATAGACTAGAAATGAAATGTTGTGAATGCAATTTTGAATTTTGACAATGTACTGAAATGAAGCAATTTAAGCTAAATGCAATGAATATGATGAAACAAAAACTTAGAAAACTGAAATAGGAAAGTGATAGCAGAAAATAAAAGCCTAAAAGTGAGGTTTCAAATCCCAAAAAATGCAGATCGAGATCTAATAGGGACTCATTCGCTAGTAAGGGAAAATGAGTCTTGGTTAGGTATTTTTTAAATGTTTATGGTGATTTTTGATGCTTTTCAGATGCTAGAAGGTACAGGCTTATCTTGATCAGCGACTCATTTTCCAATAAAGGCGAATGGGTTCCAGATCAGGGTTTTAAAGAGGTGGAAACTATAAATTTTGAGTTGTTTTATGTGTTTTTCATGCCCAGTTTCAAACTATAACTGTTGTGACAGAAATTTCCAAAATTTGATGACCTAATGCAAGTGAAATGAAGGGTAAATAACCCCTTTTTGAATGCAATTTTTCTTTTAATTTTCAAATGCAAATTTATATGATCTAAATGGCATGCAAAGTGACTAACTTGTTTTTGTATTTTTTAGATTTAAGAAATGCAAAACAATGTAATCCTAAACCCTAAATGAGATGCAAGATTGTAATGCAAAACAAGAAACCCTAAATGAGATCTTTAATTCAATGAAAATTTAAATGCAAATGAATGGAATATCTAGCCTAGGATGCAATGAAAGACTTCAAAATCAGATAATTGCAATATTCAATGAGTTGAGTTCACCAAAATGTTTAATAGAAAAAGTAGGGTTTACCATCATAAATGAACAAGATGATAAACTACTAAATATTTTTCTATTAAAAAATTCAATTGTGAGGGAAAAAATGCCAAAATAACAATAAAAAATGATACCTAATTGTTATAACAACTATGAGGGGAGTTTTTAGAGTATAAAAGCTCTATACCTAGTTAAAAAGTTGTTTTTGAGCTATAGGGGGCTCATTCGCCTTCAGTCGTGAATGGGTCCCTATTAGGGTTTCTAAAACTAAGATTAGGGTCATGTTCCTTAATGTCCGCACTCTCAAATTCCTAATTATCAGCTTCTAGAAGTTTGTAGATAATTTTGTTGCTTCAAATATTTGATTTTGTATTTTAGATGACAACTTTTGCAAGTTGACAATTTTGTTCCAAATCTTGCTCTTCAACCTAAAACCTACAATCACACATTCAAGAGGAGAAAAAATGTTGTTTGTTAGGGGATAGGGAATTTCCTTGGTCAAACCCCTGCTAGGTAATTAAACCAAATGATGAAATAAAGAAAGTGAAGCATGAAACATGAAATGATGAAGTGTTGATACCTTGGAAGATGTCTTGTAATACAAATATGCAATCTAACATGAAGTGGCCATGGAGAATGTAGATCTTGATCTCAAATAGATGTGAAACAATGCTTGCAAAAAAGATCTTCAATGCTACCTCAATAATCTTTGCTCAACAACATGCATGAATGCATAAAACCATTGACATGATTAAATGATCTTGAATTGCTGCAATAAACTCCTCTAATCTGCCTTGAAATGCTCCTGTAGACTCAAATTTTCTATAAGGATGCTTTGTCAAAGTTGCTAGGTGAAACAATGTGAATTAACCCCTTATTTATACTAAATTGAGAGATTAACCCCAAAATTCAATGAATTCAAGCCAACCTTAGATCTGGTATTAAAATTATAAGGATCCTGCCATAATTAAATTCAAAAAGAGGGGTCCTATTAAGGGAGGACCCATTCACCACCAAAGGCGAATGGGTCCTAGCACAACTTTCTAGGACTGTGCTTCAGGGGGATGAAATAACATAAAAAACTACCTCAAAAATGCATAGAAAGGGGGTGTCCCAAAAAGGCGAATGGGTCCTAGCACAATTTCCAAGACCACGCTTCAGGGAGGTGAAAATACATCAAAAACCCACCTCAAAAAGGCATAGAAAGGGGTGTCCTATGTGGAGAGGACACCTTGCACCAGTAAAGGTGAATGGGTCCTAGCAACACTTTTCAGGACACCACATTTGCCAAATTAAATGTCATATTGTATCATTATTGGGTGTCAGGGTAGATCCTTGAAAAGAGGGCTTGAATTTGAATTAAAGGGGCCAATTAAACTCAATTATCCACCATTAACTAATGAAACCCTAGATAAGTGTGAAAGTGTGTTACAACACTTTATAACACCTTAGCAAGGTACAATTTAAGTATATTTTGATTAAGTAGGGACCCTAGAATAATGTGAATGTGTACAACACATTACAACATTAGACCAAGGCAAAATTAAGTTAATTCAATGTTCATTATTCCCAAACCAAGTAAGGAAAAATGATACTTTTTCTGTTACTATAGAAACATATATTTGTTTCTAATGAAATCATAAAAATATATATTTTATATATTATATTATAATATAATATTAATAAATTAATATAATATAACATATAATATATATTATACAATATATAATATATATTGTACAATATATTATATATATTGTACAATATATTATATATGTTGTACAATATATAATATAGATTATACAATATATATATTATATTATATATAGTATAATATATGATACATATTTATATTATATATTACATATATATATATAATATAATATATATTATATCATTATATTATATAATTAATAAATAATATATTATATAATTATATAATATTATATATATAATTATATAATCAATATATAATATATATTATATATATAAACTATTATATATTTTACATAATAGTTTATATATTATATATTATATATATATATTTTTATAGGTAAGTGCTGTCAAGGGGGACAACTCCTGAAAAATACAATAAAAAAAATGCATTCCCTAACCACCAGGGGTGTACCAACACAAATATAATTTTACCTAGTAGAGCATGCAACAACCCAAAAATGGGTGTGACCACAAATTATACCTCCAGAATTCCTTCTCTCTTTGAGGATCTTAGTGACATTGGATGTTTTTGTTTTGAAGGTGGAGTTTTCTTTTTCTTCACCTCCGTCCAAGCCTGATGGTCAACCGATGAAGGATGCTAGCCCACGCATGAAACTGCCAACAAGGAAGAGCCAAGGATACAATCCATGGTAGTAGCCACCGAAGGTGAAGAAGAGACAGAGTTGGAGACCACCAAAGAGGGAAAAGAACTGCAAGCAACGTCTTGTTTTGAATCAGGCACAGTCACTTGAACATTGCATTCTTCCATAGCTGAGTGGGAAGGGACCAGAGCCGGAGTAGTTTCCTACAATGAGGGAGTGGAGGCACTAGCATTCTTTACATAAGGAGAAACAACATAATGTCTGGATTCAACCCCAACCCGCCATGAGGGGTTGTTGTTTGGGGCAGCACTGGTATTCTCCCCAAAACATTTTTTACTGCATTGTGTAGTAGCATGTTATGTAGCAAAGCAAATTTGACATCTGAATGCAATCTTTTCATAATCTATCGGTTGGCACCACCTTCTTTTTCCAACTTTGAGAAATATTTTTGCTGGGAGGCCATTTGAAACATCCATTTCTACACATAAGCGAGCAAAAGTCGAATTTTCATAGTTAACTATTTCATTTGAGAGACCATGGTATTTCCTTAAGCTGTTGCCAATCGCTATCAGACAATCAATTTCTCAAAACTATAATGGGAGGTAAGGTAAACGGACCCATAAAAATGTAGATGAAAAAGACTCTGTACGTGGATCAAATGAAGGGGACCAAGGTTTCATGTACATAAAATCCCCTTGAAAGAACCAGGGCCCCGTTTTTAGCACCATTTCCTTATCATCCACAGATTCAAATTCTAGGATAAAAAACCCTTTTGCACACGAGTAAATGCTGATTTCGTCTTCTAGGTATTCCTTCCAGTTTGCTTCAATCTGAGAATGGAGGTCACATAGTTTAGGCCATAACTTGGTAAATTTGCAGATCAGTGCGTGATCTTGCAAGTAGTCTTCTCTGTCACAAACAAGACTTTCTAAATTGATCTCAGGGGCAGAAGCTTGTCGTACGAAAAATGGAGGATGCAAGGAGGCCCCACTGTGGAGCCTAAGATCAGTGGATTGCGCGCCCAGGGAGAAACCCGACCCACAAGGACCCTTATGCAGAGAATGGTGGGCAGCAAGGGCATCAACGAAGCTTTTCTGCCTGCAACTACTGTCATCATGGTGCGAATCCATCACACCAGCCATTGCATGCTTGACAAAACCAACACTACCATCTTTTAGACTCAGCCTTTCCACCAATGGATACTTAGGGTTTCACACAAAAATATCTTCACCGTCGCACCCCTGTTTACACATGGTTGCATCTGGGAAAGAGCCAGAAATGGCTAACACTTTTTCCAGCATCGCCTCCCCGAAGTCACCTTCGCCAAGGCCATTTGCAGAGTGAGGCATGCCAGCAGTCAGAGCAGATGCGGGAATTTTCAGATTTTTCAGAGCAGACATCCTCGAAAAAAATAATTGAGATAATTGTAAGTTTTATTATATATTATATATAATAGATTATATATTATATATTATATATAATAGTTTATATATTATGTTACCGACTATTATATTATATCATAGACTTTATATTAAACTGAATTAAAAAAAAAGCATAGGAAACAAAATAGATATTTTTTTCTGTGGTATTAACAAAAAAAGGGCTAAAAGTTTATTATTTCATTTTGCATTTGACTGTTGCACGATGGGGGCAAAGGGGAAAATGGATATCCATTGAAATTGATATTCAAGTTGAAAACTTACAATCTAAACCAATATGCAATTAAAGGCATTTGATTTTTAATTGTTTTTCTTCAAAAATAATATTGTAGCATTGTTTTTTTAAGAATTTTAGTGTAAAATAGGTTTTTCTTTATATGCATTTTAGTTTATAATTTAAAAATTATTATTTTTTTAAATTTTTAGCATCAACCAGGTTTTGCAGTGGCTGAGAATCCAATTCCCCCTCATGAAGGAAACCCTTCCCAACCAAATCCTCCTCCACCACCAAATCCCCCCTTACAAAACCCTCCTTCCATCCATGACTTAATCCATGGAAATTTAATTGAATTGAGAAATAATTTCAAGTTATGTACAATAGGCACCCTCACTTGTATGCAATGAAAACCACTTTAGAATCAATAATTTCTAATGTTGAAACTCTCATCAGTCAACATATATCCTTTTTAGAGTGGCGAGAGGCCAAGAGGCAACGATATGTCGATGGATTATCATATGATTAGGTGAGGGAACTTGACATTTACAAAGCCCAATTAGCACAATTTTTATCAATCCTAAACCTAAACAACCCGTTGATGTGCGTAAGCCTAAATATTTGATTAAATGGTGCACACATCAAGGTATCCTAGATATTTTTTTGGATTGTTGGTGGTTGGTTTTTGATAAACCACCCAACAACAATCTTGATGTCCCACAATATTTTCTTTGAAAACTATATGCTAAATTTTTCATGGGTAAGCATGTCAACTACTTTGATATGAGGAATTCCCAAGGTGTGGGTAGAGGAACGCCTTAGGATAGACTCGAGGCAAATCAAGTAACCCCATTTATTCTCCCTCTGCCTATTGCTTCCCCACCTCTAATCCTTAACTAGATATTGTTGTAGATGCAACACATCAGAGTATCTTGGTCATACACACTTTGACTAGCTATTTGATTACATAGAGCTTACAATTTGCACAAATGCATGATAGTGATACACCTACTAGACCAGTTGCTATTGGTATACTTTCCTCTTCTCCACATATTTGTGTGCCGAATTAGTGCACTATGTGCAACCATGTATATGTTTAGGTCCTCTTGCACAAGCTATTGAGGCTCTAATGGACACATCTGATTATGAGTTCCATCATATGGTACACTTAGGAGATGAGAGAGTAGAGGCCATAACACAACCTGGAGAGTCATTGAGTGCCAGAGATGAGGAGGATGTAATCGTATTACTTAAAGTAACTTTATAATGCATTTTATCTTAAATTAATATTTTATAAGAGATATTAGTACTAATGTATATTTATATGCCATATTTAATAGTTGATGACGGAGGATCAAATTATGTAGGTCCTAAAGGGTACACTTATGGCCATTTCATTTGGCCTAGAGAGTAACTATATGGTATACTTTTTTATACATATATGTTTACATTTTTTTTATTGTACATGCATGCCATTTAATTTGTGATTTAGATGTTAATTTTTCAAATCTATTATGATTATACATGTACATAGATTGATAGTCTTATGTATTCTTGTCTTTTTATGCAACGACCTGTTGGTTTTACATCCATGAATTTGATTACTTCTAAAACATTGGAAGAAGCATCACAATAGGTATATTATTTTTTATATTCTCGACGTTATGATTATATATAGATGCACATTTATAGTCTTACATTCTTGTCATATTTTATATAGGAAACTATCATAGTTGGTTCATCCAGTATGAGCCCTTCTACAACAAGAGAACAAGCATCACATGAGGTGTGTGTTTATTTTATATTGTAGATATATACATTTAGATAGGAGTAGATATATGTATAGTTTATGTTTATTTATCAATAATTATATATTAATTTGTATCAATTTTATTTCACCTGCTATAGTCCTTTGCCTAATTTAGCAATGTGACAAATCCTCAACCATTTCAATACATTAAGACTCCTGATCATCCTATGTGACAATCATATGTAGAACGTCTTGCAGAAAAAGAGCAAGACTTGAGGTAATAAAGAAGTCCATTTTAGATAAATTATAGTTCAATATAGTGATTTTGATGTTAATTTGATAATTTTAAATTATAGTATATAAGTTTCTATTCTAAATTAGATCAACCAAATCCCAATTCTTACACTACTTCAATGCCATCATCTCCTTGACCATGGTATTCTTCAAATTATTTTTGTCTTTAAAAGGGAGAACCTCTTCATATAAATTTATTTACTATTAGTACAAGTAAGACAAAAATGTAAAAAAAATCTAGTAAATTATATCTATCTAGTGATCTTTGTTGTATTGTAGACCTTCCTATAGCCAACAGTGAAGAATTTCCTACCACATTTGCACCCTATTCTTCTTTAGAGTTTACAAAAAATGAGCTTACCTGTTCTCCCAAGCTATCATTTCCATCATATTGTTTAGTTTTATATGCATCCTACTACTTCAATTTTTCTTCAAAATGAAACTTCTCCCTTTCACTCTCCTTTGACTATTCCTTCTTATTAAATACTCTAAGTTCCTTGGATATAACATCCCTTAGGTAGATAATCTTCAAGGTTTATATTTCCAAAGCTTGTATGCTTTAACAGTCTCACCATAACTGATGAAAATACACCTTTTGGCCGACTTGAAGTCTAACTTAGACTACCTCTCCTTTACCAGTTGAAAAAATGAATCATAGCCAAAGACTTACAAATAAGTCACAACTAGTTTTCTTCTAGTCTACATTTCATATGGTGTCTATTATGTAGTGCAAAAGTAGGGGACTT
The DNA here is from genome assembly GCA_007258455.2 of Sequoia sempervirens. Classification (NCBI taxonomy): domain Eukaryota; kingdom Viridiplantae; phylum Streptophyta; class Pinopsida; order Cupressales; family Cupressaceae; genus Sequoia; species Sequoia sempervirens. Next base: position 392,398,615 of record VDFB02086081.1, read on the forward strand.
GTTCTTCAAGTAGCATGTAGTGCTAGCCACCTCAACCCGAAACTCATGTCCTAGACTAAACCAGTCAACATATTTCGAGCTTCTTATAATAAAGTCCTAAAATGAGCCTCTTAGCCACTCCATTTTATTACAATGTTTATAATTTATGCCTTACTTCACAATCCTAGTATGCTTACAAAATATTTAAAAATCCTTAAACCAAAATTCACCTTAATTATCTCTTCTTAGGATTTTTATTTTCTTGTCTAAAAATAATATGAATTCTAAACTCAATACAATATTTACCATCAAATGAAAAAATTGCGTGTGGAAGGAAAATTAGTGGAAAAAATTAAGTCAAAGTCAAGAAAAAATGAACTATTCAGTCTATTAACGTCAATGTACATTAGGGTGGGTCTATTAACGTCAATGTACATTAGGGTGGGTCAAGAAAATGACTAAAAAACAACAATTGCACTTTTAATGGGTCAACAAATAGTTGAAAATATATAGAAAATGAAACAAGTTATTTATTAATAAAGAATATTTAAGTGTTTATTAATTTCTTTCCATGCTAAATATTCACCCTATGTACATTATAATTAGCTATCCGTGAATAATAGACATGTATCAATTGTTTACTATCAAATTGTTCTATTTATTTATCTCTCCAAAATTTATATATTATACAATTATTTATGCTAATTGAACATAATTTTCTTTTTTTTAAAAAGTCATTTAGATAATTATAATTCCTCTTGATAATACGTTTTATTTTCTCTAAAACATTGATGATATTTTAGTTTGTTTTTATAGATTCCATCTAATGATTTATTGTTGTATTTTCTAGTTTTTTAATAAACTAGTCTTTTTAAGTTCTATATATTATTCTACTTAGTACTCTTTTGATGCTAGAGAAAAAGAGTAACAAACATATATTTATGAATTTTTTCTTTCAAGCCAACTATAATACCCTTCCCATTCGTATATATCTATACAATAACATTCCCTTGAAATTCGTTAGTGACAATAGAAATGTGTCCAAAATAGTTTTCTCTACATTATTATGTAACTTTTGCTCGTTGTTTTTTATTAGATTAGCAGGGGAAGGGCCCTGATCCCATGGTTACAACCAAAACTCAAGAAAAGAAAATAGGGTGGGTAAAGCAACACCACCAACCCACATAAAAAAGCAACATGTCTAGGGTGGCACGCAACCCAAATAACATAATAGTAACCATAGAACCATTATGCATAATAAAAAACAAAAGATTAATTCTAGAGTACTTTAAACTACAAAGACCATTTATCAAGTCCACCATATACTAGCAAGTCCAAAACCATAACATAGCTATTTGGAAATAGCGGTCTGGGATATTAAAACAAAACAACAAGAAGAGCAGTGCAACCATTAACAAAAATAAGGAAAAAATCCATTACTTGGATTTTCCAAACATGTCCCAACAATCTCCAATTAGGGAGATATACTCTCTCCAATCAGGTCTCTTGGTCTCATCCAAGTCCTTCAAGTCGTCTGTCTTTCCCAGCTTTTTCAACTTCCTAGTGATCTTTGTTTGCCTAGACACAACACCTGCCATTGCTCTGCGCATGAGGCCATTCATTACCTTCATCAACATGACCAATTTTTTTTCCATATTGTCCATTTGAACCTGCATATAGGTTAGTCTTCTTTTCAGAAAATCAATGCTATAGTCTTCATCAGTAGTATCATTGCCAGTATTCCCAAATTTAGGAGCAGCCAGGGTTTCATTCTTTTGGACATCTTCAATTTCAGTCTCCCCCTCCTCATTATCTTCATTCTCCTCCTCAGTTTCCTCTTCACCCATGTCATAGGCAGTATCTTCAAATTCTGTCCCATCACTTTCTTCATCAACCTAGGCTTCAAATTCTTCCGCCTCCAACTCTTCCTCCTCATGAAAGGTGGCTTTATGTTTCCCTTTCTTGTCCTGGGATGTAGCCTTGGCCAGGCGTGTAGATCTACGACCTCCACCACACTGACACTTCTTCCTATCCTTCAAGTCCTTAGTTTGCATACCTTCCTTTTCTACACTAATGGTAATGATTTCACTCTAAATTTTAGGCTCTTTTTTCAACTTCTTTGACTTGGGCAATTCCAAGAGAAGAGGGGAATGTTTGTGCTTCTCTGGAGTTGCTTTAACCAGCTCAAGTTTGATGGAGCTTTTGGCGGGATTCTTCAAACCCACAGGGGTTGAGGAATTAGAGCTTTTGGCAATAGAGGAAGGGATTTTAGCAAGGGTTAGCTCATTTATACATCAACAATGGGAGGAAGTCTAGGGTTCGGTTCCTTAGCAGGGTTAGCCTCCTCTAATGGTTCCTCATTTTCACCAACATCATGATTCTCATTACCAAAATTATGATTCTCATTATCCAGTCTGGCAACTAAAGGGTTTCCATGGGGGTTCAATGCTAAGGCATGCTTGTAAAGGGAAATCATTAATCCTTGATGTAGGGGAGGGCTTGCACCTTTCTCAATATTAATTTGTAGAGAAGAAAGTAAATAAAAATGCAAATTGATTCTTTCATTGTGCCTTATATGATTCAACAATGGAAAATGGCATGTGTGCACTATCATATATCTCCCTTCAAGTGTGAAATACCGCATCACAAACATACTCATTAGGGCATAAGGAGTTAGAAGCTTGAACCTTACGTAGCCATTTTGAAATCTAGTTAGATTCTCGCCTTCATGAAGAAACTTGTCCACAAAAGACTAGTAGTCGACGCCACTCTTTTTAGCCACCTTGAGTCCCTGGTTTTGCAAACCAGTAGCCTTTGCAATAAAATGCACCGTCACCTAAGTGGTTTCTAAGCAGACCTCCCGCCCCTTCCATACCCAGGTTACCTTTAGAACACCCATCAAAATTACACTTAATCCACTTTCTTTCAGGAGAATCCCACAAAATAGAGTTCCTAGCTAGAATATTTGTCCAATTAAGGCTAGTTAGATCCTTACTTAGACCACAGACCTACTTAATTCTTATCTCTTTGTAGTTCAACCAAAATTTTGAGAAGCTGTATCTTCCCACATCCATATTTTCCTGAACAGGTGCGCTTTTATACTCATACTAACCTCAAAGTTGCTTCTCTCAACTTCTTTGAATATCCTATTATTTCTTTCCTTCCATATTCCCTAGGTTAAGAAGGGGGAATTTGGTTCCAAAGATATACAATTACCTTATGGGAGAAAGGGCAGTTAGACCAGCTTTCAACAAAGGACTTCATAGTATAGGGAAACACCCAATCAATGAACAATAAAGGAAGAAAGAATGACAACACTTCTCTAGAAAACTGGTAGTGAAAGAAAAGGTGCATAATAGACTCTTCATCCTACTTGCAAAGGATACATCGGTTAATAAGATGAAACCCTCTCCTAACCAGGTTATCAATAGTTAGAATTCTTCCATGTGAAGCAACCCACCAAAAACTATTGATTTTTGACACCACGTTTTTAATCCACACTTTATCCCAGTGGTGGTCTCTATTGTCAATATGGGGTTTAACCAATTCATTATAAGCTTGTTTACCAAAGAAACAACTAGAAGAGATCCCCTTCACACCCATTCATCTTCCCTCTCAATGGCGAACCAGTTCGTCTCCCCTATGAGATTGTGTAACCTTAATAGAATAAGATCCCAGTTGATCTCTCTTTGACTTTTTAAGTTAACACTCCTTAATAGCAATTTGAACTCTTTCCATTTAGGTTCTTCTACCTCCTAGTTGACATAGTCCGACACCTTTTTGCCACATATCCTTGTCAAAATTTGTTTAAGGGGATTAAAGCCATCAATTGAGGAGAGAGGGGAAGCCTTAGTCCAGGGGTCTTTCTAGAAATCGGTGTTTTTACCATTACCAATCCTCTTTCTAACCCCCGATTTTAGCACATTTTTAATTTTAATTAGATGGTTCCATAGAATAGACCCACTAGGTAGATTAGTCACAAAGAGGAAGCAACCATGATTTCTATTCTTGAAATACTTAGCTTGGAAAATATTCACCTAGTCCTTTGACCCTTCCAAAAGATTCCATCCCACCTTAGCAGTTAGGAATTTGTTAAGCAATTTTATTCTCCGTATCCCCAATCCTCCAACACTTTTTGGAATGCACACTTTCTCCCAACTTACTAGTGAGAATATGTTTTTCTCTTTAGTTCTATACCACATAAATCTTCTCTGAATATGCTATTTTTCCCCCCCTATGAAGGCCAAAATTTTGAAGAGAGATAGGTAATAAATCAAAATATTCTGTAAGGAGGCTTTTAACAGCTGGATCTTCCCTGCTAAGCTTAGAAGTTTCCCATTCCATCATACCAACTTATTTTGAACTCTCTCTATTAGATGGTTCCATTAATTATTCTCCAAATTTCTGGAAATCAGAGGTAACCCAAAGTAATAAGTAGGTAGAACAACGTCTTGACATCCCAATATCTTCATCACTCTTTCCTTCACAACCTGGTCAACATTAAAGAAGTATATATTGCTTTTTTCATAGTTAATATATTGGCTAGAAACTGAATTATAGTCATTTAGAGCTAATTTCCACAGGTTGGATCCCCCCACTGAGGCTTCACCAAACAAGAGTGTGTCGTCAACAAACTGTTGGTGGAAGTCAGGCGGGAGAGATGAAGCAAATTTTACACCTTTAAGGGCTTTAGACTCAACAAGATTTTGGATATTCCTTCCTAAGACCTCAACAACTATTATGAAGATAAGGTGAGAGGGGATCACCTTGCCTTAGGCCTCGACCACAAGAGAAGTAACCTTGGGGGACACCATTAACACAAAATTCAACACATAGGAGAGGTGACACAGGCAGAAAGCAGCTTTAGGAATCTTCCCTCAATCCCAAATTTCCTAAGAACAACAAAGAGAAATGACCAAGAGAATCTGTCATAAGCCTTAGAGATATCAATTTTGAAGGCCATCCTTGGATTTTTACTGAGGTCCATCGAGTGGAGGATTTTGTGGGTAGAGATAACAACATCAAGAATGTTTTTTCCTTGGAAAAAGCCTTTCTGGTTCGGGGCAATAATTTTACCTAAAACAACTTTAAGTCTAAACACAAGGATCTTAGAGAAGATTTTATAGACAGTATTACAGAGGCTATTGGGTCTGTAATCTTTAAGAGAAGAGGCGTCATCATTCTTGGGAATAAGAGAAATAAAAGTGGCATTTAGTTGGTTTAGGAGCCTACCTGACCTAAATAAATATCTAGTATCATTAAATAAGTCATATTTAACAATATCCCAGTAAGTCTAAAAAAAAGCAAGAGGGAACCCATCAGGGCTAGGGGCTTTATAAGCCCTAAAAGAGAACACAACCTATTTAATTTCTTCCATAGAAATAGCATTAGTCATATTCTTTAAGTATTGTACAAAAATAACTTTAGGGATAACGACAAGGAAGTCATCATTTACCTGATCAACATTACCTTGGAAATTCTGGTAAGAGGAGAAGCTAATAGCTTCCCCAACAATTTCTTTTTTCAATTGAGGTCGTAGTACCATCAACTTTCTTGAGTGATCTGATCATGTTCTTTCTTCTATGTTTCAAGGTAGACTGGTGGAAGAATTTAGTGTTGTGGTCCCCTTCAGTAAGCCATTGAACTAGAGAATTTTGTTTCCAAAAGATTTCCTCCTTTTTATTTACCTTAAACCATTTATATCTAAGGTCACGTTCTTTTATGCATATCTCGTCATCCACAGGGCTAGCTTCCATTTTATTCTAAAATTCCTTTAAGTTGTTTCCCAATGATTTCTTAATCTCAAAGATGTTACCAAAAGTTACTTTGTTCTGCCCTTTCACTCTCTGCTTGATTCTACTCAACTTATCCACTAGGAAGAACATAGGGGTACCACAAATGGGTTCCTGCCACCATTTTTTTAATAAAACAACAAAATCCGGGTGAAGGCTCCACATTATTTCAAATTTAAAAGGAAGGGGCCATTGTTGTGGTCAACATTTCTTTTAAGCACAAGAGAATTATGATCAAAACCAGACCTAGGAAGAGTAGATAGAGAAAGAAATTGAGAAATGTTCCAATTGGAAGAGATTAAAAACCTATCCAACTTAACTTGAATTAGTTGGCTGCCATTCCTTATATTTGACCAAGTAAATTTAATTCCCTGTGGAGGAATATCAATAAGCCCAACATAATTTAGGAAGCCAACCAGTTTCATCATACTATTAGTATAATCATCCAGGCCCCCAATTTTTTTTGAAGGAAGAAGGGGTGAATTGAAATCCACTCCCAACATCCAATGGTAATCCTTTCTATTCTTTATAGCATTAGTCAAATACTCCCAAAGCTACAACTTGTCCCTACTCAAATTGGGAGCATAGATATTAATTAAATTCCATTTATCTTGAGAAGCTAGATCTTCCAATGAAACCATCAAATTGTTCCTACCAACAGAGTTTAGAGTTCCTTTTAATTTTGAGGGATTCCAAAGAGTAACAATACCGCTTGAGGCTCCTTAGCCTCACTGAAAAAATAATTCACTCTAGGAAAAATACTCAAAATCACCTTTGCAAAGGTCTCCTTCTTCATTTTGGTCTCTTGAAGGAGCAAAACATCCAGTTTATTGTCAAGGATACATGTTCTAACAAAAAAATATTTATAAGGGATGTTTAGGACCCTGATATTTCAAGAGAAAAACTTCATAGAGAAACATATCAAGGAAAACATCACCAAAGGGCTTGGAAAGGACCAACTAGAGCTACTTCCTTTTGGATTTCAATCTCGCGATCAAGTCCAAGGTTCTTTGTTTTCCTACAGCCACATCCCGCACTGTATCTTTGTTCTTGGAATCCTTTTGGGATGGTCTACCTACCTTGTTTCCCCTTCCTACATCCGACTTCTTTTTATTTTTTGACTTGTTAGGGGCTTGCAACCAGTCATCCTCATCATCTTTGTCACTGGGGTGAGGAGGAAGCCCTAACAAGGCCAGGGAGTCACTCGAGTTACCTGTCTCCTTCTGAGATAGAAATGACATTTACTCCAAGGATAGATTGGGGTTTGAAGATGCCAATTCATCTTCTTCCAATTCATCTCCTACTTTGGAAACATGAATCACTCCCATGTGGGATTAAAATTTGGCCTCCAACTGGGGGGCCTCCTTTACTTCATCCATTTTGTCAATATCCTTTTCCTCCCCAATTGTAGGATTCTCTTCTTTCCAGAAGCCTAGGGTAGGGATACTATCAATAGGGGCAACATTCATGAGGTTCAGGCTAGCCAAATCACTAGAAATAGCAAGAGGCTCCATAGGGACAACAACCAAGCCACAAGTAGGGACATCTTTCTCAGGGAGGACAACATTCACAGGGGTAGAAGAGACTTTAGGGGGCCGAGCAGTAGGGACAACAACGAAGGGCTTAGGCACCTACTTAGAAAGAGAATGCTCAATATCAAAGGATCCATCAACATGAATTTTCTCCCATGAGTCAATAAGGTGATTAAATTTCTTACAAAGCTAGTAGAAATGATGTGCATTTTCATATTCAAAGGGTTGAGTCTAGTTTCCAAATTTAAACTTAAGGAGAACAAAAGTTGGCAGAACTCTATTAACATCCACATTTACACAAATACAAGAATAGACAAGTCTAGAATTATCCTGCATAATCTTGTCTATAGCAAAAAGGATGCCAAAAGAATTTGCAATCCATTTCAAGATACTCGTCTCCCAAAACTCGAGGGGTAACCCAGGGAGGCGAACCCAAGTTGGAGCTGTAGCCCCTAGGTCAGTAGTAGGATCAAACCCCGATTTCCACTTGTAGAGGGAAAGAAAGTTCTTATAACCAACATCAAAGGCCCAAGGGCCACCCTTTAATACCTTTAGCATATCTTCATAAACTACAAAAGAGAAAAGGAAGATACCTCTAGGCATAACATTAATGTAGACATTGCTTTTAAGATTCCAGGTTGAGGCAACCCAGTGATGCACTTGTTCAATATTGGAACAATAGGCCAAAATTTTTCTAACTAGTGCTAGTTTAAGGCTGTCCATAGCCTTCAACATCAGAGCTTCAAGGTTGTCGACTTCTCAACCAGCCACATAACATGAAGTAGACTCTAGAAACCTTTTACCCAAAGTTGGCAAGCCAATACCCACTAGTTTTTCCACATAGGATACCGGTTCTTCTTAAGAGAAGAAAGATTCTAACCTGAGAGAAGGGGACAAAGGAAGCTTTCCAAAAATATCTCTAGTCCTCCCCCCTAGGGAAAGGATGAAGGTACGAGAAGGAGAAGTCACATGGGGAACAACAACATTGGTCCCTGCCACAATAGACACAACACCAAACAAAGAGACAACATCCTGGAATGGGGAGCCTTCTCAGGGCCCCCTCTTAATTGGCCCATGGTTCAATCAAATCAAAGTAGGGATGAAAATTCAAAAAAAAAGCCAGAGCAGGAAAGTTGTAGAGGTTATTTTATAAGGGTCCTTACAATTACTTTGTTGGAACTTGAAATACTTTTTCTCATTGTTAACAAGTCACTAGCATTCTATAATCTCACACCTCTATTATTAATGCTTTCCTCTCTTATTCAAACCCTTGTGTCCATTATTTAGGATGGAAAATGAAGCACAAACCATATGTAGTTCATTAACAACATCAACCATGTGACAAGGCGACTGCAAACTAGGGATGGAGCCATATAGTACCAATGAGGAAAAATGTGTCTGAGGGATACCCAAAATCTTAAAATTTTGTTAGGCTTACAATTCTATCTCAATTTTGATTTAAAAATATAAACCGACATGATTATACTTTTTTGAGAAATGAATACCTTTATTGAAAATGGTTACGCACTTTTAAAGAATAATTATCTATTTTGAAAAGGGATAATCTTTTTTATAAAAAATGATTTATTTACTTTAAAAATGGATATACATTTCATGATAAAAAGTTCCCCTCATCTAGCCTTGAGATTCCTTTGGATTTAAGCTTAGGAGTACCAAACCTACTAAAATCCTTCATATATCTAATATTTTTCTTGACTTTGACCTTGACCTTGAAGCTACTTAACCTAATTTAATATATAGGGAAAATGTTATTCATTAACATTTTCAAAACATCACATTGAAAATTATAATTAATTATATTTACTTATTAAAAAATATAAAATATATCTAACACATCTACATTTGTAGTTTGCTTTCATACACTATTTCTAAAAAATATTTATTTTGATAGTAAAGAGGTTGGAAGAAATGACCATTGCTCCATGTTTCTTTAAAATTTTAAGATCCTATTTAAAATATGCAATTTTCACCCAAATAAATTATTTAAATATCTTATAAAATTTTGTAGCTTATGAACCAAAACCAAAATTATATGTAACTTATATTACTACATTCTAAAACAATTTTTGTGTATAAACCATATTGGTTCTCCAAATCAACATAATTGAATCGTAAAGCCTAGACAAATTCTTATGTTTAGATTCAAAGATAGATTTGGCGAACTAACAAGAAATGGAATTAACACACATTTCCCCTACACTTCAGGCTCTGTAGGACCTAGGGGGTGACCATTTAGCAATACCTAGGACTCAGACACACAATTAACATGATATTGCATAATAGGTAATTCTCTCACAGAATTATGCTAAGAAACATAAAATATCACTCAACATTGGCTAAGAAATTGAGTGAATTTCATCTACCAGCATGGAGAACATGGCACACATAACTCAAAATACAAAATTGAAATGGTTTGTAATTTTAAGAATTGGAACCAAACTGAAAACAATAGATGCATAAAAATTGACCAGTAACAAAAAGAGGGCTATGGAGTCATATAACCAACACTTCATCCTACAGTGTTAGGCATGTTTTGAAGATCTTTGCAAATGTTATCACATTATGACAACAATACCACTGAAGCTTTATCTGGTAACCATTATTACAAATCCACTTGGAAACACAACACTCTTGTCACATTTGTTGAAGCAATTAGACTATCCCTTGAACAATAGGCAATAATAAATGCAACTGACATTCATTAAAGCAATTACATCATTCACAGAATAGAAGGAAACAACTATTGCAAGTCAAATGCAACAAATGTGCATGAAGAAACCCAAATAATCTTTGTTTATGGAATTCAAAAGAGCATTACATTTCATCGGGCCTCTTTTAAAATATTTACCCATGCACTTAATTCCTTTTGGGGCCCACCACTTTTTGGATTTCATTCTCTTGTGTGCCCCGCAACACTTTTGCTGCCTTCACCAAACTCCCGTGAGACAATGGGGAACGGTGGGGATTTCACCTGCTCCCAGCTTCATCTCTATTTTCTTTCCACACCATTATGCTTATGTAGCTCAAGTAGAGAACATCTCAGTTTAGTGGTTATTTTTAGTATCCCATTCATATAGTTTTTGGGATTGAAAAGATAAACAACTCTGTGCAAAATGCAACAACATTTTCACCTTCACATGTGTAAAGCATGTCGGGTGCCCATGTGGGCCCAATTTTTTTTTTTCATTTTCAAACAAATTTTGATCAGAATTGATCTGTCACTGGTTGCATATACATTTGTTATGAAAATTTGAAGTGGGTTGTCAGAATTCAATTTCGAGCATACTTGCATAATGGTCAGAACTTGTATAGTGGGCTCAGGAATCTCCGTGGGAAACTAGTCAAACGATCTCCTGAAGTCGTGAAAACTAGTAGGCATGTAGACATTTGACCCAAGAATGGAGTGAAAAAGATGGTTCAGAAAAAGAGATCCCAAGGTGAAAGATATTAATCAAAAAGGTTTCCCTCTTAGACTTTTCTGCAACTGTAGCCGTTCAGAACCAATTAAAACTCACCTAATCACCATTTTGAAAAAATACCAAATCAACTCCTGGGAGGCTGCCACTAGAGAAATAAGTTCATTTTGGTACACTGAGTATGCGTACAAGAGGGCTTATCTTCAATCATCAATCTTCACGAGATACTGAAGGTCAAAGTTGACCACCTTGAAACACTGTCAGAAATGCAGATGTAAAACTGAACAAATTGCATTTGCTTTTGGCCTGGTAAAAATAGCAAATCAGCTCATGAAGCTCTAAAATTGAACTAGGGAGAACATGAATGTATGGAAAATGGAGAGCAACAATTGTTTTGACTTGACAATCATCCAGTTGCAAAATATTAACTCGAACAAGAGGCTACTTTGCAGAACTGAAAGTTTGCAAACAACAAAAAAGTGCCATAACCCTCCAGCTTCGCTTTTCAAAACCCTTTCAAAAATCATGATGGGAAGCTAAGAATTAACACGCACGTTTAGATATGTCACATGAATGGGTCCACAAAGGGGTTTGGCTTGAAAATCATCTGGCTCCAAATTATGACCCTCCAAAGTAGGTCAGTTAGGCAGACTTCGTAGGGGCACTTTTGAATGTGCAGAGGATTTTTTTTTGAAATGGGCACTTCAAATTTGAAAAATTTTATAGTCCCAATAGTGGCTCCTACTGGGGATGTGTGCTCCTTGTGGGCATAGCAAGAATCTAGATCTCTGGGGAGTAGACCAAATGCTGAGTCCATTGGGTGTTTTGAAACTGCTCCTTTATTTAACCTCATTTTTCAACTTCACTTGGTGACCCCAAGACACCAAATGAAAAATGTGAAGTTAGTATTTACCCCTATCAAACACTTGGTTCTCTACTGTCCGCCATAGGCCAAATATGAAAAATTTGTCATGAATTGCCCACAAACTAGCTCGGTTATTGACATGTCCCACTATATCACTGTGCTTTCCAATGTTACCAATAATTTTGTTAATCTGCAACATGCAATCAAACACTAACTAAAAATCATAATCATTGTGACATTTTACCTTGGCCAGCTTATCATCATGTTCCACTAAATTCTCACTCACTTGAACTGAGAAATATAAGCATTCATACTCCATTTGATCTTTGACATCATAAAATTTGACATCAAAATCAGTTTGCACATCAAACTGAAAGTTATCATAAACAACATTTTGTGTGTCATACAAATAATCTTTGAATATGTCAAAGATAAAAGATGCATATTCTGGAGCATCCTTATATTGATCACTGCAACATGGGCACATTTTTTGACATTTCGGTTCAGGTACATCATAACACACCTTGGTATCATAGAAACGGGGATCATATGCATCATTAACATCCAAGAGATGAGTAAATGCACTCATCTTAGGTTCTATAACATATTCTGATGCATTCTTTACATCATCATTCAATTCAATGCAAAATACCTCAAGAATAGACTCAAGCAATTCAACATCAACAAGGACAGTATAAGTAACCCCATGTGCATGTATAACCTTATGTGCAATATTAGTTGATATGTGTGCTGACCCAAAAGTGAAAGACTCATTGCTAGCTGAAAAATCCACATTAGCAATAGAACTAGAATCTTCATTTTCTTTCACATAGATGCTTTCCTCAAGGGATGAAAATATGTCCATGTGCACACTATGAAGATCAATAGCATCAAACAAGAAGCAATTGTACTCAACATCACACTCATTAACACGAGATTCACCTTTATTTTCATTTCTTGGCTACTCTACACATGGATCAAGATTTTCTGCAGTATCAACACAATCTGCAACTTTATTGTCATATGAATTAACAAGATCTTCAATATCATCAATGGGTAGTAATATTGACTCAGGATCCATATACTTCTCACATTGTGCTACTTGATCATTCCAACCTGCATCCCCTATTTCATCATCATGTACATCACCATCCTCTTCATGTATCACAAAAACTTCCATCTTTGCTTCATATAAACAATCATGAAGAGCAGGGGCATAAGCACACTCATCAACATCTTCATCATATTCAACATTATGTTCTAAATCAGCATACTGAACACACATTTCCTTATCTTCAAAATCTGCATCACTTGCACAATGAACATGCTTCATTGATAACAAACTTGAATTACATTCTATGTATTCACCACATGTAATTTGTTCCTTCACTTGTGGACAAGTGACATCATGAGCATCTATATCATTGCATTCTTCAAGTGAGGAATATGCTTCCATATCATCCTTAGAAGAGCAATCACAATCTACAAAGGAGCAATTATAAATATCAACCTCATCATGATTTTCATCACAAGAAAAATCATCACTACACAAACCATGTTCAAAATCTTCAGAATGAATGCTTGAGGCTGCACTTTTAGGATCATAATCACTAGTTTGTAATGAAATATCAACAACACATGCATTGTAATCGCTGGTCACGACATGACATGAAATAACACTTTGTATCTCATTTACTTCTCCACCATCTGAGATATCACAAGAGAAGCATTCATGCATATTTACATTTTTATCATCACGTGTATCCTTTTCTTCCTCACTATTGCAAGGATCTTCACATGTGTTATTTGTGATTTCATTGCAATGTTCTTTTGACATATGACAATATGGATGGTCATCTGCTGACATGTTCTTTTCACTTATTTGCATTGTCATCTGATTTTTCTCAAGAGGACATTTGTTGTCTCCATTTTGAGAATCCACATTTTGTGCATAATCACACTTGGCTGATTCTACAATCTTTATTCAATTAGGTACTTGGTCAAAGCTATGGGGCTTCAATTCCTTTGGAAAAGTACTTAGCCCATATTCATAAATCTCACCAAAAAAATCAATACATACTGAATCCTAGGGTTTGAAATCTTTGGGGACCTCTATCAAAGCATCCAAAAATCTCAAAAATAGTTTATATGGTGATTCTCCCTCATGTCTCTTCATTTCATACAATTCTTGCACAAAAGACATTTGATCAACAGTGCTCAAAATTTTGTTGACATTCAACTTGGAACTCTCTATGATCCACACATTGTGATGGTGGAAAAATCATAACAACAGAAGCATTATCATCTTGACAATCATTTCCATTATCTGATCCTCAAATTCTATTTGCATGAGGTGGGCTGGGATAACCAACACTTGTAACCATATGTCCTTTCATCATTGAGTACTTCAAATTGTTCTTAATATCCATGGCATTCTGATATGCATGAGGTAATGTTGCAGGTTCTTTATCCCTTAATAGATAGCTCATCTTGCTATCAAATGCACCAAGATATACAACCAAGCATTCAACATCATTTGGTCTTATATTTTCTGGAATTTCACTAATTTCCTTTGCAAATCGAAGATTGAAAACATGGACCAACTCATCTTTATTTTTATGGATTTCCATAAAGTTCTTCCTCACTACACTTGGATTTACCCTTTCACCAAATTTTTCAACAAAGGTTGTCATAAATTGATTCCATTAAGCTATACAACATGTTGGTAAATATGAGAACCAATCCCTAGCATCATCCTTCAAGTATTGAACAAAAAGCTTCATGACAACATCCTCATGATTTACCTCATAATCCCCCATCACATCCATGAATGTTTGCAAATGTTTAGAGGTTGATTCTGAACTTTTCCATGTGAATTTGGGCAAATATTTTCTAACATTTTTAGGAATCAGGTTTGGGAAACCTTTAATTCCACTAAAAACCAATGACATATAACTTTCAATAACAAAATCCCTCTGAGGGCATGGTACAACTTGTTTACCCTGCATACTTTTACTTGATGTTTCATAGGGAAATCCTCTTGTATTCATATTCAATCATTATCAAATTCATACATGGTTATCAATTGCATCATTTACTAATTCAACCATGATTCTAAAACATAGATTAAATCTTTATGCCTCAAAGATTTCTTAAAGGCATAATTAAAAAATAAGCATACTTCTCAACTATTACATACTACATTACATTAGAAGTATGAAAAGAATTACTACTGTTCCCTTTCTTAATGCAAATTCATCTAATGGGGAACCATTTATGATCTCAAGTCTTGAAGATTTCTCATAAACTTCTTTCAAACATAATAATGCTTGCTTTAGATTTATGAGAATACATGGAACTTGTAGCAGTTGTTCACCTTTCTCCATGATTGCAAATTCTGCAAATCTGGAAATCTTCTTCACAATTCAACTGGTTCTTTAGACAGAGTCGCTATCTCTTTCCACAGAGGAATAAACGTCAAGAGTAAATCTCATTCAGGGTCTTCTCCAATAGCAGAGTCACACTCAAATCCTTTTATCTTTGTTGCAATCAAATCTTTTCTAGGTTCAAAAACCTCTCAATTATTTGAACAAAGATGTTCAGATCCACCAAATGCTTGAATCTATGTAAATGGATATATCTCTGCTTCTCCCCAATAGATTCACCATTCTATTGGTTCTCCAAATCAACAGAATTGAATCCTAAAGCCTAGCCAAATTCTTATGTTCAGATTCACATATGGATTTGGCCAACTAAGAAGAAATGAAATTATCACACATTTCCCTTGCACTTCAGGCTTTGTAGGACCTAGGGGGGTGACCCTTTAGCAATACCTAAGGAATCAGATACACAATTAGCAAGATATTGCATAATAGATAATTCTCTCACATAATTATGCTAAGAAACATAAAATATCACTCAACATTGGCTAAGACATTGAGTGAATTTCATCAACCAACATGGAGAACATGACACACATAACTCAGAATACAAAATTGAAATGGTTTTTAATTTTAAGAATTGGAGCCAAACTGAAAAATGCATATGCATAAAAATTGACCAAAGCCAAAAAGAGGGCTATGGAGTCATATAACCAACACTTCATCCTACAGTGTTAGACATGTTTTGAAGATCTTTGCAAATGTTATCACATTATGACAACAAGACCATTGGAGCTTTATCTGGTAACTATTCTTACAAATCCACTTGGAAACACAACACTCATGTCACATTTGTTGAAGCAATTACACTATCCCCTGAACAATAGGCAATAATAAATGCAATTGACATTCATTAAAGCAATTACATCATTCATAGAACAGAAGGAAACAACTATTGCAACTCAAATGCAAAAAATGTGCATGAAGAAACCCAAATAATCTTTGATTATTGAATTCAAAAGAGCATTACATTTCAACCATGGAAACAATTATCTAATAAAATATATTCATGAAAGCATAATTTAGAACACACAACACCTCAAATTATTGATTCAGTTACCCTAGCTTTACAATTATACCTAGAGATTCTGCCTACCTTGCAAAGCTTTCAAAAACATGGAACCACTACAATGAGAAGAGAAAACAAAATAAGAAGAAACAAAATAAGACAAAAAATCAATTCGATGGTGACACTTGTCAGCTTCCTTCTTCAATCTGGAAAATATTCTCTCATCTCTCTTCCCTTTGCAACAACAAATTTTGCCTCCAATTTGCAACAACAAATTCACTCCTATGTGAAAATCTTCATACTTTACCTTTGGAAGTTGAAAAATATCTGCTTGCCTGTGAAAGCTTCATATTTCTCTTTTGTTTGCTGCACTTTATTCACCTCCAACAAATAATGATTTTTTCTTTACTTCCCAACAACATTTGAAAGCCTTTATTTAATTGTGAAGACTCTAAAAGCATTCACGCTGGCCATTAAAAGATTTCATCTATGCTCTTTGCCCGTGTACAGAATATTTCAAATAATTCATTTGAAATATTTCCCCTTTTAAAACTTTTCTCCTAGGCCATGTTACTCTTTCATTTTATTTGAAAGGAAAATGAAGGTTGCAAACAAAATTTTACCTATGTTGTTCACATTTAACCATGCCTCTTAATTTTCACCTTTGTATTACATTTAAAATGTTTGATTTTTTCACAGTGAAGGCCTCTACATACTTTACCTTGGGATTTTAGAGAACTTGAGCAACTGAAAAACAATTATTATCACCCCTCCACATTCTATTTTATATTTTACTAACTTTGCGTTTTAAATTGTGAATGCTTTTGAATATTTCATTAGGCCTCTTAAAATCTTTACCCATGCACTTAATTCCTTTTGGGGCCCACCACTTTTTGGCTTTCATTACCCTGTGTGCCCTGCAACAGTTTTGTTTCCTTCACCAAACTCCCATGAGACAGCAGGGAATGGTGGGGATTTCACTTGCTCCCAACTTCATCTCTATATTCTTTCCACACCATCATGCTTCTGTAGCCCAAGTAGAGAAAATCTCCGTTTAGTGGTTATTTGCAACATCCCATTGATATAGTTTGAGGTACTGAAAAGATAAAAAAACTCTATGCAAAATGCAACAACATTTTCACCTTCACATTGTAAAGCATGTCAGATCCCCATGTGGGCCCGATTAATTTTTTTTCTTTCGTTTTCAAATAAATTTTGACCAGAATTGATTTGTCACTGCTTGCATATACATCTGGTATGAAAATTTGAAGTGGGTTGTCAAAATTCGATTTCAAGTATACTTGCATAATGGTCAGAACTTGTCCAGTGAGCTCAAGAATCACCTTGGGAAACTGGTTTGATAACCTCTTGAAGCTGTGAAAACTTGTAGGCATGTAGACATCTGACCCAAGAATGGAGTGAAAAACATGGTTTGGAAATAGAGATCTCAAGGTGAAAGATATTAATCGGCAAAGTTTCCCTCTCAGACATTTCTGCAACTGCAACCATTCAGAACCAATTAAAACTCACCTAATCACCATTTTGAAAAAATACCAAATGAAATCCTAGGATGTTACCATTGGAGACATAAGTTCATTTTGGTACACTGAGTATGTGTGCAAGAGGGCTTAGCTTCAATCATCAATCTTCACGAGATCATGAAGGTCAAAGTTGACCACCTTGAAACACTGTCAGAAATGCAGATGTAAAACTAAACGAATTGCGTTTGCTTTTGGCCTGGTAAAAATAACAAATCAGCTCATGAAGCTCTAAAATTGGGTTAGGGAGCAAATGAATATATGGAAAATGGAGAGAAACAATCATTTTGACTTGAAAGTTATCCATTTGCAAAATATTAACTCGAATAGGAGGCTACTTTGCAAAACTGAAAGTTTGCAAACAACAAAAAGGTGCCAAAACCCTCCAGCTTTGCTTTTCAAAATCCTCTCAAAAATCACCATGAGAAGCTAAAAATTGACATGCAAGTTCACATATGTCTCATGAATGGGTCCACAAAGGGGTTTGGCTTGAAAATAAACTAGCTCCAAATTACGACCCTTCAAAGTAGGTCAGTTAGGAAGACTTCTCAGGTGCAATTCTAAATGTGCAAAGGAATTTTTTTTGAAATGGGCACTTCAAATTTGCAAAATTTTATAGTCCCAACAAACCCTTCAATGTTTTACATAAAATTACCCAAAATGTACATTTTTTTCTCTATTTAAATACTTTCATATTTATACAAAAGTAAAACACAAAATATGTAGATAAAAATATGCATTTGATATAGTAAGATACATCTTAATTACACTATTTTTTTAACATATACCATCAATAAATTTATTTATAAATACTATACGTAAATGCAAACTATAAATAATATAAATTTATGTATAAGGGGAATAATGGAAAATGATTGCAGAATGTAATTAAAGAAATTAGGGTTAGAAATCATCAAGAACCCACAAAAGAAAGATCAATTAAACCCATTAACCAATGAAGTTGAACACAATGAATCAATGAATAATAAACAAATCAAGAATGTAATGTTGCAATTGTTGTCATTGATGTCAATAGAGTGGTAATGTGTGGAAGGTTGCATATGATGCAATTAGTGTATTGATCAACAATGTTGTGAAGTGTTGGACATAATGATATATGTCATGGGCATGTTGTACAAAGTTGTACTACATCTCTTCTTGCTCATGATTTGGTGAATGCTATTATGAAGAATTTTTTTCATATTGATATGGTGTTGTTAATGTTGTATTCACTATCTCTTGATGTAAGACATTACATAAGATATGAAAGGAAGTATGAATGATTTTAATGTAGTTGATGGCTCAAGAAGTTGTACCAAAGAAGCTCAAGAGAATTCTATGCATTACTCCACATTTGGAGATATGGCCTTGCAGTTAGGAAGTTTGATAGAGACAAGTGTAAAGCATGCATATTCCCGATTACAGAATATAGAGGTTACCACAAAAGTTTCTAGTGCTACTAGAGTAAGGAGTATGTTGTTGCAGTTAAGAAGGTTCAAAGGAATGCTCCGCATTTCTCTAATTTTGAATATGTGGTCTTGTGGTTTAAAGGATGAGTTGAAATTGTTTATTTGTTTTCTCATTTCACGTTTTAGGTGTTGTGGTGTATTGCAAGTCGGGTTTTCAATGTTCTATCTCAAGAATGTATTTTTCGAGTTTTCAAGAGAGGCTAGGGTCAGTGTCTATTTGCTTGTGCCAATAGAAAGTAGCATGCATGTGTGAAAATAATGTATGTGGATGTTTTTATATATCATATAATGTTTGTAAGGTGATCCACATGATGTTATTTGATCTCTCTGGTACCACCTTTGGTCTGGAGCTAATGCGTGGAAGGATAAGTGTTTGTTGGGCCGAATTGGTATATTGAGGTATTTGCACCAAGTTTTTGTTGCATGTGTCAGCGTGGGAATGTGTGCTAAGATAAAATAGGTCCTACTTATCTCTTGGTTAGGACCGCATTTGATTCCCTCTTCCAATAGATGTTTGGAAGTCAACTTATTAATGGTTGTTGCATATTTCATGTCATACATTTCATTTTGGCCAACAAAGAGAAACTTTTTGAAGCTTGCAGAGGATATAAATGGAAGATCAAGGTTGTTTCAAAGTGATTAAATGTGTGTGAATATACAAAGAATTATATGAGGTGTGTTGAAGGTAGTGAGCCAAAGGTAGTTCTGTATATGTGAGTGAGGAAGTGTGATGAAGGTAGTGAGTCAGGGGTAGTAAAGGTGTTGAAGATTGTGTATGTATGTGCAAGTATATGCTGAAAGTAGTGAGCTGAAAGAAGAAGAGGTTGTTAAGAAAAGTGTCGAAAGCAGTGAACTAAAGGCGGTAGAAATTGTTAAGAAGAGTGCCAAAAGTAGTGAGCAGAAATCAGAAGAGTGTTGTGATGGTGATTAATCAACAAATTATATCAAGTACTATGTATAGAAGTTGTAACCTCATCCTATAAGTATTGTTGTTTTTAGGGAGCTGTTGCTTCCTTTGGTTGAAGCCATGAAAACTTGTTGTAAATCTTGTTTTATTTGTGAGATTAGATTTGGATAGTAGCTCCAATTAGCTTGCTCACTATGTTTTTTCCCTTCTAGGGATTTCTATGTAAATTTGGTGTTATGGTTGTGTGTTTATGTTTTTTATCAAAATTTGATGGTTTATCTATTTAACCTATAGTAATAAGCTTTGATTAATAAAGTTGAATTGGATAATTTTGTGTCCATATACGGATTCACCCCCCTCTTAATATATCATTGTGTTAGATAACAATTGGCATTAGAGCCTAGTTCCTTGGTGTAGCCTAATATTTGAAGGTAGATCTTGGTTTAGAACACATGGCTTAGAAAGAGTCCTCCCCTAAAGCATTGTTGATTGATGGAAGCAACTATGCCTACTGTAGTGTGAGGATAGAAGCCTACCTTACTTCTCTAGGGTATGATGTTTGGAGAGTTGCGAAGGACGATTATACTGAACCTACTCATCCTATTACATATGCTAATGCTAAGAAGGCCCATGAGAATAATTTTACAAAGAAAATAATGCTATCTTGAGAGGATTAACAAATTTTGAGTTTGTTAAGATGGTTCAGTACATGACAACCAAGGAGATATGGGACAAACTCAAAAATTCTATGAAGGAAATGATAGTGTGAAGCAAGTGAAATTATAATCTTACAAAACATTAGTTGAGAATCTGAGGATGAAGGAAGAAGAGAACATTGTTGGCTATTTTCTTTGAGTGGATGAAGTTGTCAATTGAATCAGAGGTCTTGGTGAAGACATAACTAACTCAATAGTTGTGAATAAAGTTATGAGAACTCTCCCCCACCGGTTTGATTCAAAAGTATTTGCAATTGAAGAAGCTGAAGACTTGACATAAATTACCATGGAATAAATTTTTGAATCTCTCACCATCTATGAGATGAGAAATGAAGTTCAAGGTGCACACAAAAGAGAAGCTATATTCAAATTCATGAAGAAAGAAGAGAACCTGGTTCACATAGTGAATCTAAGGAAGAAGAAAAAAATGTGAGAAAGATGAAGAAGGGATTGTTGGGATATGGTGTTGTACACCATTGCATAATTTGATATATTATAATGTTGTAATTAAATAATTATTTAGTTGTGATTCACCTAGGTGGTGTGGTTAATCACAGTGGGTAATTATTTGGGGACCACTTTATGTTTTATTGTAACATTGTATTATTATTTAATGTATGGGAGACATGTGATAATAACTTAATAGTGGGAAAATATTAAATAAAGTGAAAACTTAGTACCCAATATTAAATAAATGATTAGTGGTTTAGTATTCACATGGTTTTGTGGTACATGGTTTTATCTTACCACTTGGTTGTATTTGTGTGAGTTTGAGTCTATAAAAGCAAGCACATGTTTAGTGGCTAAGGTTAGCTGGGTGAGTGTGCTATCATTATTGAGTCTTTTTGAGGAGTGCATATGTGAAGCATGGAATGGGATGTGTGGATTCATGCTTGGACACATGAGGATGCATGGAGAGGCTTGATGCTTCAAAGGTATTCATTGTAACTCTTGTATTTCTTTATTTTTGAATAATAAAATGGAGTATGGATTCTTTTGGAGGTTGGATTTTTCCCTCTTGAGGGTTTTCCTAGGGTATATCTTGTGTTATCTTGTGACTTGCCTATTTGATATATGAATTATGTTAACTTGTATGCATGCTTTTCTCTCTTTAGGTTATTGTTGTCACCTAGAATTGCACCCTATGCAAAGTTTACAAAAAACTGAGCATTCTAGAGCAACATGGGATCATCTCAAGGTTGTGGGTCACTTATAACTGAAATGAACCTCCGGAGAAGGCCGAATTCCTTTGGGTATCACCTAAACTATTGTTTCTTTGAGAGGAAAGAGGGAAGAGATACATAAAAATGAAACTAAACCTATGGTGATACACCGAACTGATAAGAAATCATGAAATGAACACAGGAAGAACATACACTTGAAGGCCTAATTGCTATTCTTAGAGCAGCTTCTTTCAGACTTAATGCTTTAGTCCTAACAGGTTTGGCCCACATGCACATCTCAGGAAGGAAAGATTAATTTCACAGCTCTAAGATATGAATACAAAATTATAAAACACAGCTAAAGACTTGCATTGTTCAGAAGAAAGATACAGAAATGAGAATCAATACAAACATGAACACAAACCTCCAAGGTAAACTCTGTGTTGTATTCAGGATTTTAGTTGAGTTATAGAAAAACATACATTGATTGAGAAAGGATTGATTAAAAAATCACTAACTCTTCAGAGTGCGCAATCAGAACTATTTACAAAAAGGAAAAAAAATGCCTTATATACAGACTGCATGTCGGCCCCTTAGGGCTTACAAAAATATCCCAGCTCAGAAAAAGATCTATCTCAGATCTTTGATGAATTAATTGCAGAAGCCTGGGTGTCCTTGTTGTTGGTGTTGGTGTGAAGAACCGCTCTTGGAGAAGCCTCTCTTGATCTTTTGTAGCATTAATTCTTTTGATCCATCATGTCCAGCTACCAAGTCCCTTGTTGAAGAGCTGCATTGAATGCCCCCTGAGCTCAAAAGAGATATATGTTGTATTCATGTTGCATTCATCCCACGTTGGCATTCCACATTCTAATCAAACTGCCACGGCTTGCCTAGATTCCTCTGGTTAGTCGAGCACCCTCCATGTGGGCCTTGCGGTTGGTCAAAAGTCCCTTTGAACAGAATTGCATCTTATCAAGACACTAAAAGTGTCTTGCCAATGCAATTATGTGTCTCTGTAGCTTTAGAAGTCATGTTGATACCGCCAAAACCATCGGCAAGACAAACGGATTCGGTAAGAAGTCCCAACGAGCACCATTGAGTCACACCGATATCCTTCTCATTTGGTACATCCATCGCTATTTGCCAGAGATTATATGTTTGGGAAGACCAACTAACAAGCCCTCCATCTCTCAGCAAGCACATACACAGTCGGTATGACTCTTGGCGATGACCTCTCGTTGAGCTCATTTCATTCACCCCCAAGCTTACTCTTCTCCTCCGGGCTCGAGCTCCTTTGGCTTTTGGTGAGACATTGGTCTGTTGGCCGGACTTCATACCGAGCACCTCTTCACTCTCTGCCGAGCTGTTCACTTTACTGTTAGTGAGACATTACCGAGTCGGGGAGACCTCTTATCAAACTTGGAAAGATACACTAAAAACCTCCTTGTCGATGAGACATTATTGGGTCGCTAAGACTACTTGCCGAATTCCCCTTTGTCTGCCTGAAGAGCTACCGTTGTGTTTTCGGCAAGAGTCTTGCCAAACTAATTTTGTCATGGTGAGGACCCATCTGAGTATCAGAAAGAGCCTATTGGTGTCACCTCGAAAGAATTTCACTCCATCGGGATGTTCCCTTGAGCTCAGGGAGAGCTTTCTCGGTCGGCAAGACATCCTGCCAACCCTGCCCTCATTCTGTCTGAGCTCTTCTTTACCTTCGTTGAGACTCTCGTCGAACTCCTATAGCTTTTTGAGTTCTTCTCACCCTTTGGCAAGACATCTGATGTCAACGAGACATTAGCTTTAGTGGCGTTGCCTTTCCTATCGGGGAGACACTAAGCCTTCGGCATGACCTCATGCTGAGCCTTGAAACCTTTGGCGAACTCTTCATTCAGCAAGAAATTTGATGTCGGTGGGACATTCCAGCGAAGTCCCTTAGTTACACTGAGGTTCCTTTGTGTCGGCAGGACTCCTGCCAAAGACAACTGCATTGAGATCCATCCCTTCCCTTCGGTGAGACTTTCATCCTCGCCAAGACCTCCCGGTGAAGCCCCTCACTTTTTCTGAAAGCATCTCCTGCCCTAAGACTCTTCACACGTTGGCGAGACATTAGCTTTCACTGGGACTTCTCACTGCATGTTGTAGGTCTCTTCGAAGGTTGTGGTCTCTGAGAGTCTCGGCGAATGACGATTGAATGGCCTATCAGCCAAGGAAATCCATGTAGTAAGAGGTCATACCGAACCCTCTCTGTTATAGCGATAGGCTCCACAGGCTCGTTCGACATGACAGAAACTAGGTCTCAGCGACCTGCTTGAGATAGAATGAATCAATCAATAAGTCAGCCAGACAAAAGGAGAGTCTTGCCAACTTTCTCCTTGGATGATTCTCATGCCGAATCTTCCTAGGGTGGCTTCTCCCACTGAGTTCCCCATGACCTAGCAATAGATGTAGAGTCTTTTCCCTTGTGTGAATGTCCCACTGACCTCTGAAGATCTAACATTTGACTATCTCACCTGATTTAACTGTTAGTGAAATAGAGGCAACAATTCTAGCGACCTTTGCAAGATGTTTGCCTGCTAAACATGAGAACCAGTGACTAGGCTTATCCATTGGGAATGGAGTCATTAGAAAACTCAGAGAACAAATAAAACGTCAGTCGGCACATGGTTGCGATTTGGATGAGACATATAGGACACAACAAGTTGCCAAAATAGCAAGACGGGAAACTAAAAGAGAAAATATATACTATTCTGAAACAACACTTATGGAAAACATAAAGCCTAAACTATTATGTACAATAGATAGACCTGTCAGATTTGAAAATAGGGCTTAAGGTATATCCCATTGACTGGGATAGGAAGCACTTCACCTTCTGTTGTAGTGAGTTGATATGCATTGTGCTCCTTACAGCCCGTGATAATAAATGGACCAGTCCACATATTGTCAAACTTGGTGTGATGGCCTGGTCTGCTTTTCAGAACATCCCATTTGAGCACGAGGTCTCCCTCCTTAAAAAACTTTCCTGTAGCCTTCTTATCAAAAGTCTTCTTTGTCTGGAGCTGATGATCTTCCAAAGTTTTCTTTGCTCTATCCCTTGATTCTTCGAGCTCTATGAGCTCTGCATACCTTACAGACATGGGGTCCTACTCCTCAAACATCTCCAACTGGTGAACAATATCAAAAGCTGGAAGCTCCACTAATAGTGGCAATCTTGCCTCTTTGCCATAGACCAACATGTATGGCGAATTACCAACAGACCTCTTAGGGGTCACTCTATATGCCTAAAGTGCATTCTTTAAACTACTGGGCTAGGTCCTTTGGTTATCCTCTATGGTTCTTTTAATAATTCTAATGAGGTTCTTATTTGTGCTCTCAGCTAGGCCATTACCTAGAGGGTAATAATTTGAAGATGTGCTCAAATGAATACCATGCTTGATAGCCCAGTCAGTTACCCTTAGACTTGTGAATGCAAGGGCATTATCGGATATGATGGAGTCAGGTACTCCAAACCTAGTGACTATATCTTCATAGAAGTTCAACACTGAGGATTCCTTTGCTTCCTTCAATGCAACCACTTCTGTCCACCTCGTAAAATAGTCAGTGGCTGTAAGTACCCATTTGTGACCAACACTGGAAGGTGGATTTATTGGTCCAATAAAATCGATGCCCCATCTCATGAAGGGATGCTCCACTTGAATTAGATGCAGGGGCATAGCAGACAACCTTTCCTTTCCTAAAAATAGAGCACATTTGATGCACCATCTTGACCAGGCATACACATCCTTGAACAAGCTAGGCCAGTAGTAACCAGCTCTCATGACCTTCCAGGCAGTAGTTTTGGGAGCAAAGTGACCTCCTGCAGCTCCATCATGAAACTCATGAAGCACCTTTACAATTTGGTCACTGTGAATGCACCTTAACAGGACACCATTCAGATCCTTTTTAAAAAGAGCATTGCCCATTAGCACATATGGTATGGACTGCAGTCTAAAGTATCTTCTTTTGGCTCTGTTCAGACCTAATGGGCATTGACTAGTTTGTAGAAATTGGGTCATATCCTAGACCCAATTAGTTATCCCTATAGGCACATCATCTTGAGAATTCCGAGGCTCATTTGTATTGGCAAGCACAACATCCTTTTCTAGTTCACTTTCACTGCTCGACCCTGAAGCAAGCTGTTCACAAAGACCTTTACCTCTAACTAGCTTGGTGATCTTAATATCTACATCGTACTCCATGACCTTAGTGATCCACCCTACACTTTTTTCATTCAGATCCTTATTCAACAGGAATTCCTTCACACTTGAGTGTGCGACTAGAATATGAACCATATTGTTTGAAAGCAAAGGTTTAAATTTCTTCAAACTTCTAATTACAGAGAGAACGTGCTTTTCAACAAATGTATACCTTTCTTCGTAATCAGCAAGTATTTGGCTAAAGAAGGCTATGGGTTGCTCCAAATTGTCGCTATTCTTTTGGACCAACATAGTAGAGATTGCACCACTACTACCAAAAGCATATAACAAGAAGTCTTTAGAGAAGTCTGGGTTTACCAATGTCGGAGCAGATGCTAATGCCTTCTTAATTTCTCCAAAACTGTGCTTCACCTCCTTTGTCCAACTGAAAAATACATTCTTCTTTAACATGGTTGTTAGAGGTTGTAGCAGGTTCGCCACGTCTGGAATGAACCTTCTCAGAAAGTTGATCTGTCCCAGAAAGCTCTGTAGGCCCTTCTTGTGATTAGGCAGCGGCAGCTCAAGTATGGCTTTGACTCTTTCAGGGTCAATAGTGATTCCTTGCTTTGACACTAAGTGTCCTAATAGTTTCCCTTCGTGAACAACAAAGATACTCTTCTTTGGATTGAGGGAGATACCAAACTCTCTACATTTTTCAAACACTTGCCTAAGATGTAACAAATGTTCATCAGCATTCTTAGAATAAACTGTGATGTCATCTAGGTAAATCAGTATAATCTTGTTAATCAAGCTTTCAAACGCCATGTCCATGGCTCTCTGAAACGTGGCACCAACATTGGACAAACCAAAAGGCATCCTTTTGTATGCCATGGTGCCCCATTTAGTTGTAAAAGTAGTCTTAAACTAATCTTCCTCTTTAACCAGCACCAGATTATATCCTAAAAAACCATCTAGTAAGGAAAACCTTTCAAAACCAACAACCTCTTGCAAGATTTGTTCCATGGAGGGCTGTGGGTAGTGGTCTTTTAGAGAGGATTGGTTAAGGTCCCTGAAGTCTACACAGAGCCTTATCTCACCACTTTTCTTTCTGACCGGTACAAGATTAGAAACCCATGAAGTGTGCTTGATAGGGGAGACAATACCCCCCTCAACTAGTTTAGTCATCTCCTTAATCATTAGGGGCTCAAGTTTAGGATTCAAGGGCCTTTGTTTCTGCCTTACTGGCTTGGCGTTAGGTTCTAATTCAATTATATGCTGAGCAATATGGGGATCAAATCCTTTCAAATCTGAATACTCCCAAGCAAAGACATCATGAAACTCTTGCAACAAGCAACAAAAGCTTGTCTATCTTCAGGTGAACAAAGTTTGCCTATCTTAAGAATTTTACCTTTGAAAATCTCCAGCTCTTCATAGTGTTCTTCTTTGATTTGCAGGCTGGCTCTACCCTTTTTGAGCTGATCATCAGTACTGAAAATTGACTCTAAGGTAACCAAGCCTTTGGGCAATTTGTTTGTCTTCAGCTGTATGACCTGATCACCATACTGTTGCTTGAGTTTTGTTTGATTCACCATGGAGAACTGATCTTCCTCAAGCAAGAAGGAAAGGATCTGCTCATCACTGTCAAAGACTTGCCAATGGATGTTGTTGTAAGGGATTGAGGGTCTGACTACAACCTTCACATACTATTGCACCTCTTTTTTGATGTCATTTGTGATATCAAACTGTGCTCCAATGGCTGCGAGCTTGTCAGCATGCTTGTTCTGATTTCTTGGGATAGACATTAAGTTAAAGGAATCAAAATCTTCGAGCACGTTCCACTCTCTATTTCTATAAGACTTTAATGTGTCATTTTTAGCAACATTCAGGCCCCTTGATTAACAATTAGTTCGCTGTCCCCATGGACTTTCAAATTGGTTATTCCTCTCTTTCTTGCCCACTCTAGACCTTGAACGAGGCCTTCATACTCAACAGTGTTATTGGAGCATGCAAAAACAAAATGGAATGCAGAGTAGTACCTATCACCTTGTGGAGAAATCAACATTGCACCTCCTCCTGCTCCATTTTTACTTCTAGAACCATCAAAGAACATCTCCCAAAGTCCATTAAGCGGTTGCAATAATGGATCTGCATCTTTCTCTAGGTTTGGAATCTTTGTATCAAGCTCAAGAATGACACAATTTCCCATACCAACATCTTGAATGAGGTCTACAGGACTGTCCAATACATTTTCAACTGCCCATTCATGCAGCAACACGTCAGGAACTGCTTCTAATTGGAGTTCTTGAGTAGTAGCTAGTTCATTGTCAGTAAAAACAACACAATTTGTATTTGCAGCAGAAGGAGCAGCATTGATGGGGCTTGGGTTATATGGCTTAATGTGGTCTTTGGCCAATCTTTCAGACTTGATGGTAACCTTAGTCCCATATCTTGTTCTAAATAGCATATGTGACCAATCGGCTGACACATAACAACCTATCTTGGCTGTAAAGTCTCTAGATAAACACAAGGAAAAGAAAGGTGGAAGGTCTATGACACATATGTCTCGAGGGACTGAAAAATTTGGACAAGCATGCAAAGTGAGATTTAGATCTTTGATAATACCCAAAGTATTAACCAAAGTGCCATCCAATTGGATCACTCCCTTCTCTAAAGGTTGGTATTTTAGTCCAAGTTTGTCAGCAATCTGTTTAGGCATGATGGAGCTGCTAGCTCCACTATCTACCATACAGTTATGGACTAATTTATCACTGATAATTATTGACACGTAGAAAGGAGGTGATTTAACTCCTTTTTCGTTCTCTATGCAAGGCTGCTGATCATTTCCCTAAAATCATTTGTTAACACAACTCTAACCTGACCTATTGGGAGCTCGGATTCATTAGACATTTTCAAACCTAATAGGGCTGATTGTAACATATCCTTTTGACTGGGGATGACTAAAGAATCCCACATAGACATGGTTACATTTTTCCTTCTCATGCTATGAAGAATGTTAAAAGGTGCAATTGGATTTTTATTGTGTACCTTTACGCCAGTATGATCAGCTTGTAAGTGTGGCTGCTCCTTGTCTAGGAGTTGCTGATCTCTTTTCCAACCACTAGTCACTCGAGAGGTAGATGGTTCCACAGCTGCCGCCCTTCTTTTATCAGCTACTTGGTCAAGCTCAAATGCTCTCTTCTTTGCCTTGGTGTTAGCTGCAACTGGAGAGCTATCCTCATTCAACCCACAAAATTCTTGACCTTGCCAATTAAGCAGGGTTGTATCATTGCTGAATTGGTCCTGATGTTGTGAAGATGCATCATTGCATGCACTCTGCTGCGAACCTGAAGCATTTTGTACCATCAATGCTTGATTGATGAGTCCATTTGAACAAGTGGCTTGATTATGAGGCTGGTTACAAGGGTAGCACCACTCATAATCAATTGCTAAGTTGTTTTGAGTGGGAACCAGGTCCCTTACTGCACTAATAGGTGTTGGAGCATAGGCCTGAAAAGGCCTTGTGTTCACACTCTATCTTGGGCCCTGATAATTGCCCTGATACTGCTATCTATTCCCTTGGAATTGCTACTGTTGACTTTGAAAAGGCTGACTTGAGGCCTAATTTTGCTGTTGATAAGGCCTAGAATAGGTCTGTTGCTTTTCCAAGTTCACCAACTTGTTACCAAAAGTCTGTAAAAGACTTTTGATCTCTTGTAATTCATTTGATGAGCTTGAAGCAACACTTTCCTACTTGTCAATGGTTGGAACAACAGTTGGTAGCGTTGGTACAACTAGTAGGGGCGTGAAAGGAGCTATTTGCAAAGGGATGTTTGCATGAATTTCTGGGAATATTGGCATTGGTGGCCTGGGAGCAAGCTTGCCAGCTTGTATTAAGTTGTTTTAAGCTCTAATAGCTATTTCAAAGGCATCTAGTAGAGACACTCCTCGCATTGACTCTATCATGACAACTATATCACTATTCAGAGCTCTCAAAAAGTATAGGAATGCATACTCTGGAGGTGGCCTCACCGTTGCAGGTATTCTTGTAGACATGCAAAATTTACATTCTGCATTTGATCAGGTTCATTCATCAACTGAACTAGATGTTGCATTAGATCCATTCATCACCTTCATCCATTCATTTAAATAATCTCATTGCCTAAGGTTATTTATTTAAAATCAAATGAGCATTATCATCAATCTTTTAATAAATCAAAAAGCCATTTAAATCATATTCCATCATTTTCTGATTTAAATAAATCAATTATCAAAGTCTTGAAAGTCAACTCACCTAATCAGCATTAAATCAACATAATTATCATCTATTTAATCTAACCCTGATTAAATGTTAATCCCACCCCACTTGCATTCTCTAGATATCTCCACTTGCACAATAAATCAATTTTATTGATTTATTAAATCCAAGATTTTCCCTCAACATGACAAGTCAAACATTGCATTTATTGTTGTTTTTCTTGTCCCCCTCTCAAAATTTATTGGAAATTTGAATTCAAATTCTCCCTCTCATGGGCACTCTTCCCAAATCTTGCACATACATTGACCAATCACCACTTGACAAGTGGCCTTATCTTATTGGCTTGATCTTTGTCCCACATTGGTCCATTTTCAACACTCTTAGCATTTGAAAATCTATAAAATAGAGGCTTCATCTCTTATCAAACCCTTCACAATCCTCCACAATTTTATGCAAGGTTACTCTCTTCATTTGAGATTTGATCTTGTCCATTTCACTCCATCATCTCCATCATTTACACAACTTGAGCTTTGATCAAGGGTTGGGAAAGGGTCACTAGCACATGTGACACCAACCCACTATAAGATGCTAGTTTGATCATTAGAATGATGCATTTCTATGTTTTGCTTGTTTCTTTGGCATCATTCTTGTGATTAGATGAATCTTATAGGGGATATTTTGTTTGCTTTGGTTTACTAACAATACTAATGGTTTTTGTTTTTGATCCAATGCAGATTTAGGGTCCTGCCAATTCTATCCTGCCTGAAATCTGAAGTTGAAGTCGTTCATCTGCTCTTGCAGAGCCCTCTTACTTGTAGTCAGTTGCTCCAATAGAGACAAGTTGTCAGACCTGTCTTGGAATTGCTTATGCAATTTTTCCCCAAAATCGTCCCAGGTTGCAATTGAACTGACTGGTAGGCTCCTGTACCACTGCACAACTCTTCCTTTCAGTGAAGCAGCTAGCAATCTCACTGCAATGTCCTGTTCGGTTATGTGGTGGACTTTGCATAACGAAGCCACATCTCTCAAATGTTCAATGGGAGTAGTTTGATCTTCTCCCGTGAAAATTGGTAGACTCTTCCAGGCTGCCATTAGAATATCATTATGTTGTGCCAAGTTCAAAGGACTCCCTCCATTGAAAGCAACAAAGGGTTGATTCCTTGGAGCAACCATTGAAGGTATCTGATGTGAATTTGTTGGTGCAATGAACTGAGACCTTACAAGTGGAGGAGTGGACTGAGTTCTCCTAGAATGGATGATTGTTATTCTCTACCTTTCCTCAACTCTGCCTTGTCTTCTAGGTGGTGACAACTGCAAGTATTCAAAAGGGCCTGAGCTGCTTCTTGTTCGCACTCTTTTCATATACTATAGAAGGCGTGGATTTCTGGAGTTCTTCCTCTTTGTGGAGTCGCCAAGTATGCTAAAGGGCTTCTATAAAGCCTGATAATTCACTGGCTGCATACCAAACCAGTAGTTAAAACAAATTCCAGTCCCACCGGGCGTGCCAAAAACTGTTGTCACCTAGAA
Organism: Sequoia sempervirens; assembly: GCA_007258455.2. Lineage (NCBI taxonomy): Eukaryota > Viridiplantae > Streptophyta > Pinopsida > Cupressales > Cupressaceae > Sequoia > Sequoia sempervirens. The sequence continues at coordinate 392,430,416 of VDFB02086081.1, forward strand.
TTGCACCCTGTGCAAAGTTTACAAAAAACTGAGCATTCTAGAGCAACATGGGATCATCTCAAGGCTATGGGTCACCTATAACTGAAATGAACCTCTGGAGAAGGCCGGCTTCCTTTGGGTATCACCTAAACTATTGTTTCTTTGAGAGGAAAGAGGGAAGAGATACATAAAAATGAAACTAAACCTATGGTGATACACCGAACTGATAAGAAATCATGAAATGAACACAGGAAGAACATACACTTGAAGGCCTAATTGCTATTCTCAGAGCAACTTATTTCAGACTTAATGCTTTAGTCCTAACAGGTTTGGCCCACATGCACATCTCAGGAAGGAAAGATTAATTTCACAGCTCTAAGATATGAATACAGAATTATAAAACACAACTAAAGGCTTGCATTGTTCAGAAGAAAGATACAAAAATGAGAATCAATACAAACATGAACACAAACCTCCAAGGTAAACTTTGTGTTGTATTCAGGATTTCGGTTGAGTTACAAAAAAACATACATTGATTGAGAAAGGATTGATTAAAAAATCACTAACTCTTCAGAGTGTGCAATCAGAACTATTTACAAAAAGGCAAAAAATGTCTTATATACAAACTGTATGTCAGCCCCTTAGGGCTTACAAAAATATCCTAGCTCAGAAAAAGATCTATCTCAGATCTTTGATGAATTAATTGCAGAAGCCTGCATGTCCCTGTTGTTGGTGTCAGTGTGAAGAACTGCTCCTGGAGAAGCCTCTCGTGATCTTTGGTAGCATTAATTCTTCTAATCCATCATGTCCAGCTACCAAGTCCCCTATTGAAGAGCCGCATTGAATGCCCCCCGAGCTCATAATAGATATATGTTGTATTCATGTTGCATTCGTCCCACGTTGGCATTCCACGTTCTAATCAAACTACCACGGCTTGCCTCAGATTCCTCTGGTTAGTCGAGCACCCTCCACGTGGGCCCTGCAGCTAGTCAAAAGTCCCTTTGAACGGAATTGCATCTCGGCAAGACACTAAAAGTGTCTTGTCAATGCAATTATGTGTCTCTGTAGCTTTAGAAGTCATGTTGATACCACCAAAACCATCGGCAAGACAAATAGATTCGGTAAGAAGTCCCAGCGAGCACCATTGAGTCACACCGATATCCTTCTCGTTTGGTACATCCATCGTTGTTAGCCAGAGATTATATGTTTGGGAAGACCAACTAATGAGCCCTCCATCTCTCGGTGAGCACATATGCAGTCGGTATGACTCTTGGCGATGACCTCTCGTCGAGCTCATTTCATTCGCCCCCGAGCTTACTCTTCTCCTCCGGGCTCGAGCTCCTTTGGCTTTTAGTGAGACATTGGTCTGTTGGCCGGACTTCATACCGAGCGCCTCTTCACTCTCTGCCGAGCTGTTCACTTTACTGTCGGCAAGATATTATCGAGTTGGGGAGACCTCTTATCGAGCTTGGAAAGATAAATCAAAAACCTCCTTGTCGATGAGACATTATCGGGTCGCTAAGACCACCTGCTGAATTCCCCTTTGTCTGCCCAAAGAGCTACCATTGTGTTTTCAACAAGAGTCTTGCTGAACTAATTTTGTCATGGTGAGGACCCATCTAAGTATCGGCAAGAGCCTATTGGTATCACCCCAAAAGAATTTCACTCCATTGGGATGTTCCCTTGAGCTCAGGGAGAGCTTGCTCGGTCGACAAGACATCCTGCTGACCCTGCCCTCATTCTGTCTGAGCTCTTCTTTACCTTCGTTGAGACTCTCGCTGAACTCCTGCAGCTTTCTGAGTTCTTCTCACCTTCAGCAAGACATCTGATGTCGGCGAGACATTAGCTTTAGTGGCACCGCCTTTCCTGTCGGGGAGACACTAAGCCTTCGGCATGACCTCATGCTGAGCCTTGAAACCTTTGGCGAACTCTTCATTCAACAAGACATTTGATGTCGGCGGGACATTCTAACGAAGTCCCTTAGTTACACTGAGGTTCCTTTGTGTCAGTGGGACTCCCGCCAAAGACAACTGCATTGAGATCCATCCCTTCCCTTCGGTGAGACTTTCATCCTCGCCAAGACCTCCCGTCGAAGCCCCTCACTTTTGCCAAAAGAATTCTCGCCAGATTCTTTAAAGCACGTTCGCCCGGTACTTCTACCGGTGTCCTCCGGCATCAATGCCCAGTATTTAACGCCGATGAGCCAATGCCTCATCTGCCCAGCGGTGTTCCAGTCCCCTCCTGCCGTTCCGGCGGCGAGCAATCCGCTGTTCCGGCAGAGCAACAGCCGTCCTGTCCCGCCTCCTAGGGATGACATTCTCATGTCAATCTTTCCTAGGGTGGCTTTCTCCCACCGAAGTCTCTAAGACCTAGAACGTATGTAGAGTCTTTTGCCCTTGTGTGAATGTCCCACTGACCTCTGAAGATCGAACATTTGACTATCTCACCTGATTTAATTGTTGGTGAAATAGAGGCAACAGTTATGTAGGAAATGGATTAAGATTTTGGGTTGTGATGCATTATTTCTTAACATTGGCATTATTACATGATTCATATGTTGTGTTTAATCTAAGATATTGAATGTTGTTTTGGGTGTTGTTGAGGCTTCTCATTTGGGGTTGTTAGGAGATCATACTTGACACAACGTAGCACTTTTGAGGTGTTGGTAGAAGGACATCTTATGGTTTATAGATTTTCTCTCTTCATGGTTTCTTCTTGGAGGTTCATGTTCATGTGATTTGGGAAGATGGTGGCAACATGTTGCGAGAAATTATGCATCTATTTGGGTTGCAAGTGTGGATCATTGTTATTTTTCTTGGTGCTTCATTATTGATCACACCTTGATATAGTGTTGATTGGTAGACTTGTTATGCTTTGACATTACCCATGCAATGGGAGTTCCTGGAAACATATGTTCTTCATTGATAGGTTTGAAATAGGGAGCTTGTGATTGCAGTTTATGGGTTGCATATGTTGTTGGCATGATTTTATTGATGTTGTTGATACTTAGGAGGTATGGATGGTTGGATTTATTAACATGTGTTGTGGATGCTATTTTCAATCATGTGGGGTTTTTACTTGATAACAGCTTGTTTGGAGCCTTTTTTATCACTTGGATTTAATGCTTGTATTCTTAGATTGGTGCATATTCACCTTGGCATGTTCCTTTTCTTCCACAGGTGGTATGTTCAAGGATGAGAGGAGTTCTTTCTTGAGATGGTGACCACTTTGTTCTTATTGTAGGTATCTTGATGAAGCATGATAATATTGTGGAGGTTCATGCGGTTTCATGTATGGATATGATGATGTATTTCATTGCTTAATACCTTATGTAGTGTATACACCAAGTGGGAGAATGTTGGGATATGGTGTTGTACACCATTGCATAATTTGATATATTATAATGTTATAATTAAATAAGTATTTAGTTGTGATGCACCTAGGTGGTGTGGTTAATCACACTAGGAAATTATTTGGGGCCCACTTTATGTTGTTTGTAACATTGTATTATTATTTAATGTGTGGGAGACATGTGATAATAATTTAATATTGGAAAAATATTAAATAAAGTGAAAAATTAGTACCCAATATTAAATAAGGGATTAGTGGTTTAGTATTCGCATGGTTTTGTGGTACATGGTTTTATCTTACCACTTGGTTGTATTTGTGTACAAGCTTGATTCTATATTTAAGCAAGCACATGTTTAGTGGTTAAGGTCGGCTGGGTGAGTGGGTTGTCATTATTGAATCTTTTTGAGGAGTACATATGTGAAGCATGGCATGGGATGTGTGGATTCATGCTTGGACACATGAGGATGCATGTAGAGGTTTGATGATTTAGAGGTATTCATTATAACTCTTGTATTTCTTTATTGTTGAATAATAAGATGGAGTATGGATGCTTTTGGAGGCTGGCCTTTTCCCTCAAGGGTTTTCCCAGGGTATATCTTGTGTTATCTTGTGGCTTGTCTATTTGATCTTTGCATTATGGTTACTTGTATGCATGCTTTTCTCTCTTGGGGTTATGTAGGAAATGGATTAAGATTTTGGGTTATGATGCATTATTTCCTAACAAGGATCAGAAAAGTATAAAGGTAAATTACCTTTCAATATTTATTTTAATTATGGAATAACTGGTCATTATGCTTCTAAATGTCTTTTTGGAGAAAATGAAAGTAGCAACAAGGGTTTCAAGAGAAAAATTTATAGGGGGAACCTTCTTTCCCAAGAAGATTGTTGCTCCTTGAAAGAGGTAGATCATTGCTTATCAGATGATGGAGGAGAATCACTATTCATGGCCAAGGTGACCTTTAATGGCTCAGATAAGATTATGGGTGAAGAAGAAGGTGAAGTTGATTTTGAAGGTGAACTTGTTTTTGCTCTCGAAGACTTGGAATGTGCAAGGAAAGAGGACAAAGAACTAAAATCCCTTTGTTGAAGTTAGGACAAATGAATGCACAAGACCTAAAAAGGAATTGGAGAATGAAATATCTAGAAATCCAGAAGAAGCAGACCTCATTAGACCGCAAGGAAGACCTTACCAAGCAAGAAGATTCTCCACAAATAGGTTCAATCATGCATTTTTTGGTTATTGTTTCATCTACAACAAGTATGGTCATAAGGCCATAGATTGCAAATCTGACATGAATATAAGAAATTTTTTATATAGAAATTATCTTTCTTCACTAGTGGATGTGAATGTGATATGTAAAATCTACAACAATGTTGGACATATAGAAAAAAAAGTAGAAGTGATTTAGCAAAATCACAAATTCAAAAGGAAAATATTTTTGAGAAATTCAAGGAAACAAATAATGAGGTTGAAAATTCAATGGTTTCCCAAACATCATTTCATGCTCAAGGGTAAAAAAATCTATGGGTGATAGAGAGTGGATGTTCAAGTCACATGATAGGTGACAAAAAGAAAATTTATCAATCTTGTCAAGTGGAATGGTGGGTCAGTCAAGTTTGAAGACAATTCATCCACAAAGATTTGTGGAAAAGGCACCATAAGTATTGATGGAAAATCCAAGATAGAAGATATTCTCTATGTTTAAGGTCTCAAGGAAAATCTTCTCAGTGTAAGTCAAATGTGCAACAAAGGATAGGACGGGTGCATGGAGATGGGTAGCCAATTTGTGGCCACTTTCAAAAAAAAGTTTTGAAAAGTCATAACGCGAGCATGTTATAACGCACTCACATTATGGCTTGGTGTGCTGAGCCTGAGGCTCGACCACAATGAGCCCATAATGTGAGTGTGTTATAACGCACTTGCATTATGACATGCTAAAAGAAAAAAAATTGAAAGTCATTCATTCTGCATTTCGACTATTTTTTTGTTGTGCCCGCAGCCAAATCCCCCATTTTTCGCATTCACATTCTAGGAGGAGGCATTGTGCAAAATCCTTCACCAAGGGTTGCTATTTCTTCGCAAGGATGGAACCATGACGAGGAGGAGGTGTGAGAGGTAAGGATTGTTTTCTTTTTGTTTTGAATTTGTTAGTTTTAGGTTAAATTTGTTAGTTTTAAGTTGTATTTGATATATATTTTTTGAATTTGTAGGAGATGTAAATCAACCTGCAAACCCTCAAAATCCTCAATAAGAAGATCAACCAAATCCTCAATGCCAAAATCAATCACAACAACAACCTCCTCCACCAATCACTCAACACTCTCCTGACACTCAACAAAATTTGATGAGTGAAATTGAGAACAACAAAAAGAAAATCGAAGATTTAATTAGTAGGTTGAGTGATCCAAATGGTTCAACCACAGAAAGAATGACCCTAGAAAGTTCATTGAAAGATATGTTAAAAAATGTAGATTCAATTAGCAAACAAATAATTGGATGGCAAGATATGATACATGAGGCTAGGGCTTATTATGTGGATAAACTATCATATAAAGATGTAAAGGATTTAAAAATTACAAAAGGTGATTTGTGCTCATTATTCACTGACCTAGGCACAAATCAAAATCTTACCCTCAATGCAAAGTCTAGGTTTCCTATTCATTGGTGCCACCACCAATGAATTAGGAACTATTTTTATGATAAGTGGTACATGGTCTTTGATTACCCACCGTGCAAAAATTGTGAAGTCCCGTAGTATTTCCTTAGGAAACTATACAATGATTTCATATTGAACAAAATCCCAAATTATTTTGATATGAGGGACTTCCAGGGGAGAGTTGGGGGGTTGGCTCAAGATAGACCTAGTGCACATCTAGATCCTACGTGACAAGGGAGATGAGCTCTCACTAGGCCGCCTCATGAGCACATTGTTATGCCTTCCATCACGAAGGAGAGAGATGACGTAGAGACATTGCAAGCAATCGACACTTTGAACCACATTGTCATCCATCATGCTAGCCCTATTCTACAACGCCATCCAGGGGAGTCTTCGAGTGGTGGCCTTCGAACCCATGTGTATCAATCTTGCGGGGTGACTTGTTCATTTGACCCCATTGACACTTAGGAGGTTGCTACGTAGGATTCATCTACAACTATGGAGATGGAGAAGGCAGTTGACATTTTGCATGAGGCGTATGGCATTGATAGTAAGGTAAAATTTAGCATATTCATTGAATTTAATTTATTAAATTTTGATTTTCAAATGCAAGATTAATTAATTTAGTTTTATGATTTTAATAAAATTGTAGGGTCACAGTGTTGAGACTGGATACACCGGCCCTCCACCTACTTATTTCTGCAGTACACCTATCGGTGGGGTATGTAACTAGTAAACAATTATAAATTTATTACATGTTAATAGAATTGTTTAATGAATGGTATTTCAATATGTGAATTTGGATGTTGAACAATATTGGAGATTTCTAGGGAACACCTCCTAGTGCCAGTGGATTTACTCAAACCTACACGTAGGTAATAGAATAAAGAGTTTAACTAATGAATTGTAATTGATAGATTTGTGTAGTTTATATTCATATCGCTGATTATGTTGCATTGCACATCATTCAAACTCAAAGCATTACTTCACATTCTATAACTAATAACTAGATATTGATAGATGAAAAAAATTCAACTACAATATAGTTGTTTAGAAAGTCAACATAAGTAGTGATGTAATTAATTCACCATGAGACAACATTTCTTCAAACAACTCACCACCTTTTCTATGATACCAAATTTTCCATACATGTCTATGAAAGCATTTGATCAAATGGTTCACTGACTTTTTTCTATGGATAAAAGCCTAAAAACACGTCCTTTCGAACAAGATAAGGATAGGGAAAATAGTAAGCATGAGAATAAAAAATATATAGCTTAATAAGTACTCCAAATTTTGTTCATTATCTCATACATTATAAGTCATGATGTGGATTGGTATTGTAGTTTTTTTGATTGAATAATTTGTTGTTTTATTTTCAGTTGTTGCAAGCTGAAACACCTCTGAATGTGACGAGGGCAATGGAGATCGGTGTTTCATCTGGTATACAATTCTCGATGGCTCTGATAGGGGAGGTATGAGGCAAATTAGTAAATTTTAATTTACATTCATTGTTATAGACGTTAGTTAGTGAAAAATAAAACCATTATTAATTCATAGTTTAATTTCTATTTGGATGGTTTATACAGGGCTTGAACACGCCTGAGCATGGGCGTGTGAATATTTCCCTTGTGCAGAGAGATCATGAGATTGCGGTAAGTGATTATTTTGTTAAATATATCATTTTTTATAATGTAATTTCTATATATTAATGTCTTTACTTCTTATTGTAACAGTTAAAACTTCACCATGAACTAAATACTAGGAGGAGTAGCAGGAGCACTCCTCAAGCGCAACACAAACGAGTGACAAACCTATCGCCATCCGATCGACAAGAAAAGGGAAAGAATTTATATCCAGAGCATGGAGAGAAATGAATTTTGATTCCAGATCCCTTTGTTGTATGCCTACATGGCAGTTTTGTACATATTTTGTATTGGATATATTTGACATTGTATGCCTATATGGCATTCTTGTAAGCCTATATGGCTATTTTGTACCTATATTTCATACTTATATCGACATATATTGATGTATGCCTACATGGCTATTTGGTTAATACAAATCTTTTTTATTGATGGTGTCCATATTTGCATTCTAAATTGATGGTTCAATAGATATGAGTTACGTGTCTTCAAGTGTATACTTTACAATTTACGTGTGTTCCAATATATTCTTTGTGACTTACGTGTTTTCATGTGTATACCTTGTATTCGTGCATATAATTTGTATTAATTTGTGTATACTATGTATTCGTGTGTATACTTCAAGACTTACATGTTTTTGAGTACTTGTGCTTCCCTTATTCACATGTACATGCTTGACTTATTCATGTGTATACTTATTAATTGGTCAGCCCTAGCATTGATCATTTTTCCTTCATGGTTTGTCTTGAATATTAATTGATTGATGCTAAAAAACTTTATCTAAAAGAAGAAAACACGTTTTCAATTGGTATTCCATGAAATGATTCATAAAAAGATTCCAATATATCTAATCCTTTGATTGGAACAACTCAATTAAGCAAAGGATACATAATCTTCACAACACTTGCAAAACATAATATTCAGAGTAGATGAAGTAGTTAACTTCTTGGCACATTATCATACAAACATTTATCTTCAATAGTCTTTAAACATTTTCATAGCATAATCCTGATAGTGCAAAATGAATTGTTATGTTCTTGATGCGTCACCATATAAACACATTAAAAGATTTATATGTCAAATTTTTGCAATATTATTTCTTGTATACGCAATGGACTCGGGAGAAAGCAAGTTATAATTTATAATACAAATAAGAAATGGACTCAACGTTGTCCTAGACTCCCAAATCAGTCTATTTAATAAAGCAACATGCTCTCAATCACTCCTCTAATTGGAAAAAACCATTGGGAAACATTTACCAAATTATGCTACCCCTTGACTTTACCCACTTTTACTCCCTCAAAACTCTCTTTTTCATTAAAAACCCCTCTATTCCCAATTAGGACATCATGCCATAACATACTTTTGACCTCCCTTGTCCTTGCAGACCATTTGAACACATCTAACTCCACAACCTCAGCTTATTTCTAACCTATTCTAACTTATTCTCAAGAAATTTCTTCTTTTCACCTCGTCTAGCCTTGCTTTTAAGGCCTAAATTTTGAATTTTGAACAGAGGCAATGTTAGTAATCTCTTCCAATGCCTTTACCAATGCTATTTTCTTATTCGTACTTACATAATTGAATCAAATGACCCCACACTAACTCAAAACTAAAAGCAAGATTACAAAATGGCCTATCATGGCCTTATTTGACATTATAATGACTAAAACCATTGAACTAGACCTTCTTCATCAAATGGAGGAACAAGGTGGTCTGCACCAATGATCATACGCTTTTTGGGTGGAATACTCAAACTTTTCAACTATTGTGTGTATGTTTCTCTTTTCCATTGTTTTGCATGCCATGATAAGGGATTAAGTCGGTTGAACGTAGCTTGGATCAACTACGCATGTTTGGGTGCGAAAGAGGACCATGCCTAGCATAAACCTACCTATCAGGATGCGTTGGAGCAGTTAGTTTGGTCACACGAATTGCAAAATGAAAGTTGCACCACTTTGCAACTTTACGCTGCTTCAATTTAACACTTTTTCCTTCAAGTGAAAATCAGACACCACAGGAAAACAACTTTGAGATAACAAAAACTGAGAAAATTTATTGTAGAGGGGTCCAACGTGATTTCATAGAGTTAGATGGAGAGTTCGTAAACGTCACACTTTCTGAGTAACAACATGCTAAAGTTTGCTTCCCTTTGCACTTTGGACCCTGAAGGGATCTGTCTGGTTGAACGTAGCTTGGAGTGATTCCACATGTTTGGGTGTGAAAGAGGACCATGCCTAACATAAAAATACCCATTCAGATGCATTAGAACAGTTTGTTTGGTCACACAAGTTGCAGAACAAAAGTTGCACCACTTTGCAACTTTGCATTGTTTGCATTTGACACTTTTTTCATCAAGTGAAAATCCACTGCCACGAGAAAACCACTCCAAGATAGCCAAAACTGAGAGAAATTTTTTTAGAGGGGCCCAACATGATCCTATAGGATCATACGAGAATTTTCTAAGCATCATAGTATCCGAGTAATATCATGCTGAAGTTTGTAGCCATTTTGCACTTTGGACTCTTAAGAGATCGATTCGGTTGAACGTAGCTCAGAGCGATTCCGCGTGTTTGGGTGCAAAAGAGAACTATTCCTAGTGTAAACATACAT
>VDFB02086081.1:392440761-392467065 GCA_007258455.2 Sequoia sempervirens
AAAGTGCATTCTTTAAACTATTGGGCCAGGTTCTTTGACTGTCCTCTATGGTTCTTTTAATAATTCTAATGAGGTTCTTATTCGTACTCTCAGCTAGGCCATTACCTTGAGGGTAATAATTTGAAGATGTGCTCAAATGAATGCCATGCTTAATGGCCCAGTCAGTTACCCTTAGACCCATGAATGCAAGGGCATTATCAGATATGATGGAGTTGGGTACTCCAAAACTGGTGACTATATCTTCATAGAAGTTCAACACTGAGGATTCTTTTGCTTCCCTCAATGCAACCGCTTCTGTCCAACTTGTAAAATAGTCAGTGGCTGTAGGTACCCATTTGTGACCAGAACTGGAAGGTGGATTTATTGGTCCAATAAAATCAATGCCCCATCTCATGAAGGGCTGCTCTACTTGTATTGGATGCAGGGGCATAGCAGGCAACTTTTCCTTCCCTGAAAACAAAGCACATTTGATGCACTTTCTTGACTAGGCATACGCATCCTTGAACAAGCTGGGCCAGTAGTAACCAGCTCTCATGACCTTCGAGGGCAGTAGTTTTGGGAGCAAAGTGACCTCTACAGCTCCATCATGAAACTCATGAAGTACCTTTTCAATTTGGTCACTATGAATGCATCTTAACAGGACACCATTTAGATCCTTTTTAAAAAGAATATTTCCCATCAACACATATGGTATGGACTGCAGTCTAAAGTATCTTCTTTTGGCTCTGTTCAGACCTAATGGACATTGACCAATTTGTAGAAATTGGGTCATATCTTGAACCCAATTAGTTATCCCCGTGGGCACATCATCTTGGGCATTCTGAGGCTCATTTGTATTGGCAAGCACAGCATCCTTTTCTAGTTCACTTTCACTGCTTGACCCTGTAGCAAGCTGTTCACAAAGACCTTTACCTCTAACTAGCTTGGTGATCTTAATATCTACATCGTACTCCATGACCTTAGTGATCCACCCTGCTCTTTTTTCATTCAGATCCTTATTCAACAAAAATTCCTTCACACTTGAGTGTGCAACCAGAATATGAACCTTATTGTTTGAAAGCAAAGGTTTAAATTTCTTCAGACTTCTAATCACAGAGAGAACGTGCTTTTCAACAAATGTATACCTATCTTCATAATCAATAAGTATTTGGCTAAAGAAGGCTATGGGTTGCTCCAAATTATCGCTATTCTTCTGAACCAGCATAGCAGAGATTGCACCACTACTACCAAAAGCATATAAAAAGAAGTCTTTAGAGAAGTCTGGGTTTACCAATGTTGGAGTAGATGCTAATGCCTCATTTATTTCTCCAAAACTGTGCTTTGCCTCCTTTGTCCAACTGAAGATTGCATTCTTCTTTAACATGGTTGTTAGAGGTTGTAGTAGGTTCGCCATGTCTGGAATGAACCTTCTCAGAAAGTTGATATGTCCCAGAAAGCTCTGCAGGCCTTTCTTGTGATTAGGCAGCGAAAACTCAAGTATGGCTCTGACTCTTTGAGGGTCAATAGTGATTCCCTGCTTTGACACTATGTGTCCTAATAGTTTCCCTTCGTGGAAAACAAAGATACTCTTCTTTGGATTGAGGGAGATACCAAACTCTCTGCATTTTTCAAACACTTGCCTAAGATGTAACAGATGTTCATCAGCATTCTTAGAATAAACTGTGATGTCGTCTAGGTAAATCAATATAATCTTGTTGATCAAACTTTGAAACGCCATGTCCATGGCTCTCTGAAACGTGGCACTAGCATTGGAAAAACCAAAAGGTATCCTTTTGTATGCCATGGTACCCCATTTAGTTGTAAAAGTAGTCTTAAACTGATCTTCCTCTTTAACCAGCACCTGGTTATATCCTGAAAAACCATCTAGTAAGGAAAACCTTTCAGAACCAGCAACCTCTTGTAAGATTCATTCCATGGAGGGCAGTGGGTAGTGGTCTTTTAGAGAGGATCGGTTAAGATCCCTGAAGTCTACATAGAGCCTTATCTCACCACTTTTCTTTCTAACCAGTACAAGATTAGAAACCCATGAAGTGTGCTTGATAGGGAAGACAATACCCCCCTCAACTAGTTTAGTCAACTCCTTAATCATTAGGGGCTCAAGTTTAGGATTCAAGGGCCTTTGTTTTTTCCTTACTGGCTTGGCGTTAGGTTCTAATTCAATTATATGCTGAGCAATATGGGGATCAAATCCTTTCAAATCTGAATACTCCCAAGCAAAGACATCATGAAACTCTTGCAACAAGCAACAAAAGCTTGTCTATCTTCAGGTGAACAAAGTTTGCCTATCTTAAGAATTTTACCTTTGAAAATCTCCAGCTCTTCATAGTGTTCTTCTTTGATTTGCAGGCTGGCTCTACCCTTTTTGAGCTGATCATCAGTACTGAAAATTGACTCTAAGGTAACCAAGCCTTTGGGCAATTTGTTTGTCTTCAGCTGTATGACCTGATCACCATACTGTTGCTTGAGTTTTGTTTGATTCACCATGGAGAACTGATCTTCCTCAAGCAAGAAGGAAAGGATCTGCTCATCACTGTCAAAGACTTGCCAATGGATGTTGTTGTAAGGGATTGAGGGTCTGACTACAACCTTCACATACTATTGCACCTCTTTTTTGATGTCATTTGTGATATCAAACTGTGCTCCAATGGCTGCGAGCTTGTCAGCATGCTTGTTCTGATTTCTTGGGATAGACATTAAGTTAAAGGAATCAAAATCTTCGAGCACGTTCCACTCTCTATTTCTATAAGACTTTAATGTGTCATTTTTAGCAACATTCAGGCCCCTTGATTAACAATTAGTTCGCTGTCCCCATGGACTTTCAAATTGGTTATTCCTCTCTTTCTTGCCCACTCTAGACCTTGAACGAGGCCTTCATACTCAACAGTGTTATTGGAGCATGCAAAAACAAAATGGAATGCAGAGTAGTACCTATCACCTTGTGGAGAAATCAACATTGCACCTCCTCCTGCTCCATTTTTACTTCTAGAACCATCAAAGAACATCTCCCAAAGTCCATTAAGCGGTTGCAATAATGGATCTGCATCTTTCTCTAGGTTTGGAATCTTTGTATCAAGCTCAAGAATGACACAATTTCCCATACCAACATCTTGAATGAGGTCTACAGGACTGTCCAATACATTTTCAACTGCCCATTCATGCAGCAACACGTCAGGAACTGCTTCTAATTGGAGTTCTTGAGTAGTAGCTAGTTCATTGTCAGTAAAAACAACACAATTTGTATTTGCAGCAGAAGGAGCAGCATTGATGGGGCTTGGGTTATATGGCTTAATGTGGTCTTTGGCCAATCTTTCAGACTTGATGGTAACCTTAGTCCCATATCTTGTTCTAAATAGCATATGTGACCAATCGGCTGACACATAACAACCTATCTTGGCTGTAAAGTCTCTAGATAAACACAAGGAAAAGAAAGGTGGAAGGTCTATGACACATATGTCTCGAGGGACTGAAAAATTTGGACAAGCATGCAAAGTGAGATTTAGATCTTTGATAATACCCAAAGTATTAACCAAAGTGCCATCCAATTGGATCACTCCCTTCTCTAAAGGTTGGTATTTTAGTCCAAGTTTGTCAGCAATCTGTTTAGGCATGATGGAGCTGCTAGCTCCACTATCTACCATACAGTTATGGACTAATTTATCACTGATAATTATTGACACGTAGAAAGGAGGTGATTTAACTCCTTTTTCGTTCTCTATGCAAGGCTGCTGATCATTTCCCTAAAATCATTTGTTAACACAACTCTAACCTGACCTATTGGGAGCTCGGATTCATTAGACATTTTCAAACCTAATAGGGCTGATTGTAACATATCCTTTTGACTGGGGATGACTAAAGAATCCCACATAGACATGGTTACATTTTTCCTTCTCATGCTATGAAGAATGTTAAAAGGTGCAATTGGATTTTTATTGTGTACCTTTACGCCAGTATGATCAGCTTGTAAGTGTGGCTGCTCCTTGTCTAGGAGTTGCTGATCTCTTTTCCAACCACTAGTCACTCGAGAGGTAGATGGTTCCACAGCTGCCGCCCTTCTTTTATCAGCTACTTGGTCAAGCTCAAATGCTCTCTTCTTTGCCTTGGTGTTAGCTGCAACTGGAGAGCTATCCTCATTCAACCCACAAAATTCTTGACCTTGCCAATTAAGCAGGGTTGTATCATTGCTGAATTGGTCCTGATGTTGTGAAGATGCATCATTGCATGCACTCTGCTGCGAACCTGAAGCATTTTGTACCATCAATGCTTGATTGATGAGTCCATTTGAACAAGTGGCTTGATTATGAGGCTGGTTACAAGGGTAGCACCACTCATAATCAATTGCTAAGTTGTTTTGAGTGGGAACCAGGTCCCTTACTGCACTAATAGGTGTTGGAGCATAGGCCTGAAAAGGCCTTGTGTTCACACTCTATCTTGGGCCCTGATAATTGCCCTGATACTGCTATCTATTCCCTTGGAATTGCTACTGTTGACTTTGAAAAGGCTGACTTGAGGCCTAATTTTGCTGTTGATAAGGCCTAGAATAGGTCTGTTGCTTTTCCAAGTTCACCAACTTGTTACCAAAAGTCTGTAAAAGACTTTTGATCTCTTGTAATTCATTTGATGAGCTTGAAGCAACACTTTCCTACTTGTCAATGGTTGGAACAACAGTTGGTAGCGTTGGTACAACTAGTAGGGGCGTGAAAGGAGCTATTTGCAAAGGGATGTTTGCATGAATTTCTGGGAATATTGGCATTGGTGGCCTGGGAGCAAGCTTGCCAGCTTGTATTAAGTTGTTTTAAGCTCTAATAGCTATTTCAAAGGCATCTAGTAGAGACACTCCTCGCATTGACTCTATCATGACAACTATATCACTATTCAGAGCTCTCAAAAAGTATAGGAATGCATACTCTGGAGGTGGCCTCACCGTTGCAGGTATTCTTGTAGACATGCAAAATTTACATTCTGCATTTGATCAGGTTCATTCATCAACTGAACTAGATGTTGCATTAGATCCATTCATCACCTTCATCCATTCATTTAAATAATCTCATTGCCTAAGGTTATTTATTTAAAATCAAATGAGCATTATCATCAATCTTTTAATAAATCAAAAAGCCATTTAAATCATATTCCATCATTTTCTGATTTAAATAAATCAATTATCAAAGTCTTGAAAGTCAACTCACCTAATCAGCATTAAATCAACATAATTATCATCTATTTAATCTAACCCTGATTAAATGTTAATCCCACCCCACTTGCATTCTCTAGATATCTCCACTTGCACAATAAATCAATTTTATTGATTTATTAAATCCAAGATTTTCCCTCAACATGACAAGTCAAACATTGCATTTATTGTTGTTTTTCTTGTCCCCCTCTCAAAATTTATTGGAAATTTGAATTCAAATTCTCCCTCTCATGGGCACTCTTCCCAAATCTTGCACATACATTGACCAATCACCACTTGACAAGTGGCCTTATCTTATTGGCTTGATCTTTGTCCCACATTGGTCCATTTTCAACACTCTTAGCATTTGAAAATCTATAAAATAGAGGCTTCATCTCTTATCAAACCCTTCACAATCCTCCACAATTTTATGCAAGGTTACTCTCTTCATTTGAGATTTGATCTTGTCCATTTCACTCCATCATCTCCATCATTTACACAACTTGAGCTTTGATCAAGGGTTGGGAAAGGGTCACTAGCACATGTGACACCAATCCACTATAAGATGTTAGTTTGATCATTAGAATGATGCCTTTCTATGTTTTGCTTGTTTCTTTGGCATCATTCTTGTGATTAGATGAATCTTATAGGGGATCTTTTGTTTTCTTTGGTTTACTAACAATACTAAGGGTTTTGTTTTTGATCCAATGCAGATTTAGGGTCCTACAATTCTATCCCAAGTTCTTTGAAATCTGAAGTTGAAGTCGTTCATCTGCTCTTGCAGAGCCCTCTTACTTGTAGTCAGTTGCTCCAATAGAGACAAGTTGTCAGACCTGTCTTGGAATTGCTTATGCAATTTTTCCCCAAAATCGTCCCAGGTTGCAATTGAACTGACTGGTAGGCTCCTGTACCACTGCACAACTCTTCCTTTCAGTGAAGCAGCTAGCAATCTCACTGCAATGTCCTGTTCGGTTATGTGGTGGACTTTGCATAACGAAGCCACATCTCTCAAATGTTCAATGGGAGTAGTTTGATCTTCTCCCGTGAAAATTGGTAGACTCTTCCAGGCTGCCATTAGAATATCATTATGTTGTGCCAAGTTCAAAGGACTCCCTCCATTGAAAGCAACAAAGGGTTGATTCCTTGGAGCAACCATTGAAGGTATCTGATGTGAATTTGTTGGTGCAATGAACTGAGACCTTACAAGTGGAGGAGTGGACTGAGTTCTCCTAGAATGGATGATTGTTATTCTCTACCTTTCCTCAACTCTGCCTTGTCTTCTAGGTGGTGACAACTGCAAGTATTCAAAAGGGCCTGAGCTGCTTCTTGTTCGCACTCTTTTCATATACTATAGAAGGCGTGGATTTCTGGAGTTCTTCCTCTTTGTGGAGTCGCCAAGTATGCTAAAGGGCTTCTATAAAGCCTGATAATTCACTGGCTGCATACCAAACCAGTAGTTAAAACAAATTCCAGTCCCACCGGGCGTGCCAAAAACTGTTGTCACCTAGAATTGCACCCTGTGCAAAGTTTACAAAAAACTGAGCATTCTAGAGCAACATGGGATCATCTCAAGGCTATGGGTCACCTATAACTGAAATGAACCTCTGGAGAAGGCCGGCTTCCTTTGGGTATCACCTAAACTATTGTTTCTTTGAGAGGAAAGAGGGAAGAGATACATAAAAATGAAACTAAACCTATGGTGATACACCGAACTGATAAGAAATCATGAAATGAACACAGGAAGAACATACACTTGAAGGCCTAATTGCTATTCTCAGAGCAACTTATTTCAGACTTAATGCTTTAGTCCTAACAGGTTTGGCCCACATGCACATCTCAGGAAGGAAAGATTAATTTCACAGCTCTAAGATATGAATACAGAATTATAAAACACAACTAAAGGCTTGCATTGTTCAGAAGAAAGATACAAAAATGAGAATCAATACAAACATGAACACAAACCTCCAAGGTAAACTTTGTGTTGTATTCAGGATTTCGGTTGAGTTACAAAAAAACATACATTGATTGAGAAAGGATTGATTAAAAAATCACTAACTCTTCAGAGTGTGCAATCAGAACTATTTACAAAAAGGCAAAAAATGTCTTATATACAAACTGTATGTCAGCCCCTTAGGGCTTACAAAAATATCCTAGCTCAGAAAAAGATCTATCTCAGATCTTTGATGAATTAATTGCAGAAGCCTGCATGTCCCTGTTGTTGGTGTCAGTGTGAAGAACTGCTCCTGGAGAAGCCTCTCGTGATCTTTGGTAGCATTAATTCTTCTAATCCATCATGTCCAGCTACCAAGTCCCCTATTGAAGAGCCGCATTGAATGCCCCCCGAGCTCATAATAGATATATGTTGTATTCATGTTGCATTCGTCCCACGTTGGCATTCCACGTTCTAATCAAACTACCACGGCTTGCCTCAGATTCCTCTGGTTAGTCGAGCACCCTCCACGTGGGCCCTGCAGCTAGTCAAAAGTCCCTTTGAACGGAATTGCATCTCGGCAAGACACTAAAAGTGTCTTGTCAATGCAATTATGTGTCTCTGTAGCTTTAGAAGTCATGTTGATACCACCAAAACCATCGGCAAGACAAATAGATTCGGTAAGAAGTCCCAGCGAGCACCATTGAGTCACACCGATATCCTTCTCGTTTGGTACATCCATCGTTGTTAGCCAGAGATTATATGTTTGGGAAGACCAACTAATGAGCCCTCCATCTCTCGGTGAGCACATATGCAGTCGGTATGACTCTTGGCGATGACCTCTCGTCGAGCTCATTTCATTCGCCCCCGAGCTTACTCTTCTCCTCCGGGCTCGAGCTCCTTTGGCTTTTAGTGAGACATTGGTCTGTTGGCCGGACTTCATACCGAGCGCCTCTTCACTCTCTGCCGAGCTGTTCACTTTACTGTCGGCAAGATATTATCGAGTTGGGGAGACCTCTTATCGAGCTTGGAAAGATAAATCAAAAACCTCCTTGTCGATGAGACATTATCGGGTCGCTAAGACCACCTGCTGAATTCCCCTTTGTCTGCCCAAAGAGCTACCATTGTGTTTTCAACAAGAGTCTTGCTGAACTAATTTTGTCATGGTGAGGACCCATCTAAGTATCGGCAAGAGCCTATTGGTATCACCCCAAAAGAATTTCACTCCATTGGGATGTTCCCTTGAGCTCAGGGAGAGCTTGCTCGGTCGACAAGACATCCTGCTGACCCTGCCCTCATTCTGTCTGAGCTCTTCTTTACCTTCGTTGAGACTCTCGCTGAACTCCTGCAGCTTTCTGAGTTCTTCTCACCTTCAGCAAGACATCTGATGTCGGCGAGACATTAGCTTTAGTGGCACCGCCTTTCCTGTCGGGGAGACACTAAGCCTTCGGCATGACCTCATGCTGAGCCTTGAAACCTTTGGCGAACTCTTCATTCAACAAGACATTTGATGTCGGCGGGACATTCTAACGAAGTCCCTTAGTTACACTGAGGTTCCTTTGTGTCAGTGGGACTCCCGCCAAAGACAACTGCATTGAGATCCATCCCTTCCCTTCGGTGAGACTTTCATCCTCGCCAAGACCTCCCGTCGAAGCCCCTCACTTTTGCCAAAAGAATCTCCTGCCCCGAGACTCTTCACACGTCAGTGAGACATTAGCTTTCACTGGGACTTCTCACCACATGCTGTAGGTCTCTCCAAAGGTCGTGGTCACCGAGAGTCTCGGTGAATGATGATTGAATGGCCTATCAGCCAAGGAAAAGCACGCGGTAAGAGGTCATATCGAACCCTCTCTGTTATAGCGATAGGCTCCATAGGTTCGTTTGGCATGACAGAAACTAGGTCTCAGCGACCTGCTCGAGATAGAATGAATCAATCAGTAAGTTAGCCAGACAGAAGGAGGGTCTTGCCGACTTTCTCCTTAGATGATTCTCATGCCGAATCTTCCTAGGGTGGCTTCTCCCACTGAGTTCCCCATGACCTAGGAACAGATGTAGAGTCTTTGCCCTTGTGTGAATGTCCCACTGACCTCTGAAGATCGAACATTTGACTATCTCACCTGATTTAATTGTTGGTGAAATAGAGGCAACAGTTATGTAGGAAATGGATTAAGATTTTGGGTTGTGATGCATTATTTCTTAACATTGGCATTATTACATGATTCATATGTTGTGTTTAATCTAAGATATTGAATGTTGTTTTGGGTGTTGTTGAGGCTTCTCATTTGGGGTTGTTAGGAGATCATACTTGACACAACGTAGCACTTTTGAGGTGTTGGTAGAAGGACATCTTATGGTTTATAGATTTTCTCTCTTCATGGTTTCTTCTTGGAGGTTCATGTTCATGTGATTTGGGAAGATGGTGGCAACATGTTGCGAGAAATTATGCATCTATTTGGGTTGCAAGTGTGGATCATTGTTATTTTTCTTGGTGCTTCATTATTGATCACACCTTGATATAGTGTTGATTGGTAGACTTGTTATGCTTTGACATTACCCATGCAATGGGAGTTCCTGGAAACATATGTTCTTCATTGATAGGTTTGAAATAGGGAGCTTGTGATTGCAGTTTATGGGTTGCATATGTTGTTGGCATGATTTTATTGATGTTGTTGATACTTAGGAGGTATGGATGGTTGGATTTATTAACATGTGTTGTGGATGCTATTTTCAATCATGTGGGGTTTTTACTTGATAACAGCTTGTTTGGAGCCTTTTTTATCACTTGGATTTAATGCTTGTATTCTTAGATTGGTGCATATTCACCTTGGCATGTTCCTTTTCTTCCACAGGTGGTATGTTCAAGGATGAGAGGAGTTCTTTCTTGAGATGGTGACCACTTTGTTCTTATTGTAGGTATCTTGATGAAGCATGATAATATTGTGGAGGTTCATGCGGTTTCATGTATGGATATGATGATGTATTTCATTGCTTAATACCTTATGTAGTGTATACACCAAGTGGGAGAATGTTGGGATATGGTGTTGTACACCATTGCATAATTTGATATATTATAATGTTATAATTAAATAAGTATTTAGTTGTGATGCACCTAGGTGGTGTGGTTAATCACACTAGGAAATTATTTGGGGCCCACTTTATGTTGTTTGTAACATTGTATTATTATTTAATGTGTGGGAGACATGTGATAATAATTTAATATTGGAAAAATATTAAATAAAGTGAAAAATTAGTACCCAATATTAAATAAGGGATTAGTGGTTTAGTATTCGCATGGTTTTGTGGTACATGGTTTTATCTTACCACTTGGTTGTATTTGTGTACAAGCTTGATTCTATATTTAAGCAAGCACATGTTTAGTGGTTAAGGTCGGCTGGGTGAGTGGGTTGTCATTATTGAATCTTTTTGAGGAGTACATATGTGAAGCATGGCATGGGATGTGTGGATTCATGCTTGGACACATGAGGATGCATGTAGAGGTTTGATGATTTAGAGGTATTCATTATAACTCTTGTATTTCTTTATTGTTGAATAATAAGATGGAGTATGGATGCTTTTGGAGGCTGGCCTTTTCCCTCAAGGGTTTTCCCAGGGTATATCTTGTGTTATCTTGTGGCTTGTCTATTTGATCTTTGCATTATGGTTACTTGTATGCATGCTTTTCTCTCTTGGGGTTATGTAGGAAATGGATTAAGATTTTGGGTTATGATGCATTATTTCCTAACAAGGATCAGAAAAGTATAAAGGTAAATTACCTTTCAATATTTATTTTAATTATGGAATAACTGGTCATTATGCTTCTAAATGTCTTTTTGGAGAAAATGAAAGTAGCAACAAGGGTTTCAAGAGAAAAATTTATAGGGGGAACCTTCTTTCCCAAGAAGATTGTTGCTCCTTGAAAGAGGTAGATCATTGCTTATCAGATGATGGAGGAGAATCACTATTCATGGCCAAGGTGACCTTTAATGGCTCAGATAAGATTATGGGTGAAGAAGAAGGTGAAGTTGATTTTGAAGGTGAACTTGTTTTTGCTCTCGAAGACTTGGAATGTGCAAGGAAAGAGGACAAAGAACTAAAATCCCTTTGTTGAAGTTAGGACAAATGAATGCACAAGACCTAAAAAGGAATTGGAGAATGAAATATCTAGAAATCCAGAAGAAGCAGACCTCATTAGACCGCAAGGAAGACCTTACCAAGCAAGAAGATTCTCCACAAATAGGTTCAATCATGCATTTTTTGGTTATTGTTTCATCTACAACAAGTATGGTCATAAGGCCATAGATTGCAAATCTGACATGAATATAAGAAATTTTTTATATAGAAATTATCTTTCTTCACTAGTGGATGTGAATGTGATATGTAAAATCTACAACAATGTTGGACATATAGAAAAAAAAGTAGAAGTGATTTAGCAAAATCACAAATTCAAAAGGAAAATATTTTTGAGAAATTCAAGGAAACAAATAATGAGGTTGAAAATTCAATGGTTTCCCAAACATCATTTCATGCTCAAGGGTAAAAAAATCTATGGGTGATAGAGAGTGGATGTTCAAGTCACATGATAGGTGACAAAAAGAAAATTTATCAATCTTGTCAAGTGGAATGGTGGGTCAGTCAAGTTTGAAGACAATTCATCCACAAAGATTTGTGGAAAAGGCACCATAAGTATTGATGGAAAATCCAAGATAGAAGATATTCTCTATGTTTAAGGTCTCAAGGAAAATCTTCTCAGTGTAAGTCAAATGTGCAACAAAGGATAGGACGGGTGCATGGAGATGGGTAGCCAATTTGTGGCCACTTTCAAAAAAAAGTTTTGAAAAGTCATAACGCGAGCATGTTATAACGCACTCACATTATGGCTTGGTGTGCTGAGCCTGAGGCTCGACCACAATGAGCCCATAATGTGAGTGTGTTATAACGCACTTGCATTATGACATGCTAAAAGAAAAAAAATTGAAAGTCATTCATTCTGCATTTCGACTATTTTTTTGTTGTGCCCGCAGCCAAATCCCCCATTTTTCGCATTCACATTCTAGGAGGAGGCATTGTGCAAAATCCTTCACCAAGGGTTGCTATTTCTTCGCAAGGATGGAACCATGACGAGGAGGAGGTGTGAGAGGTAAGGATTGTTTTCTTTTTGTTTTGAATTTGTTAGTTTTAGGTTAAATTTGTTAGTTTTAAGTTGTATTTGATATATATTTTTTGAATTTGTAGGAGATGTAAATCAACCTGCAAACCCTCAAAATCCTCAATAAGAAGATCAACCAAATCCTCAATGCCAAAATCAATCACAACAACAACCTCCTCCACCAATCACTCAACACTCTCCTGACACTCAACAAAATTTGATGAGTGAAATTGAGAACAACAAAAAGAAAATCGAAGATTTAATTAGTAGGTTGAGTGATCCAAATGGTTCAACCACAGAAAGAATGACCCTAGAAAGTTCATTGAAAGATATGTTAAAAAATGTAGATTCAATTAGCAAACAAATAATTGGATGGCAAGATATGATACATGAGGCTAGGGCTTATTATGTGGATAAACTATCATATAAAGATGTAAAGGATTTAAAAATTACAAAAGGTGATTTGTGCTCATTATTCACTGACCTAGGCACAAATCAAAATCTTACCCTCAATGCAAAGTCTAGGTTTCCTATTCATTGGTGCCACCACCAATGAATTAGGAACTATTTTTATGATAAGTGGTACATGGTCTTTGATTACCCACCGTGCAAAAATTGTGAAGTCCCGTAGTATTTCCTTAGGAAACTATACAATGATTTCATATTGAACAAAATCCCAAATTATTTTGATATGAGGGACTTCCAGGGGAGAGTTGGGGGGTTGGCTCAAGATAGACCTAGTGCACATCTAGATCCTACGTGACAAGGGAGATGAGCTCTCACTAGGCCGCCTCATGAGCACATTGTTATGCCTTCCATCACGAAGGAGAGAGATGACGTAGAGACATTGCAAGCAATCGACACTTTGAACCACATTGTCATCCATCATGCTAGCCCTATTCTACAACGCCATCCAGGGGAGTCTTCGAGTGGTGGCCTTCGAACCCATGTGTATCAATCTTGCGGGGTGACTTGTTCATTTGACCCCATTGACACTTAGGAGGTTGCTACGTAGGATTCATCTACAACTATGGAGATGGAGAAGGCAGTTGACATTTTGCATGAGGCGTATGGCATTGATAGTAAGGTAAAATTTAGCATATTCATTGAATTTAATTTATTAAATTTTGATTTTCAAATGCAAGATTAATTAATTTAGTTTTATGATTTTAATAAAATTGTAGGGTCACAGTGTTGAGACTGGATACACCGGCCCTCCACCTACTTATTTCTGCAGTACACCTATCGGTGGGGTATGTAACTAGTAAACAATTATAAATTTATTACATGTTAATAGAATTGTTTAATGAATGGTATTTCAATATGTGAATTTGGATGTTGAACAATATTGGAGATTTCTAGGGAACACCTCCTAGTGCCAGTGGATTTACTCAAACCTACACGTAGGTAATAGAATAAAGAGTTTAACTAATGAATTGTAATTGATAGATTTGTGTAGTTTATATTCATATCGCTGATTATGTTGCATTGCACATCATTCAAACTCAAAGCATTACTTCACATTCTATAACTAATAACTAGATATTGATAGATGAAAAAAATTCAACTACAATATAGTTGTTTAGAAAGTCAACATAAGTAGTGATGTAATTAATTCACCATGAGACAACATTTCTTCAAACAACTCACCACCTTTTCTATGATACCAAATTTTCCATACATGTCTATGAAAGCATTTGATCAAATGGTTCACTGACTTTTTTCTATGGATAAAAGCCTAAAAACACGTCCTTTCGAACAAGATAAGGATAGGGAAAATAGTAAGCATGAGAATAAAAAATATATAGCTTAATAAGTACTCCAAATTTTGTTCATTATCTCATACATTATAAGTCATGATGTGGATTGGTATTGTAGTTTTTTTGATTGAATAATTTGTTGTTTTATTTTCAGTTGTTGCAAGCTGAAACACCTCTGAATGTGACGAGGGCAATGGAGATCGGTGTTTCATCTGGTATACAATTCTCGATGGCTCTGATAGGGGAGGTATGAGGCAAATTAGTAAATTTTAATTTACATTCATTGTTATAGACGTTAGTTAGTGAAAAATAAAACCATTATTAATTCATAGTTTAATTTCTATTTGGATGGTTTATACAGGGCTTGAACACGCCTGAGCATGGGCGTGTGAATATTTCCCTTGTGCAGAGAGATCATGAGATTGCGGTAAGTGATTATTTTGTTAAATATATCATTTTTTATAATGTAATTTCTATATATTAATGTCTTTACTTCTTATTGTAACAGTTAAAACTTCACCATGAACTAAATACTAGGAGGAGTAGCAGGAGCACTCCTCAAGCGCAACACAAACGAGTGACAAACCTATCGCCATCCGATCGACAAGAAAAGGGAAAGAATTTATATCCAGAGCATGGAGAGAAATGAATTTTGATTCCAGATCCCTTTGTTGTATGCCTACATGGCAGTTTTGTACATATTTTGTATTGGATATATTTGACATTGTATGCCTATATGGCATTCTTGTAAGCCTATATGGCTATTTTGTACCTATATTTCATACTTATATCGACATATATTGATGTATGCCTACATGGCTATTTGGTTAATACAAATCTTTTTTATTGATGGTGTCCATATTTGCATTCTAAATTGATGGTTCAATAGATATGAGTTACGTGTCTTCAAGTGTATACTTTACAATTTACGTGTGTTCCAATATATTCTTTGTGACTTACGTGTTTTCATGTGTATACCTTGTATTCGTGCATATAATTTGTATTAATTTGTGTATACTATGTATTCGTGTGTATACTTCAAGACTTACATGTTTTTGAGTACTTGTGCTTCCCTTATTCACATGTACATGCTTGACTTATTCATGTGTATACTTATTAATTGGTCAGCCCTAGCATTGATCATTTTTCCTTCATGGTTTGTCTTGAATATTAATTGATTGATGCTAAAAAACTTTATCTAAAAGAAGAAAACACGTTTTCAATTGGTATTCCATGAAATGATTCATAAAAAGATTCCAATATATCTAATCCTTTGATTGGAACAACTCAATTAAGCAAAGGATACATAATCTTCACAACACTTGCAAAACATAATATTCAGAGTAGATGAAGTAGTTAACTTCTTGGCACATTATCATACAAACATTTATCTTCAATAGTCTTTAAACATTTTCATAGCATAATCCTGATAGTGCAAAATGAATTGTTATGTTCTTGATGCGTCACCATATAAACACATTAAAAGATTTATATGTCAAATTTTTGCAATATTATTTCTTGTATACGCAATGGACTCGGGAGAAAGCAAGTTATAATTTATAATACAAATAAGAAATGGACTCAACGTTGTCCTAGACTCCCAAATCAGTCTATTTAATAAAGCAACATGCTCTCAATCACTCCTCTAATTGGAAAAAACCATTGGGAAACATTTACCAAATTATGCTACCCCTTGACTTTACCCACTTTTACTCCCTCAAAACTCTCTTTTTCATTAAAAACCCCTCTATTCCCAATTAGGACATCATGCCATAACATACTTTTGACCTCCCTTGTCCTTGCAGACCATTTGAACACATCTAACTCCACAACCTCAGCTTATTTCTAACCTATTCTAACTTATTCTCAAGAAATTTCTTCTTTTCACCTCGTCTAGCCTTGCTTTTAAGGCCTAAATTTTGAATTTTGAACAGAGGCAATGTTAGTAATCTCTTCCAATGCCTTTACCAATGCTATTTTCTTATTCGTACTTACATAATTGAATCAAATGACCCCACACTAACTCAAAACTAAAAGC
The DNA here is from genome assembly GCA_007258455.2 of Sequoia sempervirens. Classification (NCBI taxonomy): domain Eukaryota; kingdom Viridiplantae; phylum Streptophyta; class Pinopsida; order Cupressales; family Cupressaceae; genus Sequoia; species Sequoia sempervirens. The sequence continues at coordinate 392,456,803 of VDFB02086081.1, forward strand.
AAGATTACAAAATGGCCTATCATGGCCTTATTTGACATTATAATGACTAAAACCATTGAACTAGACCTTCTTCATCAAATGGAGGAACAAGGTGGTCTGCACCAATGATCATACGCTTTTTGGGTGGAATACTCAAACTTTTCAACTATTGTGTGTATGTTTCTCTTTTCCATTGTTTTGCATGCCATGATAAGGGATTAAGTCGGTTGAACGTAGCTTGGATCAACTACGCATGTTTGGGTGCGAAAGAGGACCATGCCTAGCATAAACCTACCTATCAGGATGCGTTGGAGCAGTTAGTTTGGTCACACGAATTGCAAAATGAAAGTTGCACCACTTTGCAACTTTACGCTGCTTCAATTTAACACTTTTTCCTTCAAGTGAAAATCAGACACCACAGGAAAACAACTTTGAGATAACAAAAACTGAGAAAATTTATTGTAGAGGGGTCCAACGTGATTTCATAGAGTTAGATGGAGAGTTCGTAAACGTCACACTTTCTGAGTAACAACATGCTAAAGTTTGCTTCCCTTTGCACTTTGGACCCTGAAGGGATCTGTCTGGTTGAACGTAGCTTGGAGTGATTCCACATGTTTGGGTGTGAAAGAGGACCATGCCTAACATAAAAATACCCATTCAGATGCATTAGAACAGTTTGTTTGGTCACACAAGTTGCAGAACAAAAGTTGCACCACTTTGCAACTTTGCATTGTTTGCATTTGACACTTTTTTCATCAAGTGAAAATCCACTGCCACGAGAAAACCACTCCAAGATAGCCAAAACTGAGAGAAATTTTTTTAGAGGGGCCCAACATGATCCTATAGGATCATACGAGAATTTTCTAAGCATCATAGTATCCGAGTAATATCATGCTGAAGTTTGTAGCCATTTTGCACTTTGGACTCTTAAGAGATCGATTCGGTTGAACGTAGCTCAGAGCGATTCCGCGTGTTTGGGTGCAAAAGAGAACTATTCCTAGTGTAAACATACATATTCAGATGTGTTGGAATAGTCTGCTTATTAACATGAGTTGCAGAATGAAAGTTGCACCACTTTGCAACTTTGCACTGCTTGCATTTGACACTTTTTCCATCAAGTGAAAATCCATTGCCATGGGAAAACCACTCTGAGATAGCCAAAAATGAGAGAGGTTTTTGTAGAGGGGCCCAACCCGATCTTGTAGTATCAAATGAGAAGTTTCTAAGTGTCATGTTATCTGAGTAACAACATTCTGAAGTTTGTAGCCATTTTGCATTTTGGACTCTTAAGGAATCGATCCGGTTGAATGTAGCTTAGAGTGATTCCATATGTTTGGCTGCAAAAGAGGACCATGTATAATGTAAACATGCCTATTCAAACACGTTGGAACAATCTGTTTGGTCACATGAGTTGCAGAATGAAAGTTGCACCACTTTGCAACTTTGCACTACTTACATTTGACACTTCTTTCATCAAGTAAAAATCCACCGCCACGGGAAAAACACTCTAGGATAGCCAAAACCGAGAGAGGTTTTTGTAGAGAGGCCCAACATGATCTTGTAAAATTAGATGAGAAGTTTATAAGCATCATGGTATCTGAGTAACAACATGCTAAAGTTTGCAACCATTTTGCACTTCAGACTCTTAAGGGATCGATCCGATTGAATGTAGCTCAGAGCGATTCTACGTGTTTAGGTGCAAAAGATGACCATGCCTAGTGTAAACATACCTTTTTGGATGCATTGGAACAGTCCATTTGGTCACACGAGTTGCAGAATGAAAGGTTCACCAGTTTGCAACTTTGCACTACTTGCATTTGACATGTTTTTCATCAAGTGAAAATTTTCCGCCACAGGAAAATCACTCTGAGATAGCCAAAACCGAGGGAGGTTTTTGCAGAGGGGCTCAACACGATCTTATAAGATTAGATAAGAATTTTATAAGCATCACGATATTTGAGTAACAACATGTTGAAGTTTGTAGCTATTTTGCATTTTGGACCCTTAAGGGAACGATCTAGTTGAACGTAGCTTGGAGTGATTCCACATGTTTGGGTGCAAAATAGGACCATGCCTAGCATAAAAATACCTATTCAAACACATTGGAATATTCTGTTTGGTCGCACAAGTTGTAGAATGAAATTTGCACCACTTTGCAACTTTACACTACTTGCATTTTGACATTTTTTCCATCAAGTGAAAATCCATTGCCATGGGAAAACCACTCCGAGATAGCCAAAATTGAGAGAGAATTTTGTAGAGAGGCCCACCATGATCTTGTAGGATCAGATGAGAAGTTTCTAAGCATCACGGTATTTGAGTAACAATATGTTGAAGTTTGCAACCATTTTGCACTTTAGACTCTTAAGGAATCGATCCGGTTGCACGTAGCTTGGAGCGATTCCACATGTTTGGGTGTGAAAGAGGACCATGCATAGCATAAAAATACCTATTTGGATGAGTTGGAATAGTTCGTTTGGTCACACGAGTTGCATAACGAAAGTTGCACCACTTTAAAACTTTACACTGCTTGCATTTGACATTTTTTCCATCAAGTGAAAATCTGCCGCCACGAGAAAACCAATCTGAGATAGCCAAAACCGAGAGAGGTTTTTGTAGAGGGGCCCAACACAATCCTGTAGGATTAGATGAAAATTTTCTAAGTGTCACGGTATCCGAATAACAACATGCTGAAGTTTGCAGCCATTTTGCACTTTGGACTCTTAAGGGATCGATTTGGTTGAACGTAGCTCCTAGTGATTCCGCGTGTTTGGGTGCAAAAAAGGACCATGCCTAGTGTAAAAATACCTATTCAGATGTGTTGGAATAGTCTGTTTGGTCACACAAGTTGCAGAATAAAAGTTGCACTACTTTGCAACTTTGCACTGCTTGCATTTGACATTTTTTCCATCAAGTGAAAATCTACTGCCATAGGAAAACCACTCTGAGATAGCCAAAACCGAGAGAGGTTTTTGTAGAGGAGCCTAACATGATCCTGTAGGATCAGATGATAAGTTTCTAAGAATTACGGTATCTGAGTAACAAAATGTTGAAGTTTGCAGCTATTTCGCAATTTGGACTCTTAAGGGATCAAACAGTTAAGGAGTTTGAAAGGCAGTTAGATCCATTGGGAAAGTTTAGTTTGAAGTATAAACATTATAAATATATTGTAAATACTTGATGAGAGGGAGATCTTGAAGATTTTAAGCAATAAAAGTTGATTAGCACTACTTTTTATCATATTTATGTATTTTTCTATTCTTAGCAGACTTGTACGATCTCGTACAGGGGTGTTTTGACTTGAAAATTGTGGAAATATCTTATAGCATGTGTTAACTTGCATTTGCAGAAGTTTTGAGAGTCTTAATTTAAATTTGTGGAGTCTTATCTTATATTTTCTTAATATGCCATGTTAACCCTATTTTTGGGGTGTTCAAAGTCACATAAATGTGATTTTTCCCATTCCACTCCTTGTGACTACTATGATTGGTGGAATGGGATTGTTTTAGTTTGGAATAGGTGGTTTCAACCTTGTTTGTGAAGGGAAGGTCTTATATTGCATTGGGTGTGATTCCTTAATGTGAAAATATGAGTTTTCCTCATGAAAAATGGAGATTTTGGTGGGACAAAGTGAGTTTTGTGAGAAGGAAACATTATTTCATGTTTGATTTAGCTTGTGCAAACTAATTCAAACTTGTTTGAAGAGGTTTTGTGTTTTGGGTAGATTGGGAAGTGACCTTTTCAATAAACCCCTATGGTTTTGGCTAAAAAGTAGGGTTTTATGTATTACCCTTTGTACGGTGGTATGTCATAGGTCTGATTGTGGTTTTGAAGGTTTTGACACATTTAAATTGCTTCCCCAAGGTTTTTTAGGGTTTGGATAAGTTTCAAGTATAGTTGCTTTGGAAAAAGAGGCTAATTACAAGCCTAAATGATGAAAATGTGAAATTTGAGTGCTTTGGTCTGAAGTGATCATAGGTGGATTTTGAGTATGTCAAAGTTTGTTCAAATGGGTCCTTGAAGAGGTTCATGTCATGGACCGATGAGGTGTCATTGAGATAAGTTACCTGATTGAGTTGATTCCCAGTGCTACAAGGGAAAAGAGTGATTTTGAAGAAATGATGAAATTGTGAGGAGTTTATGGCCTGACAGTCGTGTTTGCAGATTGAAATTGTGACTTTGTGTTGCAAGGCTCCCCCCTATTTCATCAATCCACAAACCATCATATTGACTGTATCACATGACCTTTTACATACATTTTACATTTCAAAATTCAATTTTTACATTTGAAAACTAATCAACAATCAAAGTATAAGGTGCTATACAATCCGCACAAGCTTGAAACAAAAAAAGGAAAAGTGCTGCAAATAAAGAAAACATCATCCTTTATTTACTAATTTTACAATTGTGCAACTAATGTAAGTTTTGCATTTTTACACCAAATGACATCTTTTGTGCAATATCACTTCTCTAATCATCTAATGACCTCTTTGAGACTTTGAATACATTACATATGACGTTCACATAACCTTTTTCACATTGCTTACATTTCAAAATTCAAATTTTACAAATTTTCCTATTGAAGGCATTTATAGAACAAGGTGCTATTGCACCAAACATGAACTCCAAAATTACAATATTTTAGTAAATCTCATTACAATGCTTTAGGAACTTCGTTCTCACAGATCTTTTACAATGTCACTCATACATTCAAGATTATTTTTAAATGTCTACATCATAGGTGCTCATTATGAGGTTAACTTCAATTGAGTAACTTGAGATTCCCTCGCTAAGCTTCACACGATCTCTTATAATGGCTTCAAATTAGAATTGAGATTTCTCAATATCATCAAAATAAGGATGTTGCATTGCTTTTTTGGCTAATATTCTCTTTGATGGCTCATAAATCAGTATTTTCTGCAACGAGAGACCAATCAATTTTTAGTAGTTTACTTATAACACAAATTAAAAGAGAAAAAGAAAGAGCATCCAAAATGGAAATGAAATAAAAATAGATGGAAGGAACTTATAGATAAGTATTCCAGTCTCTCAACTTAGTCACTCTTGGTCATAAATCTTCACTGTGAGTTCCAAGATAACTATTGCACACAACATCTCTCATGAATAGAGTAAGTTGAAATTTGAGATTCTCTTATAATGTCTACATCATAGTTTCTCATGATAAGGTTAACTTCAAATGAATAACTTGAAATTCCCTCACCAAGCTTTGTACACACTTTTGTAATGGCTTAAAATCATGATTGAGATTTGTCAAGATCATCAAAATAAGGATGTTGCATTTCTTTTTTGGCTGACATTCTCTTGGATGGCTCATAAATCTATATTTTATGCAAGGGGACACCAATCAATTTGTAGTAAGTTACTTACAAATAGGAAAAGTAAAAAAAGATGATAGCATTTCCATCAAAAAAATTAATGCGCATACAAGTATAAATTAATAAGAACCGATGTGCATACTTAGAAATTAATCCAATGAACCATCTGAGTTTGCTCTGCTCTTTATTGTGTCTAGTATTGCTTCGTGGTCAGACTCATGAACCTTCCACAATACCTTGTTCAAAGGTCTACCCTCATATTTGGTCAAACGAATATTGTATGCCATGACAAGGTTCGAGTAATGAAGAATCTTACGATGTGTGTCAAAGTCCTGAAACAACCAATGTTTAACACTTGTACGTGGGTACCTTCTAAGCCACGTTCTAGTAACAACAACCAAGCCTGTAGGGTATTCGATGTTTTCTCCATCTGTAACTAGGGCCTCCAATTTATTTTTTGCCTCAACACAATGACATAAGTAATAGTATGTTCCCTCTTCATTGTTTTCATATGCAATAACTGCATAAACTTGCCTTGCATTGATATGTGCAACAAATCTCTCAAAATTAGTCAACATTATGAATACACTACAAAGTAATATAACAATATGGAATTTCAAAAACTAAGCAAGCAGATATATTACCTAGTTGAACTAAATCTGATACGTGGTCAAAGTTGACTGATGATTCCATATGTGTTAGTTCTAATGTAGTCAAAGGGCGATATGTGTGAAGTGGGTTGAGATAACTTGTCAAACATTTTTCAACCCACTCCCTTGACTCACAATCATTCCAAGCTTGCATTGTACATGTAGAACAAAAGCATGCCATCTTCTGTGTATGAATACTCCTTGAACCTGCATTTGAGCTAAGGAAAGAGTGTAGCTCACTCAATCCTATTAGTGTACAACAATCCTCATATGGTGCAATATTAGTATCATCCATCAACAAAAAATACCTATGAATTGAAGACATACCTTCATTACCTAGACTCATCGAAACATTACACCACTCGACAATTGACCTTGCATCTGTCAACTTTGCACTATCTTTATACTTTAACTCTTCTTGTGCTAATGCTCTTTTCACGCATGCTCCTACACCATCATGCCCCCCCTTTCCATGCCTGGCCTCACAAAAGTTCCACATATGTTGTACACCTGTAATGACATGCATCTTTCTCAACCAATAGAACGTGTGCGAGTTCTTGAACTATGCTACACAGTTATCCAACCATATTATATGTCAACCATATGCTATGCCTCTCTAAGCTAAATCACTGTAGAACATCTGGAAGCAACCTTTCACAAACTCTAGAGAATGTGTGCGATCATCACTAATATAAAAGTGATACTCCCTCAATACCTTCCTTTGGTCCTTTGTACTATCAGCTTCATGAATGAATGTTATTTGCAAAAATATCGAAACCTGTGTGGAGTTGTAATACTATGACTGTGCCTCACACTGTGGCTATAAAGTGTAGTTATATGCAAAGTCAACCACTAATACTATGTTGCCAACTAGAAAGGTGTCCTTGCATAGCTTGAATTGCATGTCTAGCCATCCGGCTCTATGGGTATGCCTTGCATACTCATACACTATATTGTCACGAAACATGGACATAAACTTGTACATTGGAATCTTTTGAACAACCAAATCACACCTTTTTGCTTGAGACCCATCTTTTGTAGCGTATGCCACCATTTTATACTTCCTGAACTCTACTAGTTTCTATCCCACCTCACCCATGCTTTCCATATGTTGAAATACTCACATATGCTGCAAGCCATTGCAACACTTGCATGAACCATCCAAGCATGTTGTCCTGTAGAATATTTGGCCATCCTCTATTTCACATAAATTTTTTGATAAGAACTTTCTTGAATATTTTGGTGGGGCTTCTATACCACAATCTTGCAAAACATTGTCAGTATGCAAATCACAACATATAGAACGATAAACATTATAATGGTTAGAGAATTCAATATGTAGTCTACAACAACAAGTAGTGCATGTGTGATTTATCTTGACATAAAAAGGTTTAAGCATTTCAAAAAATATTTGACAAATACTAATTTGAGGATAATCCATTTGAAATGTACGAAAAAATTAGGTTTGAGTCATATCTAAAAAATGCTTTGGATGTGGCTCACAGTTCCGAATACCGATTCTCCTTCTTACCACATCCCTTTGATTCAGAGATGGTCTTGTGTTATTCTTCCAATACTCTTCAATTATTGTTCTCAATTCCTCAACAACTTTTTTATCTTTTTGTGGAAGTCTCCCCGAGAATGCCCATAATTCATTTGAATTGGTGCCCTCAATTCTTTGCCGCCTTTGAATGACTTTTGATAAAGTTTTTCTACTAATTCTCATTTGTTCACTCATCTTTCTAATGAGATGAGCTCTCTTTATTTGATTGCTTACCAAAGTCAATGTAATGACACGTCATGTGACATTACTATCCTTTGAGTGTGAGGTCTTACCCACACTCTCATATGCATCCATTAGATTCTTCAAAATAGTTTTTTCACTCGATGCATTCGATGTTCTCAACCCAAGAGTCTTCATGATGTCTCTATATTTTATACCCTACCTCATTTCAATAAATAGTTGGCATCTTGCAGTCTCATTTAGCCTAGTTGGCATAGAAAGCCTGATTTGAGAAAGATGTTACAAAGTAACCAATAGTGGTTTGTTGGCATGTGATTGTGTATCTTGAAGGGTCCTTGAAATGGTTCAAGTCTTGGTCTGAAATAATCTTATCAAGAAGAAACACCCGATTGAATGAGTTGGCAATGCTACAAGAGTGTTGATTTGGTGAAAATTGAAGAGTTTTGAGAATTGTGACTTGCGAATTGTTGTTGTTGTTGGTTTATTTTTTGTGTTTAGTTGTGTTGCAGGACCTCCCCTGGTTGCATCACAATTCAAATGCTTTTTCCATGCTTCCATTTTGAGCCATGATTGCAAGATAGGTTGCACCTTTCCCCATGTTGCTAACTTAGCCTTCAATAAAGAGTCTTCTAACAGTGGAGAGAAGGGTTAGAATCCCTTGTAGGTAGACTAATCAAGGAAAAATTTAAAATATATCACAAATAAAAGTGATGAGGTAGGTTTAGTGATGAGGTAAATTTAGAAAGAAAGATGAACACCAAAATAGTTTCTAAGATCTATCAGTGTGGAAGGAGTACATTCCAATTTCCTAGAGAGATGTATGGAGAATTTGGCAGCATACACAAGACAATGAGCTTCTTGGTATAATTATTTGACAAAATATCTCAATGAAAGCTTCAGAGAGTGGTATGCACTTCCATAATAAAGGATTCAAAAATGATGTTTTATTTTACTTCCTTAAAACGTATGCCATATATATGTGTATACAAAATGTGGAAGCATACACAAGGTAAGTCAATTGTTAATTAACAAAATGCCTCAAAGAGATGTGGTTTAAAAATGTAATTGGAAAGTGTATAGAATTGTGTAATTTAAAATGTGCATTGACAACCTAAGGTTATAATGACAAACAAACAATGATCAACATGAAATATGCAAAATAAAAAAAATGAAAGGAAGCCATAATAGAATGAAAGAAAATGTGTAAATACTTCACATACCTAAAAAACCAAAGTTTCAAATGGAGGAGTTCAACCCAATTATGTAGCCTTAGCTTCTTCTTTCTTCAAACTCCTTAACAATTTGACTTTTTCAAAAGCTTGTTCCCCTCCAAACTTCAATTGTATATTAGATTTCAATGGAATTCAAACTTGAATTGATATTATGTCTTTCAACTTGAAAACTCTGCTATTTCATGCAAAGGTGGTAGAAAGATCATGAAAAAGGTGGTGGAATGTGAAAAACATGCATGCACACTTCACAACATCATCAAAAAGCTACTTTTTGTTAGAGCACGTGCAAAACCAGGAGAATATGTAGAATGTGGGCCTTGAGATCACGAGTATATTAATTTTTTTTACCATTTTTAGTGCAACACAAAATGTGCTCATGTTATAACATGAGCACATTATTTCTTCCTAAAATGGCCATATCTCTACTTCTTCAAAATGTGCTCATGTTATGAGAAAGTTGGTTTTTTAATAGATTTATTTTCTCTCTTTGTCTATAACCTAGATATACCGTAATTCTATCTCTCTTCCCTCTACCCTTATACCCTAATTCTATCTCTCTCCCATCTACCCTCTTCCCTCAACCCTTATACCCTCTATCTCTTTCCCACTCCCTACCTCTCTCTCTGTCGAGTCTCTCCCTTGTCTCTCAACCCCTAACCCCTCTCCCTCTCTCAACTCCCTCTCTCTGACTCACTCACTCTCTCCCACTCCCTCCCTCTCTCGTCTCTCCCTCATCTCTCAACAACTATACCCTCAATCCTCTACCCTCTACCCTCAACCCTAATCCCTCAATCCTTAAACCCTTAAATCCACTTAGTAAACTCTCTACCCTAATCCCTCAACCCTCTTGACCCTTAATCCCTCAACCCTTAAACCCTAATCCCTCATCCCTTGTACCCTCTACCCTATACATCGGACCCTCAACCCTAATCCCTCAATCCTCTACCCTCAACCTTACACCCTCAACCTTAAACCCTCTACCCTATACATTAAACAACCAACCATCAATTCTCAACCCTCAACCCTTAATCCCTCAATCCTTAACCCTCAACCCCGATACCCTCTACACTATACATTGGACTCTTAACCCCAATACTTCAACCATATGTACCCTCAGCCCTAATCCCTTAACCCTATACCCTCAACCCAATACCCTAATCCCTCAACCCTATACCCTCTATTCTCAACACTCTACCCTATACATTGGATCCTCAAACCTCATATATCTATGTCTCTCCCTCCTCTTCTCTCCTTGTCTCTATCCATCCATCCCTCCTTCTCTACCCTAATCCCTCAACCCTAAACCCTAAACCTTTAAACCC
>VDFB02086081.1:392467085-392480296 GCA_007258455.2 Sequoia sempervirens
CTTTATCCTTCCCTACCCTACCTGGCTAAGTCCCTCTCACTCCAACCCCTTCTCTCTCACTCCCTCTCTTAAACTCTCACTTCCACCCCCTCTCCCCCTCTCCAGACTCTCTCTCTATCTCTCTCTCTCTCTCTCCCCTTCCTCCTCCCCTCTCTCCCTCTCCCACCCTACCTAGACAACTCTAGATCTCTCTCTTAAAATTCTCTCTTCCTCTAAAGCCATACTTAAATACATACATACATACAAGCATAATACATATGTACATACAATTCTACATACATACAAGCATACATGTACATGCACGTATATGCAATCTTACATACAAGTAGGCATACATTCAATATACATGCATTGATACATACATGCATACATACATACATGAAATACTAGCATACATGTGCATACAAACATATAAATATATAAACATACATTCAATATGCATTTAACATAAAACAAGACATAACGTGAGCGCGTTATACTGCGCTTGCGTTATGTCTTGGTAGACATGGTCCCCACAAATAAAAACCATGTCAAAACTAACATATAACGCGAGTGTGTTATATCTTGCTTTGGGAATCCCCAAGCCTTAGGATTGGTATTTGCCTTGGAATACCAACCCAAAGGTTTGTAGGGCATTCCCAATTACCAGAGACGTGTTTTTGCAATTTCCACAATATTTCACATAATCGGGTTCGTGCTCACTGTAAGGATTGCACGTGGTTCAATATCAAACAAATTGAACATCTGGGTAATGTTAGGTTCTCTCTTAGCTATCCAACGATATTATTTTTTTCACTTTCTGACAATGTTAAGCCGTTCATCCATAATTTATTTTCTTTGTATGTCTCTTTTTTGGAAAAAAAATAGTGTTTGGTGTTTTTTTCGTTATAAATTAACCGTTCATTGAAATTTCAAATAAATTACATTTTTAGAAAATAGACTCTATTCTACAAATATTTTTTTAAAAAAAATTCAAATAGTTTCCAAATTTTGTAGGGGTAGCACGGCCAAAATTCTATTTTTCAGGAAGTGTCCACTTCGAAAATTAGTAAAAAATAAAATATTCATTAAAAAATTATCAAAAAAATCATGCATCAACTATATAATGTTACCTAACTTCTGACTGTAGCGATTTTAAAAATACTAAAAAAAGTTCACCGTATGAGGGTCAGACAAGAGTTGCTATGTTATGTTTTTCTGACAAAAACAACACCAATTTGTGTACGTCCCTCATTTGAACCCCTTAATCTCAGCCATTTTCAAAATAAATTAGTAGTTTAGAAAGTAGAGTCGGAGCACTTGAATCCTTTTTTTTGTTCCATCTCAAAATTTTGAGTATAAGTATCCTCAATTTCATGTCCAATGTTAGTATTTCCTGATTTAAAAAAAAAGGTGGCCACTTAAACCCTCTTTATGGGAACCATCTTGGTGCACTTACCCAATACAATCTTATATTTCATGAAAAAGGGTGTGAAATTAGAAGAGAAAAATATAGAAAATTACGGAAGACATGGAGAGCAAATAAACTTGGACACTAATTTGGAGGAAACAAGTTACAAAAGACTCCAAATCAATGGAGCCGATTCATGGAGCCAATTCATGGAGTCATGAAACTGTTCTTTTAATAGATAAAAATAAACGAGTGTGCAGATTTAGGAAGGGTGTGCGGAATAAATAGGAGGTAGCGCTTTTGTCTGTTAGAAATAAGGAAGAATTGCAAACTTAAAAAAGTTAAGGCAATCCATAATGCAGATCGATAGAGGATATGGAGTTCACAACATAAGGAATGTTGTAGAATGCAGGGAGGTCGATCAAGATGAGGTTAGTTGTTTGGAAAGAACAATAAAAGCAAAAGAGTGGTAGCATAGAATATGGTGGAGGAGATTTAAGTGCATGAATTATGTAACTCTAGTGGATTCGATCAATAAAGAAGTGGGACAATGATGAAAGGAAATGTAGTACAAAACAAAATGTAGATTGTATGGGAAAGGACTGCCAGATTGAGGAAGATCGAATTGGTGGGTGAATGAGTGGTAATAAGCAAATTACTTTGTACGGTGTGAGAGAGTGAGTGAATGGTTATTTACGATGGAAAAGTGGTACCATTCACAAGGAATATTAATGGTGTTAATCCAACGATAAGAGAATAGAGTACAAAACAAAGGAAGAAGGGCGAGGCATACAGAGGGGCAAAGGAGCTACTTGGAAAATGTAATGTGTATTGTCATGAAATTTGAATAATAAATTTATTTGCTTTATTTTCAAATTTGAGTAAAATTGATGTGAAATTGTAAATCGATTTAAATCGACATATGTTATTGTCGATTTTCGAGTTAATTGATCATGGAGTATCTTGTAATATGAGTTTTGTGGAATTGGGTTGAGGGTGAGTTCTTGTCTTCATCAATTGACCAAATTGGAATGTTATGGATTCCACTTTACGCTTTATGTTATAGTGTTTTCTCCTGATGGAGAAATGTTATTATTGAAATTAATGATTTTAGAGAGAATAAGAAAGGTAAATAGTATTGGGGGAGATAAACAAAAGGACAAAAACTAAAAAGTCAAGAGAGATAAAAGTAGAAAATTTAACAGAAGAGAAATATTTGAATGGAAATTTGAAGACAAAGAGACCAACGAGGAGATAAGAGTCATTTAGATTAAAAGAGAACACTAGGTAGGGAAGAGGGAGAGGGTGCCTGAAGGAGATGAATGTGCAGGAAAACCCCCTCTCAATAGTTGTTCCAAGATCACATCAATAAAAGTATTATACGTCAGTGATTAATTGCATTAGAATAGAGACGACTGAGAGGAGGAAAAGACTTATGCGTAGCCAAAAGAAAAGGACTAAAACCTACACCACTAGAAGGAAGCAACTGTGAATAAATAAAGCACAAAGGGTGATGGATGTAATCTTTGTTCAGACTAAATGTAAAGGTCAAATGAAGGTATGGGACATGTATGGACTGCACCAAGGTAAAGGAGTCGTCAAAGACACAAAGAGAAGATAAACTTGGACGTCAATTTGGAGGAAACAAGTTACGGAAGACTCCATTTAATGAATGGAGTCGATTCATGGAGTCATGAAACCGTTCTTGTAATAGATAAAAACAAAGGAGTGTGCAGATTTAGGAAGGGTGCATGGCATAAAAAGGAGACAGTGCCATTGCCTATGAGAAATAAGGAAGAATTACCGACTTTAAAAAGTTAAGACAATGGCATAATGCAGATTGATAGAGGATATGGAGTTCATAGCATAAGGAATGGTGTAAAATGTAGGGAGGTCAATCAAGCTGAGGTCGGTTGTTTGCAAAGAACAATAAAAGTAGAAGAGGGGCATAGTATAATATGATGGAGGAGATTTAAGTGCATGAATTATGTAACTATAGTGGAGTTGATCAATTAAGAAGTGGGATAATGATGAAAGGAAACGTAGTGCAAAACAAAATACAAATTGTATGGGAAAGGATTGTTAGATTGAGGAAGGTCGAATTGGGGGAAGGAGTGATAATAAGTAAATGACTTTGTGCGGTGTGAGGGAGAGAGTGAATGGTTATTTAGCATCGCAAAGCTATACCATTCACAAGGAAGATTAATGGTGTTAATCAACGATAAGAAAATAGAGTACAAAACAGAGGAAGAAGGACGAGGCATATAGAGGGGCAAAGGAGCTGCTTGGAAAATGTAATGTGTATTGTCATGCAGTCTTTTGTAATATGAGTTTCATGGAATTGGGTTGAGGGTGAGTTCTCATCTTCATCAATTGGTCAAATTGGAATGTTATGGATTTCACAAGTTACGCTTTACGTTATAGTGTTTTCTCTTGATGGAGAAATGTTATTATTGATATTAATGATTTTAGGGAGAATAAGAAAGGTAAATAATATTAGGGGAGATAAACAAAAGGAAAAAAATCTAAAAAGTCAAGAGAGATAAAAGCAAAAAATAACACAAGACAAATATCTAAATGGACATTAGAAGACAAAGAGACTAGCGAGGAGATAAGAGTCATTTAGATTAAAAAGAAAATGCTAGGCAGGGAAGAGGGAGAGGGTGGTTGAAGGAGATGAATGTGCAAGAAAACCACCTCTCAATAGTCGTGTCAAGTTCACAACAATAAGAGTGTTATACATTAGTGATTGATTGCATTAGAATAGAGACAGTTGAGAGGAGGAAAAGACTTCTGCGTAGCCAAAAGAAAAGGACTAAAATCCACGCCACTGGAAGGAAGCAACTGTGAATAAATAAAGCACTAAGGGTGATGAATGTAATGATTGTTCAGACTAAATGCAAAGGTCGAATGAAGGTATGGGACGTGTATGGACTACACCGAGGTAAAGGAGTCGTCAAAGACATGGATAGCAAATAAACTTAGAAACTGATCTAGAGGAAACAAGTTACGAAAGACTCCAAATCAATGGAGTTGATTCATGGAGTCATGAAACCATTCTTGTAATAGACAAAAACAATGGAGTGTGCAAATTCAGGAAGGGTGCACAACATAAAGAGGAGGCATCTCCATTGTCTGTCAAACATAAGGAAGAATTTCCAACTTTTAAAAGTTAAGGCAATGGCATAATCCAAATCAATAGAGGATATGGAGCTCATAACATAAGGAATGGTGTAGAATGCAGGGAGGTCAATCAAGCTAAGGCCGATTGTTTGCAAAGGACAATAAAAGCAAAAGAGGGGCAACGCATAATATGATGGAGGAGATTTAAGTGCATGAATTATGTAACTCTAGTGGAGTCGATCAATAAAGAAGTGGGACAATAATGAAAGGAAACATAGTGCAAAACGAAATGCAAATTGTATGGGAAAGGACTGCAATAAGCAAATTACTTTGTACGGTGTGAGGGAGAGAGTGAATGGTTATTTAGCATGACGAAGCTGTACCATTCACAAGGAAGATTAATGGTGTTAATCCAGCAATAAGAGAATAGAGTATCAAACAAATGAAGAAGAACGAGGCATACAGAGGGGAAAAGGAGCTGCTTGGAAAATGTAATGTGTATTGTCATGAAATCTGAATAATAAAGTTATTTGCTTTTTTTTCAAATTTGAGTAAAATTGTAAATCGATTTAAATTGACATATGTTATCGATTTTCGAGTTAATCAATCATGCAGTCTCTTGTAATATGAGTTTTGTGGAATTGGGTTGAGGGTGAGTTCTCGTCTTCATCAGCTAACATCAAGGAATTTTGACCCTCCACCTCATCTTCCAGCCTTGACTCATCCCCACTCCATAATCACAAATTTGTGAGCATGCTATTCACACATACAACATCCATGCTCACACATGTGTGAGCATGGTTGACCCTTGACCTCATCTTCTAATCTTTTTCCACTTGCTAAAATCTCCTTTCTTCTCATAATCTAATAAAAACTCAACCATGGGTTGAGTATCTTGTGACACTTGTCAAAAGGCTAGAAAGTTTACCCATGCAAACTAATATTAACCCTTGATTCTATTCTCTAATCTAATCCCTCCTTTCTCAATCCAAGAAATCTATTTAAGAAAGGCTTACCCAAGACATTTCATGCATGAATCATATCGTACTCTTATCCCATCAGATTGAATAACTTCTAATCTTGGAGCATCCACATTCCAAAATCTTCTATAATTTTGGAGTATATCAAAATATCTAATTGAGGTTTGATGCATAGTTTTTGTTGTGCTCTAAATTATTTGTTTCTTGCATTCATTATTGCTCTATCTTTAGTGTGTCTTTTCATTTGAGTTTTGAGTTTCATTATTGCATCTAAGTCACATCCTCTGTATCTCGATTTGGAGGTCCATAATATTAACATGCCAACTCTTTCTCCATATTGAAGAGCTCATCTATACATCAAGAAGGTATAATATTTGATTTTCTTTGTGTATTTGTAGTATTTTTCCTTCTTTTCTCTATCGAAGGTGCTAAGTTTAGTTTAGAATACAAGATTGTATTTGTATGCATTCTCCCTATTTGTATTCTAGATTTTACCTTGCACATTTATTAATATGATTAATACAAATCTATTTCAATATATTACTACAATTCTAATTTTATATATGTAAATTATTTTATTTATTGTATATATTTCACATCTCATATATTTGATATGAATAATCTAAATCTAAATATTTTAAATAAATATTTAATATACCAAAAAAAATCTATACAACTTGTATAATATTTTCAGAGGTTTCAAATATGACATTGTATATTCTTTTTGATTCTTTGTAATCTAGAGTAAAGTTTAGATGTCTAAATTTCAAATGAAAAACAGGCCCCCAAGCACATCGCTAACTCTTTAGTGCAATATTAGGAATTTCTTAGATGTATGTATTGATTTACTCATGATTTGGAAAATAATATATGTCTTGTCATTCAAATATACCATAAAACAAAAATAAAAATGGGAAACAAATGGCGATTCACATAAGTGGACTGAAATGAACTCTTTTGTATTTCTTTATTAATGAAGAAGGTTGGAGCCACTGAATACAAAATCTGCAGCACTCAAAGCACACTATACTCTTCTGACATATTCTTAGTATTAAATATGTATCAAAATTTGCTTCTGCTAATGTGCTCTTAAAAAAGAAAGAAAAAAACACACTGTGATAGTGGATAAGTTCATGTGCACGGAGGTACTCAATGATGAAGAAGGATTTATGAGTGGAAGATGGAAATGTGAAGTAGCAAACTTGATGCACTGGAATCATTAGGACTGCATTTGTTTATTCTTTTCAGGCTTGTTTTAATGGTGCTGAGGATCTGGGCCTCTAGGAATCAGTCTTTTGCATCCATATTTTGGCTTCAGCTTTCCTTAATGTCTCAAGGATTTATTCATACTAGATGAAACCTGATTCCTATAATTATTTTTAATAGATGGTTTTTGTTTTTTGTTGAACATCTTCAAAATAATATTTTTGAGTCTGATATTCTATAATAACCAGAGTTGCAGTGGAAGGGAAAAAGCCTAATGAATTTATAAATAGAAATAGTGTACATTAAACTTAAAATTATATATAATCTGATAAAACATTCATGTGTAAAAAAAATAGTGTAATAATTTTTTCACTGTTGTATAAAATTCAATCTTTCACATTATAATATATATTTTTTATTTATCTCATATACACGTATATATATTAATAGACACATCAAAATGCAGTTTTACAATTTACATGAATATTTTAAAATCATAGAAAAAAATGACAAATCTAATAGGATTTTTTTTTCTTTCTATCAACTACTATAAAGACTGAAAGTAGTGATCTTACTCTTACTAATGGTCTTGAAAAGAAAGAATGAACAAAAACTAATGTGGAAAACAAATTAAAAACATATACCAACACAAAGACACAAAACACAAATTTTTTTATAGTGGTTCAACAATTGGCTACATCCACTTTAAAGCAGGGGAACACTCTTATTATTATCTCTATTTTGTACAGTACATTCATTGAGCAGCTTATACTCTTCAATTGATATTATTCATGATTACATTATCCATAAGAATATGCCTTCGAAGAAGAATGTGAATAGTCACCAAATTGGAGGCAAAAGGACAGTGACTGTTGGGTTTCATATCCAAAAATCTTCCACTTGAAACCTAACTACTACTGCAAACCATTAGAGATATTCCCCCACTTTAAGCCTATTGTCAGAGTGTGATAATGTCGAGAAAAGTCTTACAAAACTCAAACTTCTCCCTTGGTACTATCTTTGTCAACAAATCAACCAGATTCACCTTTGTATCAATATTTTCAACTTGCAACTTGCCCTCTTCAATCGCACTCCAGATAAAGTGATACTGCAGCTCAATATGCTTGGTTCAATTATGAAACACCGGATTCTTGGCCAAGTGAAAAGCACTAGATTGTTGTCACAAAAGAGAATGAAAAACTATTGTTTAAATCCCAACTCACCCAACAATCGCTGCAACCAAATCATCTCTTTTGCACCTTCAATGAGAGCAATGTACTTAGCCTCAGTAGTAGAAAGAGCAACCACTTGTTGCAATCTAGAGACCTAGCTAATTGCTGCCCTGAAAAATGTGAAAACATAACCTATTGTTGACCCTCATTTGTCCAAGTCACTAGCCATATAAAAATCGACATAACCTCGTAGTTGTGCATCTCTCCCTCCATAACCTTTGAAGCATAATCTAAAGTGCCTTTTAAATACATCAAGATCCACTTAACCACATCCCAATGAGTTTTACCTAGATTACTCATGAATTTGCTAACTACTCCCATTGCATAGGAAATGTTGAGGCAAGTGCATGCCATAGCATACATAAGACTCCCAACAACTAATGAATATGGAATATGTTTCATGTAGTCTTGGTCTTCCTATGTTTTGGACACATTTCAGAGGACAAACGAAAGTGATTAGCAAGTGGATTGCTTATAGGCTTAGCACCTTTCATGTTGAATTTGTCCAAAACTTTGTCAATATACTTCTCTTGTGACAATCTAATTTCCCTCAAGTGTGTTTTGTCCTAGATTATGGTCATACCGAGTATCCTCTTTGTTGCTCCTAAGTCCTTTGCAAACTTGTGAGTTTATAGTTGCTAGTGCTGGTTAGTAGCATATCATTGACATAAAGCAGCTATAAAAAAACTCACCATTGTCCAATACTTTATAGTAGACACATATTAGATTTGTAGTGAATGAAATGTTGCTTAGTCATGAAGGAGTAAAACTGGAGATACCATTGCCTCGAGGCTTGTTTGAACCCATACAAACATCTCTTCAATCTGCAAAACAAATCTTCCTGCCCTGGTTTCTCAAAACCTTCAAGCTGATGCATATATAATTCTTCTTCTATGTCACCATGAAGAAATGCAATCTTTACATCAAGTTATTCCAACTCAAGATCATATACTACTGCCAAGCCCAAAATTGCTTGAATGATGGTCATATTCACAACCGGTGAGAAATTTCATTGAAGTCTATCCCCTTTTGCTCATCATAACCCTTCACTACCAATCGAGTCCGATAATGTTTCCTACCTCCTTCTTCCTCTTTCAATCTGTACACCCATCGATTCTTCAAGGCTCTTTGATTGGGTGGAAGCTTTACTAAGTCCCAAGTGTGATTTTCCATCAACAAATTCATTTCCTCTTTCATTGCCTCATGATTAACATCGTTATAGGCTTCTTTGAAGGTACCTAGCTCCGATTGATCAAATATCAACAGCTGATAATCATCTAATTTGACTAGAGGTCGACACTCCGGGTGTGATAAAATTGAATGAAGAAAGATCAAAACACACAAAACACATAATTCATTGAAATATATAAATTCATAAAATATTCAATCAGTCATATAAACACACAATGATTGTTCAACGTGCTGCTGCGCCAAATAGATTTCATTGCATCATCAAAACATTACATCATACCTCTTTTATAGAGGAGTTTACAAGATAATTTTGAAAACATACTAAATCAATTCTTTCACTGCTGCAAATTGAAACTTCCTAAATACTTCCTACATGCACGTTTCATGCAAAAAAATTCTACTGATGTATGCCTAATTAATTGCAAAATATATGGGAGAAATTACATGCCAACACTCCCCCTTAATTTCGACCACAAATTTTTTCAACTCTGCAACCAAGTCTTTAGACTCCCCCGAATTCTTTCTTTTCATGATACTTTCAAATTATCTTCAATATTTGCAGATCTCTCTTGAACTCTTTACCAGCTGCTACGACAGTCCTACAAACATTGAATTATCTCACTATTTGTAACTTTCCACTTTTCATCATGTCTTGTCAAACCTTCAACCTTTTGTTGATCACTATCATCTTTCACATATGAATTTTTATATTTAAACAAACTTTTCAACATACTTGTCAACTTTTGCCAATTTGATCCAAAACTCCAACCACAATTCAACTGCATGCATCCTGACAAAGATTCAGTCTTCCAATTTCTTTGTCAACACTTCTTTTCTAAATGATTTCTCAAACCACAAATAGCACACGGGTGTAGATCCCAATATGTATATTTTATATGACCTTCCCTTTTACAATGTGAACATTGATGCATTTCTTGAACAAATTTTCTTGATCCTATAAAATTTCCTTTACCTGTAATATATCTGAGACCTTCATATTTTGGTCTGATAACCACCTCAATTGGCTCTTTTCTTCCTTGTACATTCTTTCCTAATCCTTGTCCTTTGTAACCCATTCTTTTCATAGTTTTAAAACCAACATTTTCCTCATTATGATTAACATGATTTCCAGATTCAAACACTTCATCATCTTTATATTCTTCTTCTATACATTCCTCATCAAAAACAATATTAGTCATATCCCACAAACTACTTGATTTATCAACTGAACAATACAAATCCTTTGTCCCGCAAGCAACATCACTTACCAATGGCTTTCACTATTTTCTTTCTTTAAAAAATCCTTTTCGCAAATTAGATTTTCATTTTCTTTTAACACTCTTTTACTGACTTTTCCCATTGCATTAAACAATTAAACTCACCTTTTCACTTGATTATGATGTGTCTTCAACCTTTCTCTTGCAATTTATACCTTTTCTTCTACAAATATCTAAAAATGATGAAGATTAATCTCTTTTTTCTATAGGGTAAGTGCACCAAGATGGTCGCACTTTTGTGGCCAAACAAGAAAAAAACAAGCCATAACGTAAACGCGTTATAACACATTCGTGTTATGTCTTTTTAAAAGCAAAAAAAAAAAGTGAATCCAAATATCATTTGTCAGTTGCTTTTTACTATTTTTCATCTCCGCCTGCGGCCAAAAACCCTGCTTTACGCGCTCGCGTTGTTGGAGAGGTGATTTCTTCACATTTCATCAACTTCAGTTGGATTTTCTTCACAAATATGGTGCCACGACGACGAAGAGATGCAAGAGGTAAGTTTTGTTTGGTATTTGTTATGAATTTTTTAGTTTTAAATTGATTTTGTTTGTTTTAGTTTAGAAATGAATGATTTTTTTTTAATTTGTAGGAAATCCTCAACAAGAGGAGGAAAATCCTCAACCAAATCAGCCTCAACAAAATCAACCTCAACAAAATCAGCCTCAACAACAAAATCAACCTCCCCCACCATTCTCTCAATACCCTCCTGGCACTCAAGAAAATTTGAGGAGTGAAATTGAAAACAATAGAAAAGAAGTTGAGGATCTTATTAGTAGGTTGAGTGATCAAAATTCTTCAACCACAAAAAGAATACATCTAGCAGATTCATTGAAGGATTTGTTAAAAAATGTAGATGGAATTACCCAACAAATATCTGGATGGCAAAATAGGAGGGAAACATCGAGGGCATATTATGCAGACAAATTATCATATAAACAAGTAAAAGATTTAAAGATTACTAAAGGTGATTTGTGCTCTCTATTCACTGACCCTAAAACAAATCAAAATCTCACCCTCAATGCAAAGAGGTTTCCTATTTATTGGTGCCACCACCAAGAGATTAGGAACCATTTTTATGACAGATGGTATATGGTCTTTGATTACCCACCGTGCAATAACTGTGAAGTCCCCCAATATTTTCTTAGGAAATTATACTGTGAGTTTGTATTGAACCAAATCCTGAATTATTTTGATATGAGGGAGTTTCAGGGAGAGGTGGGGGTCAGCATAGGATAGGACCCGGTGCACACCGGATCCTACACTCCAGTGGGAGACGACATCTCGCTAGGCCCCATGAGTAGATTTCACAGATGCCTGCAGCTTGCAAAGGAGAGTGCTGATGTAGCTTAATTTGCAGGCCATCTATCCTTGACTCGTGAGTGTCATCCACCACACTAGCCCCATTGTACAAGCAATCCATGGAGTTCGTGTGGTGGCCTTCAGGCCATGTGTGCTCCATCTTTAAGTGAGCCACTTTCTGCGATGACTCCTGTACCTCACTCTTAGGGAGGGTGCTATGCAAGATCCATATGCTTCTACGCAGCCTGATCAGTATGCATCTACGCGGATGGAGAGAGCGGCTGACATTCTACATGATGCATATGGTATTGACAGTCAGGTAAAATTCAACATGTTCATTGAATTTAGTTTATTAAATTTTGATTGTGAAATGCAAGATTAACTAATTTAGTTTTATTATTTTAATAAAATTGTAGGGTCATAGCGTTGAGCCTAGATATACTAGTCATCAGCCTGTTTATTTTTGCAGTACACCTATCAGTGGGGTATGTAAAGTTAGTAAACAATTCTAAATTTAGTACACATGTGTTAATAGCATTGTTTTACGAATGGTATTTTAATATGTGATTTTGGATGTTGAACAGGGTACTGTCGAAGGATTCAAGGGAACACCTCTGAGTGCGAGTAGATTTACTCAAACATTCACGGAGGTAATATAGAATAAAGAGAACTTAACTAATGAATTCTAAGTTTAATCTAGATTTGTGTATATATAGTCATAAGAGTATATGGGTTCACTAGGTTATTATTCAAGCTTTTAAGAATCATCCTACTATGATTGTTTGTCTTAGAATTCCTACACTAGCAAGCTATATATAATAAAAATTTAACATGGAATTGACAAAGGTAGAGCTACATTCTACTCCATCCTATATAATTTTTTGTGATGTCAACGTAACCAAGAATAAGACTATGGATGTCCTACATGATGTCAATGTAACCAAAATAAAACTTCTATCCTTGACCCTATCTATCAGCCAAGACTCCTTCAATATCTCCTAGATGCTTGGAGATGCTTAAGACTAGGTCAAAATACCCTATATTCTCTTCATTTGTTGCATAGCTCATCAAGTTTCCCTATATGTTCTCTAACCAATCATGATTGCATGGAAAGAAGTTATAAGTACTCATTAAACTCTCAACTATTGGAGCCTCCTCAAACTTTACCATAGGACGTGGAAAATGCTTAGAAATGATTAAATTCCCTAATAGGGTGTGAGATCTTTTTAGGAAAAACATTTGACACTAATTTGATCCATATTGAATTCTTCTTCATTCTTATATATTCCTCAAATATACCTTGCAATACCCCTATCATACCTAAATCTACTACATTCATGTCCTTGTTAGCTAGCATGTAGGTGATATAGTATGGTCCATGAATTTTAATGTCTTCTTTTTTCATTTTTCTATACAATCCTCTTTTATCTCACTACTAGGTCCTCACATAAAAAGTGATGAAGGCGCAGCCCGAGACACAGAAAATAACCCACAAACAAGAGAATAATTT
>VDFB02086081.1:392480316-392491249 GCA_007258455.2 Sequoia sempervirens
GTCCACTTCGAAAATTAGTAAAAAATAAAATATTCATTAAAAAATTATCAAAAAAATCATGCATCAACTATATAATGTTACCTAACTTCTGACTGTAGCGATTTTAAAAATACTAAAAAAAGTTCACCGTATGAGGGTCAGACAAGAGTTGCTATGTTATGTTTTTCTGACAAAAACAACACCAATTTGTGTACGTCCCTCATTTGAACCCCTTAATCTCAGCCATTTTCAAAATAAATTAGTAGTTTAGAAAGTAGAGTCGGAGCACTTGAATCCTTTTTTTTGTTCCATCTCAAAATTTTGAGTATAAGTATCCTCAATTTCATGTCCAATGTTAGTATTTCCTGATTTAAAAAAAAAGGTGGCCACTTAAACCCTCTTTATGGGAACCATCTTGGTGCACTTACCCAATACAATCTTATATTTCATGAAAAAGGGTGTGAAATTAGAAGAGAAAAATATAGAAAATTACGGAAGACATGGAGAGCAAATAAACTTGGACACTAATTTGGAGGAAACAAGTTACAAAAGACTCCAAATCAATGGAGCCGATTCATGGAGCCAATTCATGGAGTCATGAAACTGTTCTTTTAATAGATAAAAATAAACGAGTGTGCAGATTTAGGAAGGGTGTGCGGAATAAATAGGAGGTAGCGCTTTTGTCTGTTAGAAATAAGGAAGAATTGCAAACTTAAAAAAGTTAAGGCAATCCATAATGCAGATCGATAGAGGATATGGAGTTCACAACATAAGGAATGTTGTAGAATGCAGGGAGGTCGATCAAGATGAGGTTAGTTGTTTGGAAAGAACAATAAAAGCAAAAGAGTGGTAGCATAGAATATGGTGGAGGAGATTTAAGTGCATGAATTATGTAACTCTAGTGGATTCGATCAATAAAGAAGTGGGACAATGATGAAAGGAAATGTAGTACAAAACAAAATGTAGATTGTATGGGAAAGGACTGCCAGATTGAGGAAGATCGAATTGGTGGGTGAATGAGTGGTAATAAGCAAATTACTTTGTACGGTGTGAGAGAGTGAGTGAATGGTTATTTACGATGGAAAAGTGGTACCATTCACAAGGAATATTAATGGTGTTAATCCAACGATAAGAGAATAGAGTACAAAACAAAGGAAGAAGGGCGAGGCATACAGAGGGGCAAAGGAGCTACTTGGAAAATGTAATGTGTATTGTCATGAAATTTGAATAATAAATTTATTTGCTTTATTTTCAAATTTGAGTAAAATTGATGTGAAATTGTAAATCGATTTAAATCGACATATGTTATTGTCGATTTTCGAGTTAATTGATCATGGAGTATCTTGTAATATGAGTTTTGTGGAATTGGGTTGAGGGTGAGTTCTTGTCTTCATCAATTGACCAAATTGGAATGTTATGGATTCCACTTTACGCTTTATGTTATAGTGTTTTCTCCTGATGGAGAAATGTTATTATTGAAATTAATGATTTTAGAGAGAATAAGAAAGGTAAATAGTATTGGGGGAGATAAACAAAAGGACAAAAACTAAAAAGTCAAGAGAGATAAAAGTAGAAAATTTAACAGAAGAGAAATATTTGAATGGAAATTTGAAGACAAAGAGACCAACGAGGAGATAAGAGTCATTTAGATTAAAAGAGAACACTAGGTAGGGAAGAGGGAGAGGGTGCCTGAAGGAGATGAATGTGCAGGAAAACCCCCTCTCAATAGTTGTTCCAAGATCACATCAATAAAAGTATTATACGTCAGTGATTAATTGCATTAGAATAGAGACGACTGAGAGGAGGAAAAGACTTATGCGTAGCCAAAAGAAAAGGACTAAAACCTACACCACTAGAAGGAAGCAACTGTGAATAAATAAAGCACAAAGGGTGATGGATGTAATCTTTGTTCAGACTAAATGTAAAGGTCAAATGAAGGTATGGGACATGTATGGACTGCACCAAGGTAAAGGAGTCGTCAAAGACACAAAGAGAAGATAAACTTGGACGTCAATTTGGAGGAAACAAGTTACGGAAGACTCCATTTAATGAATGGAGTCGATTCATGGAGTCATGAAACCGTTCTTGTAATAGATAAAAACAAAGGAGTGTGCAGATTTAGGAAGGGTGCATGGCATAAAAAGGAGACAGTGCCATTGCCTATGAGAAATAAGGAAGAATTACCGACTTTAAAAAGTTAAGACAATGGCATAATGCAGATTGATAGAGGATATGGAGTTCATAGCATAAGGAATGGTGTAAAATGTAGGGAGGTCAATCAAGCTGAGGTCGGTTGTTTGCAAAGAACAATAAAAGTAGAAGAGGGGCATAGTATAATATGATGGAGGAGATTTAAGTGCATGAATTATGTAACTATAGTGGAGTTGATCAATTAAGAAGTGGGATAATGATGAAAGGAAACGTAGTGCAAAACAAAATACAAATTGTATGGGAAAGGATTGTTAGATTGAGGAAGGTCGAATTGGGGGAAGGAGTGATAATAAGTAAATGACTTTGTGCGGTGTGAGGGAGAGAGTGAATGGTTATTTAGCATCGCAAAGCTATACCATTCACAAGGAAGATTAATGGTGTTAATCAACGATAAGAAAATAGAGTACAAAACAGAGGAAGAAGGACGAGGCATATAGAGGGGCAAAGGAGCTGCTTGGAAAATGTAATGTGTATTGTCATGCAGTCTTTTGTAATATGAGTTTCATGGAATTGGGTTGAGGGTGAGTTCTCATCTTCATCAATTGGTCAAATTGGAATGTTATGGATTTCACAAGTTACGCTTTACGTTATAGTGTTTTCTCTTGATGGAGAAATGTTATTATTGATATTAATGATTTTAGGGAGAATAAGAAAGGTAAATAATATTAGGGGAGATAAACAAAAGGAAAAAAATCTAAAAAGTCAAGAGAGATAAAAGCAAAAAATAACACAAGACAAATATCTAAATGGACATTAGAAGACAAAGAGACTAGCGAGGAGATAAGAGTCATTTAGATTAAAAAGAGAATGCCAAGCAGGGAAAGGGAGAGGGTGGCTAGGAGATGAATGTCCAGGAAAACCCTCTCAATAGCCGCACCAAGGTCAACAATAAGAGTGTTATAAATCAAATGATTGATTGCATTAGAATAGAGACGACTGGGAAGAGGAAAACACCTATGCACAGCCAAAAGACAGTAAAAATCGTGCCACTGGAAGGAAGCAACTGTGAATAAATAAAGCGCTAAGGGTGATGAATGTATTGTTTGTTCAGACTAAATGCAAAGGTTGAATGAAGGTATAATGTATGGACTGCACCGAGGTAAAGGAGCCATCAAAGACATGGAGAGCAAATAAAATTGGACGTTGATCTAGAGGAAACAAGTTATGGAAGACTTTAAATCAATGGAGTCAGTTCATGTAGTCATGAAACCGTTCTTGTAATAGATAAAAATAAAGAAGTGTGTAGATTCAAGAAGGGTGTGTGACATAAAGAGGAGGCAACACCATTGTCTATGAGAAATAAGTAAGAATTTCCAACTTTAAAAGTTAAGGAAATGACATAATGCATATCGGTAGAGGATATGGAGTTCACAGCATAATGAATGGTGTAGAATTCATGGAGGTTGATCAAGCTGAGGTTGGTTGTTTGCAAAGAACAATATTTAAGCAAAAGAGGGGCAATGCAAAATATGTTGGAGGAGATTTAAGTGCATGAATTATGTCACTCTATTGGAGTCGATCAATAAAGTGGAACAATGATGAAAGGAAACGTAGTGCAAAACAAAATGTAGATTGTTTGGGAAAGGACTACTAGATTGAGGAAGGTCAAATTGGTGGGTAAAGGAGTGGTAATAAGAAAATTACTTTGTACGGTGCGAGGGAGAGAGTGAATGGTTATTTAGCATGGCGAAGTTGTACCATTCACAAGGAAGATTAATGGTGTTAATCCAACAATAAGAGAATAGAGTACAAAATAAAGGAAGAAGGATGAGGCATACAAAGGGGAAAAGGAGCTTCTTGGAAATGTAATGTGTATTGTCATGAAATATATGAATAATAAAGTTATTTGCTTTTTTTTCAAATTTGAGAAAAAATGTTGTGAAATTGTAAATTGATTTAAATCGACATATGTTATTGTTGATTTTCGAGTTAATCGATCATAGAGTCTCTTGTAATCTATTTTTTGTGGAATTAGGTTGAGGGTGAGTTCTCATCTTCATAAATTGGTCAAATTGGAATGTTATGGATTCCACTTTATGCTTTATGTTATAGTGTTTTCCCCTGATGAATAAATGTTATTATTGATAATGATTTTAGGGAGAATAAGAAAGGTAAATAATATACTAGGGGGAGATAAATGAAAGGACAAAAACTAAAAATTCAGTAGAAAATAATACAAGAGGAATATGTAAATGGACATTGGAAGACAAAGAGACCAACAAGGAGATAAGAGTCATTTAGATTAAAAAGAGAATGCTAGGCAGGGAAGAGGGAGAGGGCGACTGAAGGAGATGAATGTGCAAGAAAACCACCTCTCAATAGTTGTGTCAAGGTCACAACAATAAGAGTGTTATACATCAATATTGATTGCATTAGAATAGAGACGATTGAGAGGAGGAAAAGAATTATGCGTAGCCAAAAGAAAAGGACTAAAACCCGCGCCACTGGAAGGAAGCAATTGTGAATAAATAAAGCACTAAGGGTGATGAATGTAATGTTTGTTTAGACTAAATGCAAAGGTCGAATGAAGGTATGGGACATGTATGGACTGCATCAAGGTAAAGGAGCTCGTCAAAGACATGGAGAGCAAATAAGCTTGGACACTGATTTGGAGGAAACAAGTTACAAAAGACTCCAAATTAATGGAGTCGATTCATGGAGTCATGAAACTGTTCTTGTAATAGATAAAAACAAAGGAGTGTGCAAATTCAGGAAGGGTGCACAACATAAAGAGGAGGCATCTCCATTGTCTGTGAGAAATAAGGAAGAATTGCCAACTTTTAAAAGTTAAGGCAATGGCATAGTGCAAATCGATAGAGGATATGGAGTTCATAGCATAAGGAATGGTGTAGAATGTAGGGAGGTCGATCAAGCTAATGTCGGTTGTTTGCAAAGAACAATAAAAGAAAAAGAGGGGCAATGTAGAATATGATGGAGGAGATTTAAGTGCATGAATTATGTAACTCTAGTGGAGTTGATCAATAAAGAAGTGGGACATTGATGAAAGGAAACGTAGTACAAAACAAAATGCAGATTGTATGGGAAAGGAATGCATTAAGAAAATTACTTTGTACGGTTTGAAGGAGAGAGTGAATGGTTATTTAACATGATGAAGTTGTACCATTCACAAGGAAGATTAATGGTGTTAATCCAATGATAAGATAATAGAGTACAAAACAAAGGAAGAAGAACGAGGCATATAGAGGGGCAAAGGAGCTGCTTGGAAAATGTAATGTGTATTGTCATGAAATCTAAATAATAAAGTTATTTGCTTTGTTTTCAAATTTGAGTAAAATTGTAAATCGATTTAAATTGAAATATGTTATCGATTTTCGAGTTAATCAATCATGCAGTCTCTTGTAATCTGAGTTTTGTGGAATTGGGTTGAGGGTGAGTTCTCGTCTTCATCAGCTAACATCAAGGAATTTTGACCCTACACCTCATCTTCCAGCCTTGACTCATCCCCACTCCATAATCACAAATCTGTGAGCATGCTCTTCACATGTGTGAGCATGGTTGACCCTTGACCTCATCTTCTAATCTTCTTCCACTTGATAAAATCTCCTTTCTTCTCATAATCTAATAAAAACTCAACCATGGGTTGAGTATTTTGTGACACTTGTCAAAAGGCTAGAAAGTTTACCCATGCAAGCTAATATTAACCCTTGATTCTATTCTCTAATCTAATCCCTCCTTTCTTAATCCAAGAAATCTATTTAAGAAAGGCTTACCCAAGACATTTCATCCATGAATCATATCGTACTCTTATCCCATCAGATTGAATAACTTCTAATCTTGGAGCATCCACATTCCAAAATCTTCTATAATTTTGGAGTATATCAAAATATCTAATTGAGGTTTGATGCATAGTTTTTGTTGTGCTCTAAATTATTTGTTTCTTGCATTCATTATTGCTCTATCTTTAGTGTGTCTTTTCATTTGAGTTTTGAGTTTCATTATTGCATCTAAGTCACATCCTCTGTATCTCGATTTGGAGGTCCATAATATTAACATGCCAACTCTTTCTCCATATTGAAGAGCTCATCTATACATCAAGAAGGTATAATATTTGATTTTCTTTGTGTATTTGTAGTATTTTTCCTTCTTTTCTCTATCGAAGGTGCTAAGTTTAGTTTAGAATACAAGATTGTATTTGTATGCATTCTCCCTATTTGTATTCTAGATTTTACCTTGCACATTTATTAATATGATTAATACAAATCTATTTCAATATATTACTACAATTCTAATTTTATATATGTAAATTATTTTATTTATTGTATATATTTCACATCTCATATATTTGATATGAATAATCTAAATCTAAATATTTTAAATAAATATTTAATATACCAAAAAAAATCTATACAACTTGTATAATATTTTCAGAGGTTTCAAATATGACATTGTATATTCTTTTTGATTCTTTGTAATCTAGAGTAAAGTTTAGATGTCTAAATTTCAAATGAAAAACAGGCCCCCAAGCACATCGCTAACTCTTTAGTGCAATATTAGGAATTTCTTAGATGTATGTATTGATTTACTCATGATTTGGAAAATAATATATGTCTTGTCATTCAAATATACCATAAAACAAAAATAAAAATGGGAAACAAATGGCGATTCACATAAGTGGACTGAAATGAACTCTTTTGTATTTCTTTATTAATGAAGAAGGTTGGAGCCACTGAATACAAAATCTGCAGCACTCAAAGCACACTATACTCTTCTGACATATTCTTAGTATTAAATATGTATCAAAATTTGCTTCTGCTAATGTGCTCTTAAAAAAGAAAGAAAAAAACACACTGTGATAGTGGATAAGTTCATGTGCACGGAGGTACTCAATGATGAAGAAGGATTTATGAGTGGAAGATGGAAATGTGAAGTAGCAAACTTGATGCACTGGAATCATTAGGACTGCATTTGTTTATTCTTTTCAGGCTTGTTTTAATGGTGCTGAGGATCTGGGCCTCTAGGAATCAGTCTTTTGCATCCATATTTTGGCTTCAGCTTTCCTTAATGTCTCAAGGATTTATTCATACTAGATGAAACCTGATTCCTATAATTATTTTTAATAGATGGTTTTTGTTTTTTGTTGAACATCTTCAAAATAATATTTTTGAGTCTGATATTCTATAATAACCAGAGTTGCAGTGGAAGGGAAAAAGCCTAATGAATTTATAAATAGAAATAGTGTACATTAAACTTAAAATTATATATAATCTGATAAAACATTCATGTGTAAAAAAAATAGTGTAATAATTTTTTCACTGTTGTATAAAATTCAATCTTTCACATTATAATATATATTTTTTATTTATCTCATATACACGTATATATATTAATAGACACATCAAAATGCAGTTTTACAATTTACATGAATATTTTAAAATCATAGAAAAAAATGACAAATCTAATAGGATTTTTTTTTCTTTCTATCAACTACTATAAAGACTGAAAGTAGTGATCTTACTCTTACTAATGGTCTTGAAAAGAAAGAATGAACAAAAACTAATGTGGAAAACAAATTAAAAACATATACCAACACAAAGACACAAAACACAAATTTTTTTATAGTGGTTCAACAATTGGCTACATCCACTTTAAAGCAGGGGAACACTCTTATTATTATCTCTATTTTGTACAGTACATTCATTGAGCAGCTTATACTCTTCAATTGATATTATTCATGATTACATTATCCATAAGAATATGCCTTCGAAGAAGAATGTGAATAGTCACCAAATTGGAGGCAAAAGGACAGTGACTGTTGGGTTTCATATCCAAAAATCTTCCACTTGAAACCTAACTACTACTGCAAACCATTAGAGATATTCCCCCACTTTAAGCCTATTGTCAGAGTGTGATAATGTCGAGAAAAGTCTTACAAAACTCAAACTTCTCCCTTGGTACTATCTTTGTCAACAAATCAAACCAGATTCACCTTTGTATCAATATTTTCAACTTGCAACTTGCCCTCTTCAATCGCACTCCAGATAAAGTGATACTGCAGCTCAATATGCTTGGTTCAATTATGAAACACCGGATTCTTGGCCAAGTGAAAAGCACTAGATTGTTGTCACAAAAGAGAATGAAAAACTATTGTTTAAATCCCAACTCACCCAACAATCGCTGCAACCAAATCATCTCTTTTGCACCTTCAATGAGAGCAATGTACTTAGCCTCAGTAGTAGAAAGAGCAACCACTTGTTGCAATCTAGAGACCTAGCTAATTGCTGCCCTGAAAAATGTGAAAACATAACCTATTGTTGACCCTCATTTGTCCAAGTCACTAGCCATATAAAAATCGACATAACCTCGTAGTTGTGCATCTCTCCCTCCATAACCTTTGAAGCATAATCTAAAGTGCCTTTTAAATACATCAAGATCCACTTAACCACATCCCAATGAGTTTTACCTAGATTACTCATGAATTTGCTAACTACTCCCATTGCATAGGAAATGTTGAGGCAAGTGCATGCCATAGCATACATAAGACTCCCAACAACTAATGAATATGGAATATGTTTCATGTAGTCTTGGTCTTCCTATGTTTTGGACACATTTCAGAGGACAAACGAAAGTGATTAGCAAGTGGATTGCTTATAGGCTTAGCACCTTTCATGTTGAATTTGTCCAAAACTTTGTCAATATACTTCTCTTGTGACAATCTAATTTCCCTCAAGTGTGTTTTGTCCTAGATTATGGTCATACCGAGTATCCTCTTTGTTGCTCCTAAGTCCTTTGCAAACTTGTGAGTTTATAGTTGCTAGTGCTGGTTAGTAGCATATCATTGACATAAAGCAGCTATAAAAAAACTCACCATTGTCCAATACTTTATAGTAGACACATATTAGATTTGTAGTGAATGAAATGTTGCTTAGTCATGAAGGAGTAAAACTGGAGATACCATTGCCTCGAGGCTTGTTTGAACCCATACAAACATCTCTTCAATCTGCAAAACAAATCTTCCTGCCCTGGTTTCTCAAAACCTTCAAGCTGATGCATATATAATTCTTCTTCTATGTCACCATGAAGAAATGCAATCTTTACATCAAGTTATTCCAACTCAAGATCATATACTACTGCCAAGCCCAAAATTGCTTGAATGATGGTCATATTCACAACCGGTGAGAAATTTCATTGAAGTCTATCCCCTTTTGCTCATCATAACCCTTCACTACCAATCGAGTCCGATAATGTTTCCTACCTCCTTCTTCCTCTTTCAATCTGTACACCCATCGATTCTTCAAGGCTCTTTGATTGGGTGGAAGCTTTACTAAGTCCCAAGTGTGATTTTCCATCAACAAATTCATTTCCTCTTTCATTGCCTCATGATTAACATCGTTATAGGCTTCTTTGAAGGTACCTAGCTCCGATTGATCAAATATCAACAGCTGATAATCATCTAATTTGACTAGAGGTCGACACTCCGGGTGTGATAAAATTGAATGAAGAAAGATCAAAACACACAAAACACATAATTCATTGAAATATATAAATTCATAAAATATTCAATCAGTCATATAAACACACAATGATTGTTCAACGTGCTGCTGCGCCAAATAGATTTCATTGCATCATCAAAACATTACATCATACCTCTTTTATAGAGGAGTTTACAAGATAATTTTGAAAACATACTAAATCAATTCTTTCACTGCTGCAAATTGAAACTTCCTAAATACTTCCTACATGCACGTTTCATGCAAAAAAATTCTACTGATGTATGCCTAATTAATTGCAAAATATATGGGAGAAATTACATGCCAACACTCCCCCTTAATTTCGACCACAAATTTTTTCAACTCTGCAACCAAGTCTTTAGACTCCCCCGAATTCTTTCTTTTCATGATACTTTCAAATTATCTTCAATATTTGCAGATCTCTCTTGAACTCTTTACCAGCTGCTACGACAGTCCTACAAACATTGAATTATCTCACTATTTGTAACTTTCCACTTTTCATCATGTCTTGTCAAACCTTCAACCTTTTGTTGATCACTATCATCTTTCACATATGAATTTTTATATTTAAACAAACTTTTCAACATACTTGTCAACTTTTGCCAATTTGATCCAAAACTCCAACCACAATTCAACTGCATGCATCCTGACAAAGATTCAGTCTTCCAATTTCTTTGTCAACACTTCTTTTCTAAATGATTTCTCAAACCACAAATAGCACACGGGTGTAGATCCCAATATGTATATTTTATATGACCTTCCCTTTTACAATGTGAACATTGATGCATTTCTTGAACAAATTTTCTTGATCCTATAAAATTTCCTTTACCTGTAATATATCTGAGACCTTCATATTTTGGTCTGATAACCACCTCAATTGGCTCTTTTCTTCCTTGTACATTCTTTCCTAATCCTTGTCCTTTGTAACCCATTCTTTTCATAGTTTTAAAACCAACATTTTCCTCATTATGATTAACATGATTTCCAGATTCAAACACTTCATCATCTTTATATTCTTCTTCTATACATTCCTCATCAAAAACAATATTAGTCATATCCCACAAACTACTTGATTTATCAACTGAACAATACAAATCCTTTGTCCCGCAAGCAACATCACTTACCAATGGCTTTCACTATTTTCTTTCTTTAAAAAATCCTTTTCGCAAATTAGATTTTCATTTTCTTTTAACACTCTTTTACTGACTTTTCCCATTGCATTAAACAATTAAACTCACCTTTTCACTTGATTATGATGTGTCTTCAACCTTTCT
>VDFB02086081.1:392491349-392533614 GCA_007258455.2 Sequoia sempervirens
AAAGTTATGTCAGAGTTTATGGAAATAGTCACTCAATGTGTAATACTCTTAGTCTATTTTGTTTCTCTCAATCTATGGTGGAATCTAATCAATGACAGGGTTTAATGCCTTAAGGAAGTGTCTATGATGGTGCTTCTTTATTTGATAATGGAATCTAGTGATTTTTTTCATATTAAAGGAGGTGGTTAGTCCATGTCATGAATCCTGAGGGGAGCACTGACCATTTTCCAACAATCTCCCCCTTAATGCAAGCTAAGGGGATTCAAACCTGACACCTTTGTCTCTAATACCAATTTTTGGCCCCATGATTGTCATTGCACCAAAAGATCAACCTGTTAATTCCCTATACAACTACCAGAGTTAACAGATCCACAAGAGGTGGTTAGTCCATGTCACAAATCCTAAGGGGAGTGTTGACCATCTTCCAAAAATAATCAACATTAAAAAAATTAAATGCATGCTTCCTTTGATCCAAAAATCACTCATGAACAGCAAATTTCACTTGAACACAATTTGGAATATTCCACAAACACCCTAAAATCTAAAAAACTCCTCCATAGAAATTTTCACCTAAAGAATGTACACACCTAGTACACTCAAACTAATTTTCCATACACTATAACTCAAGAAACTAACTTTTGAATCGCCAAACATCAAACAACTTCAACTAAAGAAAGATACCAACACTATTAGCACACCTTCAAATCTACAAGACTTGAAACCACTCTATGGAGAAACGCGGAGCAAAAAAAAAATCCCAGAGACCTCTACAATACATAGTTCACACACTAGTGAACACAACTTCTTCTACACATCAATTCAGCACATCAAATTATGGATATACTACCTTTGAACACCTATTATCAACATATCTAAAATGCACAAGCAAATATTCAACCTAGAAGAACTGTGGAGCAAAACTAGAACACTACTCTTCAACCCAAAACACACTACAACTCATTATTTCCTCTTTTTATCAATTTTTCTCAAAATAAATTGGAAACCAAGCACTAGAAGCACATCCTCATCATATTTAGTATTTCTAGAACCAACCGCAACCTAGAAACTCAACCATACATCCATATATAGAATCTTATCAAAGCAACACTAGAGGTTGACACCAGTAGCTTACTAATAACAACATAATGCAACTAATCAAAGCATCATTAATGCAACAACGTAGACAACACCAACAACTACATATACTCTTGCAAAAATATTCTCATCAATGACAACACAATCTTGTTGACATCAATGACAACACCAACTTCTCATACTTGCAACAATCTCCCCCTTTGTCATTGATGGAAACACATGATGTGAAAAACCATCAACAACAAACATAACAGCTTT
This sequence comes from Sequoia sempervirens, assembly GCA_007258455.2. NCBI lineage: Eukaryota > Viridiplantae > Streptophyta > Pinopsida > Cupressales > Cupressaceae > Sequoia > Sequoia sempervirens. The sequence continues at coordinate 392,492,703 of VDFB02086081.1, forward strand.
GTGCTCCATACCTATTTCCTTTTCTCTTTTCTCTCACATGACTTGCCCTTTTTCTCTTTCACATTACTCACTCTCCTCCTTTCAACCTGTCTTTTTCACATGCTTCATTCTCCCCTTTTCACATCAATGGAAAAGGACAAAATATTTACATTACTTATGTTTCTCCTTTGACATCAATCGACCTTCTCACAACTGCTCTGCAACTATCTTTCCTTTGCTACTCAGTATACCCCCCTTAGGATCACACACCATACTGCACTAATCAACAACTACTACATAATGACAACACTCACTCTCTGAATGCAACAACCAATAATGCCACTACTTACTCCCCTGAGAGGTAGCCACCAACATCAATCCAAACCAAAGAATGATTCTTGAGATCCACTAAACTGATGCATCCCCTTATGCATCTAGTTCAAAGAAGGAGAGGAAATTACCCTAACTTCTCTCAGAGATAATAAAAAGTATCTTTAGGAAGAGCCTTACTAAATATGTCAGCAATCTAATCCTTTGTAGAAACATATTCAAGCTTCACTTCATTCTCTACAACCTTCTCTCTCAAAAAGTGATACTAGATTGAGATATGCTTTGTCCTTGAATGAATTACTAGATTCTTTGAAATATTGATAGCATTTGTATTGTCACAAAAGATAGACATTGATTCGTCATATACCATTCTAATATCCTTCAATATTCACCTCATCCACAACACTTGTGTGCAACAAGATGTTGTTGTAATGTATTTTGCCTCTACAGTAGATAAAGATATTGAATCTTGTTTCTTGCTTAGCCATGACACCAATATGCATCCAAGAAAGAATAAACCACCACTTTTACTTTTTTTTCATCTACACAACCAACCTAATTTGCATCTATTTAAACACTCAAAGTAAAATCAGTATCCTTTGGATACCACAAGCCATAATCTAGAGTTCACTTCAAGTATCTGAATATCCTCTTCACTACTGCAACATGTGACTCTCTAGGATCTTCTTGAGATCTAGCCACAAGACAAGATACATGCATGATATCTGGTCTAGTAGCAGTTAGGTATATCTTTCCTCCAATCATTGATCTATACTTGCTCTAAACAACCTAAGGAGATTCATCATTCTTACTCATCTTGCAACTAGTAACCATAGGGGTACATACTAGTTTAGAATCTTCCATTCCAAATGTATTCAACATTTATTTGGCATAATTTGATTGTGAAATGAAAATACCTTTATCTGTCTAATTTATTTATATTCCAAGGAAGAAATTCATCTCCCCAAACATAGACATTTCAAACTCTTTTTTCATTTCCTCTACAAACTTCTTGCACATAGCTTCATTGCCTCCAAAGATTATGTCATCAACATATACAACCACAATCAATATTTGAGTGTTTTCAACTTTAAAGTAAAGATTGCTATTTGTGATACCTTTATTGAATCCTTGCTATATCAAGTACTATCCAACCTTCCATACCAAGCTCTAGGAGCTTGCTTCAATCCATACAATGCCTTTTTTAATCTGTAGACCATATCTAGTTTTTCTATGTATACCTCTTCTTCCAATTTACCATTCAAGAAAGTAGAATTCACATCCATTTGGTAATGTTTGAAATTCTTGTGTGTTTCAAAATCCAAAAACATCTTGATAGATTCCATTCTTGCCACCAAATCAAATGTCTCCTCAAAATCCATTCCTTCAACTTGTGAGTAGACCTTACACACAATCCTTTCCTTCTTCCTTACCACTTCTCCATTCGCATTTAGTTTGTTTCTAAATACCCACTTAGTTCCAATCACATTTTTGTTTGTTGGTCTTGGGAAAAGATCCCAAGTTTGATTCTTCTCAATCTACAATAATAATAATTCTATAGCCTTGATCCAATATTCATCTTTGCATGCCTCAATTGTTGTTTTAGGTTCAACTTCAGAAAGTAAACATACATTTTCCTATTATTCAGCAGCTTTCTTTCATGTCAGTATACCTCTTCTCTTATCTCCAATGATCTAGTCTTTAGAATGATTCTTTTACACATACTTAGAAGTTTTAGGAGTCTTTTCTAGAGCTTCTTCCTCTTCAATATACACTTCTTTTTCTTTATGTTTTTCTTCTTCTTTGTGAGAAGACTCATCTAAATCATATCCATCTATCACCACTAAATTTTTCTATAAACCTTCATCAACCTTGACACTGACACTCTCAAAAATATTTCTCAATCTCTTGTAGCATTGGTAAGCTTTGCTTCGAGTAGTATATCCAAGGAAGATACCTTCATCAGACCTTGCATCAAAGTTTTCTAAGTTTTCTTCATCTCTTCTAATATAACATTTTCTTCCAAACACTTTTAAGTACTTGACAGTTTAGATCCTTCCATACCATAGTTTATAGGGAGTTTTTGTGTTGTTTTCTCTTGCTTGGACTTTGTTAAGTATATAAATAGTAGTATGAATTACTTGAATTAATTCTCTCTAGTAGACTTCTGGTAGATTTTCTTCTTTCATCATTGTCCTTGTAGCTTCTTGAATAGTCATATTCTTTATTTTGACCACTCCATTCTGCTGAGGAGTCCTAGGGGAAAAAAAGTGCCTCTTTATGCCATGATTCTTACAAAAGATGTTAAACTCATTGGAAGTGAACTCTTCACCTCTTTCATTTTATTTTCATATCCATTTCATTGTCAACCAGAACTTTAAATTCTTTAAACTTATCTAGAGCTTTTTATTTTTCTTTGAAAAAAGTAACCCATGTCATTCTAGAATAATCATCAATCAATTTCATAAAATACTTGTCACCTTGAAGAATTTTGACTCTTGTAGGATCACAAAGATCTATATGTACCAATTCCAATAGTCTGGTAGAAGATTTTTTCTTTGAATTTGAAGCTTCTTCTTGCTTGCTTTCCAATTTGACAAGCTTTGTAATCTTTGGAAAATCTCTCATAGCTTGAATAGAACTTATTCTTACTAGGTTATCAAAATTGATGTGACACATCCTCCTTTTCCATAGCTAGATTTCATTAATCTAAGTCATAAATCAATGACCATCAACACCCTTAAGTTGATAAACATTTCCATCAATCCTTCCAATAGCAATCACAGCCCCGAAGCCTTTTCTGATATCACATCCATCATTCTAAAACATAATAGTGTATCCTTTGCTACACATTTTTCCAACACTCAAGAGGTTATTCCTTAAACCCTTAACATAGTAAACATCATCATTATTACACTTTCCATAAAAACTAATAGAACCTTCTCCACATATCTTAGCAAATGTATCATCACCAAATCTAACAAATCCTCCATATTTTTCAAGTTTAACAAACTTACTTACTCTTCGCGATTATATAATTAGAGGCATCCCAGCATTGTGATCCGGTATTTCTTCTACATCTGAAGAAGTACCACAGAGTACCTTCAATCTTATCCTTTATCTCTAGAGGAATTTCTTTCACACATCTCTCAAAGTTAGCAGAAATAGATTAATCTTTCAAAGCCATGAACAAGAATTCACCATCATCATCATCTCCATAATCAAATTCATCATCAAAAATACTTGCATCTTCTCTAACATAATAACTTTTCTTAATCATCTACCTTTGTTCTCCTTATTGTAGTGCTGCAAAGCTCTATTTGGACATTTTGAAACATAATGAGCTATAAACCTAGCATAAAACATTTGAAAAGAGCACACAATTTAGGTAAAACACAATAATGGTATGTCCACGCATTTTGGCCAAATAAATGGTTACGGTGACAATTTTGGCGAGGAAGGGCGGGCCGCTTCGGCCCGAAACTGAAATGTGGCGAGGGCCCCATTTTGCGCTGATAGGGTTCAGGTTGAAACCCTATCAGAATATTTTAGAAAAACTAGGAAAAGAGTAGATTAACTATCGAGAATTATTTATCTTGAAAATATGAAGAAATTTTGGTAGGTTCGGCCGAAATTTCTCGATTCGAAACCCTCTTGGAATGTCGGTTAACATCTACACATGGTGTTAGCCAACTCATTTTATCAGAGATTGCTAGGCTTGTTCAATTTTGGCGGTATTTCTCTAGTGGAATGATCTTTCACATAAAAATAAAATACCCTTTGAACTAGGGTGGAAGTCTAAATATGAACATTTTTTTTTAATATTTTGATTAGTTTTAAGATATTTTATTTTAAAACAATACCAAGTAGTTTTAAAATGAGGATGATTAGAATTTTAAAAAGTCGTTAAAACTTTTAACCCAAAAATGTCGGCGTGAAATCTTATATGGAAGTGAGAAGGAGAGTCTTTCAAAAGGGTTTTTAAAATGGTCCTAAAAATTGAAAATAGTTGATGACTATGAAAGCGTATCGAATTGACCTTTCGACTTTAAAAGCGTTACTAAGAAAAATATACATCAAAATGTGATTTTTTTTCCATACCTAGAATCAATAATTACCTATTTGGAGAGAGAAAAAGAAATATAGGGGAGAAATAAAATTATTTTTCAGTTTGTTTCATGATGGCGGTAGTCATCTTTTTACGAAATTTTTTCTTTAAAATTTTCCCATAATTTTTTTTTATTCAAGGGTAAACGCTTTTTACCGGAGCTATGAACCGGACACAACCATTCAACAATACCACCCCAACGGGGTTTGAACCTTGGTGGCAAGGACAACAATGCCACCTATAAACCAACACACCATGCTGACTTGGAAAAATTTTCCCTTAAATTGATAAAAACATAGTAAGTGTTTTTTTTTTAATTTTAAATTAGGGCCAGCGACATCCAAAAAGTTCTACATTTCATTGGACACCATTTTAAAATTCGAAACATAGAAATACCAACTTTATATATGGTGAGTTTAGAATTTTGTTTGTTGGCTAATTTATGCCAAGTCTTGAGCTATGCGGTTTGTGCGCTTTTACCCATTGTATTTACCAATACCTTCTCCAAATTCGCTTTCACTAATTTAAAATAGCAAGACCATTTAAGATAGCATACTTTGCTTTACCATTGCTTTCATAGGCCTTGATCTCAACATCAGTACTTGGACCATTTGCAAGTGCAATATATCCATTCTCAATAGACTTTCGGACGCCGAATCAAGAAACCGATACCCATCCTTATCTTCCGATTCATGGTTTGTTATCAAACCGAAAATCTTTCTTGTGTGTCATCCTAGATCTACCTCAACAATTAAGCCTTCTTCACTAAGGGCTTTGCTGCGATACCAATTATTTGAATGCGCAGGGCTTAATTGAGTGAGGGTGAATTAGTTGTACCTTAAAACTTCAAACACCTCATAAACATTCAGATCCACATTCATTAAATTAACCCTTAATCTATTATAATGATTTAGCATGAAAATAAAATGACAAAATTGAAATAAAATTAACGCCATACACAAGAGAACACCAGATTTATGCAAGACCTAAAACCACTCTATGAAGAAATGTGAAGCAAACACATTTCTCCAAGACACCTTTGCAATATACAGTTCACACACTGGTGAACACAACTTCTTCTACATGACAATCTAGCACACCAAATTATGGATATAACACCTTTAAAAACCTCTTATCAACATATCTAAAACACACAAGCAAATCTTCAACCTAGAAGAACTGCAGAGAAAAACCAAAACACTACTCTTCAACCCAGAACACACGACAACTCATTGTTTCCTCTTTTAATTAAATTTTCTCAAAAGCACTTGGAAACCAAGCACCAGAGACACATCCTCATCATCTTCAATAATTCTAGAATCAACTACAACCTAGCAACTCAACCATACATCCATAGATAGAATCTTATCAAAGCAACACTAGAGGTTGAAACTAGTAGCTTACTAATGACAACATAATTCAACTAATCAAAGCATCATTAATGCAATAGCATAGACAATACCAACAACTATATATACTATTGCAAAAATATTTTTCTCATCAATGAAAACACAATCTTGTTGAAACCTATGAAAACACAAACTACTCACAATTGCTTCACCAGTGGTGCCGACCTAAAGATTTTGGGGTCATGCAAAGTTGAATTGTGTATAGAGAAAAATCATGGGAGTGATTATAGCTCATTCCAACCTATCTTGGTGTGGTACATGTTTTTTCTCTCTTCGCAAATCATGTGGGTTGTGTTTTTGTGCTGATAGGTTATTGTGTTGCATGTTTTATCTAATTAGGTTGACCTAATTGATGTTTTGGTTGGTTGCAGTATATATATACAAGGTTAATTCATTATGTGATGAAGGGTGTTGGATGTGATTAAGAGTGTGTGTGAGATTTGATGTAGTTTGAAGTGTGAAAGGTGATAATGGTGAAGTATGAAGTGTGTAAAGTTAGTTTTCTGAGCTTAATTAGAATTTTTCCTTCAGCATGTTATAGATGCATTGTTAGTAGTTCATCCTTGGCAGTGAGCCACCCTTTCTTCTATCGCTTTCTATCCTAGGAAGTGAGCCATTCTTTTGGTTAGTGAGTCCACCATTTTGTAAATCCATTATAACCAGTTATAATATATAGTGAGATAATCCTCACCGTGGTTTTTTCCTTTCAAGGGTTTTCCATGTAAATCTAGTGTTCTTGTGTTTATTGGTGTGATGTGTGCTTTAATTATTCCTTTCTATTTCTACAAGTTTGATGATATGCTTTGAATGCATGTTTAAGTAGATGAATTTTAGTGAATATTGATTCACCCCCTCTCAATATTATAGGTGTTCAACATAAGACATTTACCAAAATTATGTATCGCATTGCGAGCTATCAGATATGAGCTAGAGTGCTTTTATGGTAGGATCAAGAAAAGTACCATCACACAAATATTAAAATATATGGGAGTACCATTCCTCTAAACTATTTAAACAACAAACTATTCCATCTTTAACATTTTTTTATATTGATGGTGGCTTGAGATTATGAATATTAAAATCAAAATCCATAGACAAATCATCAAGGGATATAAGAGAGGCATCACTTATCATCGCATCCACATGTCAATTATCTTTTGTGGAATATTATCAATAGTATACAAAGAAAATTCTTTAATATCTCTAATGCTAGGTCATGGTATTGAGATATTTTATCATGTTTTACTTGATAAGATCTATTAATTTATTTATGATTAATTGTTAATATCCAAAGATACAAAGATGTTGACTATTAAGGGACAATGATGCACACAAACCAACAATAAGAGCCTCATATTTCATGATGTTATTAGAGCACAAGAAATTTAGATAGTAAGATAAGGGAATTGGCTTACCTAAAGGTGGTAATAATATAACACTAGCATTAGAGCCAGTTTGACATTTAGAACCATTAAAATATAAATCCCATGTTTTATTTTCTTCTAAGGACAAGACATGATCATTGGGAAACCACTCTTCATTTGGTAAAGCTAATGGTGACGGAGCCTCAATTGAATGGTCGGTCAAGGCTTGGCCCTTAATTAACTTTTAGGAGATAAATTTTAGGTCAAATTTCATTAACATTACTCATTTAGCCAAATGTCCTAAAAGATCAATTTTGGAGAAAATATATTTTAATGGATCGAATTTTTTAATAACATGCACTTCAACATTTAACTAATAATGACTCAACTTACTTGCAGCAAATATAAGAGCCAAAAATTATTTTTCTATTATCATATACCATGTTTCATAATCAATCAATGTTCAACTAATGTAGTAGATAGGACGTTATTTACCATTCTCATCATGTTGTGGGCTAATACTATAGCAAGAGCATTAGATGAAGCATAAATGTAAAGAATAAAAGGACGTCCTGAGGTAGTTGGTTGTAAAATAGGTGGGTTAGCTAAATATTTCTTTAAATTATCAAAGGCATTTTGACACTCTTCATTTCATTTAAAATTATATTTTTCTTAAGCAACTAAGTGAAAAGTAAAGTATGATCTGTGCCAATAATGCAACAAAACAACAAATAGCTTAAATCTTTCCTTATAAAATATGAATTTGAGAGATGTTTTTAGGAGGTAGCATGTTTATTGTAGCATCAATTTTATTTGTTTCCACTTTAATATCCCAATGTGACATAATAAAGCCTAATAATTTGACACTATACTGAAGACATATTTTCTAGGATTCAACCACATTATATCTGCAAATTCACTCAAAAAAAAATTTAGGATTTTAACATGATCTTGACGTGACATAGATTTTTCCAAGATATTATCAAACATAATCCTCTAATATTTTATGAATAAAATCATGAAATATTAATTCCATAGCCCTCTAATATGTTGCTCCAACACTTTTAATCCTAATGGCATGACAACCCAATAAAATGTTCCCCAAGGTGTTATATAAGCAATTCTGCATTGGTCTTGAGGATTGATAAAGATTTGATTATATCCAAAGAATCCAGCCATGAATGAAAGTAAAGCATGCCCATCGATTGATTGAATCAACAATCATATTTATTTTAGGTAGAGGAAAAGCATCCTTTAAAGATGTTTTATTAAGGTCTCAAAAATCTATACACATTCAAATATGATTATCAGGTTTTGTGACAACCACAGTTTTGATAGCCAAAATTAATAGTCGATAGGGCAGATGAAACCAGCTTGTAAAAGATTTTCAATCTCAACCTTAACCAAAAAATCCACCTTAGCATTCATTTTATGAAGTTTTTGTCACATTGGTTTAGCATCATCTTGCAACATAATGTTGTGTGACTACCTTAGGATCTATACTAGGAATATTCGAATAGGACCAAGAAAATAGTTTAGGAAACTCATGTAAAAGTGTAGAAAGTTCTTGTTGTTCATTAGAGTCAAGGCAGTTTCCAATTTAAAATAACCTTGTCTGAGTTAGATGGATCCATCGAGACATCAACACTATCTCCTACAAGTAGTGTATTGTGGCCTAGAACATTAGGGAAATTTTGGGGTATGTCTTGATAATCTACCATATCATCTGATATACAAGTGTCTTTCCCAAACTATGAATCAACATTTAGACAATAAGGAAATCCACAATCATGATGATAAGTAGATAAATTGTCATACATTCCTAAAATTTCGCTAAGGATTCATCAATCAGAAATATGTCCAATAAAAAAATTGTACTTGTCATTTTAGGATGAACTACATTGACCAATACCTTAGGAGGATCTTTTTTTAGCGTGTTCACATTAAGCGAATGTCTATAATAAGCTTTGGTGGGTTTTGAAGGATGATAACCAAGACCATTTTTTCATGCCTTGTGTGTTCAATTCTAGAGGTACCTTGATACCTTATTCCTTTTTACTACAAACATTACCATTATAACCAAATTGAAATAAAAATTTAAATCCTCTTCCATAAATATATTTTGTTTCCTTTGAAGAAGGTGGTTTTTCATGATTGTAATTGTCAAAATCGTACGTATAACTTGTATCATTTTTATTACTAGAAGTTGTAAAATTACATGTTTGAGGAGAGTCCATTGAAGAGTGTGTAGATGCCACTACAACTTTCTTTGATTCTTCGGGCATAGATTTTTAGATTTTATACTCTCCCATGAAATTAGGTGTAAAATATAACAAGCCCCAATCATTTCCAAAGACTTTAGTCATGGGAAAGTCGCAATCATCCTTGTCCTTATCATTGAAATAAATAGGTTCAATTTTTGAGGAAGGAATCAATATATTAAAATGTTTCTTATGTCCCATTTCAATTTGTAAGTAAATTTTGGATTTAGGATCATATTTCACCATATAAACCTTGATGTTATATGTATACTTGATTAGGATATGAAGGGTGGAAGGAACTCCTCCCATATCATTTATTCATGGCCTTCCAAGGAGAAGGTTATATGAGAAACTATTTGGCATAACATGGATAAGGGTAAGTAAAACTACAGGACGTACCTTAATAAGTAATGTGATTGTTCCAATTGTTTCCTCCCAACATTATTGAAACCATGAAGAGATAAGGCAACAGGTTGAATGAGTGTTTTTTCCACACCAATCTTATTTAAAATATTTATGCTACAAAATTAAGACTTAAACCATTATCAATAAGAGTACACCTAACCCTAATTTTATTAATGACCATAAATATCATTTAGGTATCTGTGGAGTGAGGATTATTAGTGTGGGTCAATTATACTTGATCCATGATGAATCAAAGAATAATTTAGCCACTAAACCTCAATCTCAAACAAGATCATCCAAATTGAAAGTTTAAACTAAGCATTTATTGAAACTAAAAACTAAAAACTACGAAAATAGTTAAATGCCTACTCTAACCCATTTAAAACTTATCCTATTTTGGAATTAGTGTCATGTTGATGTGGAACAATGACCCTTTCCCAATCCTATGATTAGTGAGCTTGTTTCAGTTGATTCTATTGAAGAGAATCGATGAAACAATTGTGATAAATTGATGAAAACATGAATTATGCTAAATTGAACATGATGCAAGCTAAATTAACATGATTTTATGCTAAAATTGATCTAATTATGCAATTACTAAGCTAACTCTAAGCTAAAATATGGAAACCCTAATTTATAAACAAACTAAGATGGATGCATGGAAGCCATTAATGGATTTTTTAAGCTATTATGCAACTAAAAATGAACTAAAAAAAGCTAAAAGTGAGTAAAATAAGAGTGTGAGTGCAAGTGAATTCAACAGCATAAGTTTATAATTGAAAGATTGATCTATTTGTCTCCAAATAGTGACCTATTTATAGGAAAGAAAATGGGAAATTGATGGTTGAGATCAAAAAGCTTAATCAACGATCAAGGATGGAGGAAATAGGATACATGGATCATGAATTCTCATCAACGGATGAGAATGCAAGATGAGATTCCAATCAAGGGTGCTCATTTCTTCCAAACAAACACACTTTTGACCTGCACACATAGGTCACCAGGTGACTTGCCCAAGAGGTCACAAGCTTAGCTTGCTCAAGAAGCCAAGTAAGATGATTGGAGGAGAGAGAATATTCTTTGGAATATTCTCATGGGTGAGGATAAAGATATTTTTCAAATTAAAAGAAAATTTTAACTATGCAAAAAAGGAGATAAGGAATATTCCCTTTTTAGAGGAAAAATAGTTTAATCACACAATTAGGGGATTAGAAGAATTAAAGGGTTATTCATTAAATTAAATGATTTAATGAAAGGGGGAAAGGTGAAAATGCTATTTAATTAAATAACTTAGGGTTATTTAATTAAATAAGATGACTTAGGGAATTAAATTAAATACTTTTATTTAATTAATCTAATGAGATGAACCGTTAGCGTGAAAGGGGGGAATTAACCTAATTTAATGAATTAGGTTAATGGATGAAAATGATGTAATTAATTAATTAGCTAGGTTAATTCAATCAATTAAGCGAAAAGAGGATGGGTTTCGAGAGGAAATGATGTTAGTAAACCTTATTCGAGTGTATGATATCGTTTAGGACATTTTTCAGTGTCTATAGTATCATATAGCTTTTGAGTTTCAATTGGAGGTAGTTCACTTTGATGGAAGAAAATGTCTAAATTTTTTGAATTCATACCCTCAAGTAAGGCTACTACATTTTTTGGCTTAGCATAAGGTGGCACAAAAACCTTCTATAAATCCTCTTGTAGCATGTTATGATAGGTAGGTGAGGTTTGAATCAAGTCCCACAACAAAATCTTAGTTGGAGTAGCACCAATATGTCAACAAGATCATATTCCTTACCATTATGCTAAGGTAAACAAGGTGTGGGAGGAAGAATAGGTTGTAGGAATGGAATTGATGATGGAATGATCAACGTGTATTTTATTTTATTTTTGTTTCTTGTGTTGTATGTATGAGAAACAACATGGAAATGATGTTGTTGGAATAAATCTTGTTGTATGTGATTATGTTGAGCCAATTGTCTTGCAAATTTTAAGATATGACTGGGAGATTTATTTTTATTTGAAGGTGATCCAATAACAAGGACAGGTAGATTTTGTTATTGAGTTTTGTATAGAGGGTAAATAATCATTTATAGTGTAATTGGATCTATTGTGTTTATTAATATTTGAAATTTTGAAGCTTTTGGAGTCTTATTGGATGATTTAGATGAGATAAAATCATCAAGGGCTTCATCTAACATGTCAAAATAATCACTACTAAAAGGCTCATTATATGTGTAGAAAACTTGTAGAAAGAGATCTAAAATTATCATATTACTTTACTTTATCCAAGAGATTAATTAGAACATCAATTATAAGGTTTAATTTTATCTTTATCCTCCTTAGGATGAGTTATACTCAAACACACCAAATTAGGTCTATTACAAACATAGTTTTCATAAACAAGTTTTAAATTTGCACAGAAAAGATAGATATTAGTTTGTATCTAAAAGTTTGTTAAAATTAAGCATATCAAGGGAACTAGTGCCCTAGAACTGAGTTATAAGCTTTTTAAGTTTTTAAATGTTTGATATTTGATATAATAAACAAAGGTTTGAGACTATGGCAGTCCAAGTTTGATATGATTTTTTTTGTATTCCCCAACTTTGTAAAAATTTGACCTAATGCAATGAAATAGGGTTTACAATATTCTCAAAAATGCTATTATTTCCCACCAATTCATGCAATAATTCAAAAAAAAATGGAATTTATCTCTAGATCTACTGAATTACTAAAATTTAAATGAACACTATTTCAAATATTTTTGCAAAAAAGAAAGAAATACACTTCTTTTCAATACAAGCACACTTTTTTACAAACATAAATAGACTCGATTTTGGAAAATTATTTTGGTTGGAAATTTCAGATCTAAGGAACAGTATATTAGGAAAAAAATAAGTGTAGGATATGTCGGGTTCACCAAAACGTGATGTGGAAAAAGAGATCCTAGACCTAGTGTTTTGATCACTAAGATCAATCTTTCTTTGTGTCAACATTAGAAGCCAAGATGACAAGGTGATAAGATTGGCTAACAACCTAAAAAAGAGCTAATATACCCTGGACCTAGATTTTTTGTTGCCTTGAAAATTGATTGAATTTAATGTGGACTTAATTGATTTAAATAACTATGCAACCTAATCTAAAAATACAATTTATTCGCATTCACGAAATACAAAATTCACAAACCAAAGATAGATCTAAGAAGGAAAGTTTTTTGTGCACTTGTCTTGCAAATTTGAAGTTGAATTAGGAGGTCAAGGGCACTAGCACCCCTAATTGAGAAATGTAGATCCTACTCTGCAACCTTATGGCTTGAAACCTACACGTCTGTACTTTTCTCTTATGCTTTGAAAATTTTCATCTTTGAATTTGAACCTATAAAATCATAGCAAAGAAGGGGAAATGGGTGTCTATAGGATGTTTCCTTGGTCAAACCATTATTTTGGTATTTCTACCTCCATGAATAGCCAATTGATTGACCAATAAATATGTATACTCCTAATATTAAGTGTATCTAAGGTTGTAATAAGCTAAATTGACAATAATACTACTCAAGAATGTTAGAGAAGGATTCCTAAATGATAAAATCAATATCAACCCAAGAGAAAGTCAAATACATTAGGGAAAATCTAAATATTCAAATATGTTACTTCAGCTAGCAAGGAGATAAAAAACCAAGAAGATGATTTAACACTTTGAAAACAAGTCATTAGGTGCTTGAAGGAAGAAAAATATATCTCCAAAACCTAGATTCCATCATTTCCTTCCATTGGCATCAAAATCCAATCATTTTGTCAACTTGATTAATTCTAAAATTCACCTTGAAAATCTATAAAAATGGATGTATTTTGGCAAAGATTTTTTTTATTAATTTTCTTCTCTCTTTAATTTGAAATAATAATTCTTATATTTATAGTGGAACATAATAATAAAATAAAGTGTAGGCTAACTCATTTAATTTAATTTTTAGGATTTAATTACCGCTTAACCCAAATTTGACACATCTATGAAATTAGAGATCAAGAAAAATGGGAAATAAAATTTGTCAATAAAAACACCTGAACTAAGGTGTTAGCACCCCTTTCTATCCCTTTTGAACACATTCAAAATTTGATTACAATTTTAGGGTCTACTTAATCCAAACTTATTCATAAGACAAGCACTTGTTAGGGTTAATTTGATTATATGATTGACAAGAAAAAATTTAGGGTAGCATTGGCATGTTCTCCTAGGTTGATAGGAAAGGCCAAGGCTAGGTAATGCAAATATAACTGAATTAGGGAATATGTCACATTCTAATTGGACCGCTACAAGACATATTCCCTAATTTAGTTATATTTGCATTCTTCAAAAATGGAGGGAAAACACATAAGACAAAGATTATTTACATTTGCTACAAGAAGAAGCTTTGCCTTTGAAAGAGCACATGTCAAAAAGAATAATCTTCTATGTTGTAGCCTATCCATTCCATCAAGCAAAATGACAAAATGATGCCAAGAAAAAATTGAATTAGCATCCCGGTCAACATTCCACATCATCAACAATCAATATTACCTATGAAACATATATTTTACACATTGCAATTTCAAAGGCTAGACATGTACAATACTTGACCAATTATATATGCTTCACATTCATACTCATAGACCCATTCAACCAACCAATACCCTTCACCATTCTTCATACTCATCGTTAGCTGGCCAATTGAAATTGATGATTTCATCTAAAATCTTCTTGTATGGGGAGTACTTAGTCATCACATAATTGGATTCTTTGTGAAAATCTTCCAAAAAGCTAATAAGAAATGTCAACTTTCCCAAAGTATCATTAAAGGTATTGATGTCAACTTTTTTACAAATTTGATTCACCCAGGAGTCAATAACTTCATCCATCTCCATTTTCCACACTTGCAGTGGTTTCAATTCATCATTGGTGAGCTGAATATCTGGCAATAGTGACAAATCTACCAAATCATAATGAGCCTTCAATTCTCTTATTTTCTGCTCCAAAGGGGCAATGTATCCTTGGAACTTTTGTTCACAAAGTTCACAAACAAATGTATATGTTGGAAGCACCTTAGGATATTTATCCTCATGCTGACTAGCTCCAACTACTATAAGCTTCAATTGCTTAGCCCTTGGGATCCACTTGTTCAAGATTGTCATAGCCAACTCCTTATCTCTTTGAGACAATCCTATTGCTCGCAACATCAAGGAGTAATTGGCATGAACACTATTTAGTTTGGCCTTAATTTTATGGTTTAAATGCTTCAATACGGTATGAACAATCTTTGAGATATTTTCATACATTTTGTCTTGTGCCTATTCCAACAACTTCATATATGTTTCTATTTGTGAAATAATTTGTTCTTTTGTAGGTTCATCAAATGAACTAGGACCTAACTTACTTGGTTCCTTTGTTGAAAGTGGCTCTTAGCCCAAATTATATGGAACCATTGCCAAGGCTTGATCCTGAGGGGAAGGTTGGGAAAATGCAATTGGAGAATCTGGAAGTGGGTGACTTGAGCTGGCATGGCCCTACTCTCTTTGCATTTCTCCCCTCTGCTTATAAAATGCTAACTTAGTTTCTAATATAGCTACCTTATGTTGACTATTATCATATTTATTGAGGAGCTCACGATATTTATTCCTAAAATCATCCCTCTCAAGGGTGAGGCTTTCCACAGTTACTTTAGTAAATCTAGCAATATTAATAGCCATGTTAGCTACCTCCAAAGCTAGTGTATCAGCAACTCTCTTCACAAGTAGTTTCACACTGAAATCCAATGGCTCAGCAAGCATTAGTTTCCTGGACCCCATGGATAATGACTAGATTGCTAGCGCATCCCAATCTTCATTGAATGCAGAATCTCAAATTGCCATATCTAGCTCTTCTTTTGTTTGCACTAGAGGCCTTTCAGCCCTTCTTATAGCATCTAGGACTATGGCATCAACAATATCCCATTCTGGCAGTAATAACACACCACACTTCTTTACAAGCTCTCTACCATCCTGGGCACTAATCTTTTGAAATTCATTCATCATAATGCTTCTCACATTAGCTTGAATGAAACTCTTAGGAAACTTTGGATGCAAACTCCTTTCAGTGGCCACTTTATCAACATATTCTGTAGCTTTGGATCTCCACCAAAAATCTTCGAATGCAGGTGTCTCAACAAAGGAGTCATCTTTCATAAATTCCTTACAAGCTTCTATTCTCAGGTCATCTGCACTATTTAGACCACTGATATCAAGTTTTCCTAGCCTAAGACTACTTTGTCCTCAACTCAAGGAAACTTCCCCTACAGGGGGAGGCATTCCTTGCTACATATCCTCAGGAGTGATAAAGATATCATCTTCATCTGTATCAAAATATTCGACCACTCCTCCTGCATCAGTCTTTTGTTTCTTCAGGGGTAGCTGCTCCAATGGAGCAGGACTCCCAGGAGGTGAAACAAGATCAATTACAGGAGAAGGAACCTACCTTGTAGGTGATGGCATTTCACTCTCAAGAGAAGCTACCTTTGATCCCTCAAAAGTGATAGGGGTCGGAAAGGTTTGTTCTTCTTCCATTGCTTTCTTCCTCCTAGAGTAGATTCTCAGTTGCTTGGGTGATTGGTAAGTAGGCCTTTTTTGCAATGTCATTGCAGTATCTTCTTCAACCACTCTTTCTTTCCCTTTATCTATAACTTCACGTTGTTCCCTCAACATACCAAGTAAATTTTCAAAATTATCCATAACATGCATGACTTTGCTAAATTAATCAGGTATGTTTGGAAAAGGATTATATTGTGGATCCTTCTTCCATTTTGCTTCTACCATCTTCCTATAAGCAAGATACTTAGCTTTCCTTTCATCTTTTTCTTGAAAGCTAAAAACATTTCTAATGACATCTTCAGGATAATCAAAGATATGCACAAAATTACCCAATCTCTTATGAAGTATTGTTTATCCATCACTCCCTCTCTGATAATAGGGCCATAAAACAAAACCTTTCCTTTAGGTTTCTTATTTGTAGAGGAGGGTAACAGGTCAATTACATCATGGGAGAATGTTCTGGATTAGGTCAAAGAGGTGGCAATTTGTACTTTGGGAGCCATGAATTTTAATAGACCAAGGTTTTAACAAGAAAGGTTTCAATTACTGGCCTCCTAATGCAAACTAGGACTCAATGTGAATCCTTATTCTAAAAGGTTTCAAGAGACTATGGCCTTTTAAAGATAGAATTATCCCTAATTTCAAGAAATTAAATCAAAGCAATAAAACACATTCACAGAAAGCAAATTGAAAGCAAGCCCTAATTCAAAAAATTGATAAAAGCACAAAACCACGTTTATCATACTTACAGCTTTCAATCGCAAAAATCCTAATGCAAGTCGGGATGAACTCTGCAAATTGCTTCTTTCAATTCTTTGTATCGCTCGAAACATGTCTTCAAATCCCAAATATGCAAGAACTGGCCATATACACATATTTTGAAGGTAATTGAGTAGTTTTATGAGTCATCTTCGCCATTACTACTAGCTTGTGTGAAGTGAAACAATTAAAATGGGTATACTTTGCATTTTTAAATGTGCACCGTCGATCTTCAGCTGAGATGGCCATCTTGAATGACTCAAATTGAGTCAATCACATTTGAACTTCATCGTTGTTCCAGCTCAGAAAAATTGGCCAATAGAAATGTTCCAATGTGATCCTCTTTCATGTACTTGTGGGCTCCACACGCCAGTAGCCATAGGATGACATGGCAACTTCTTGCATACCTCACAGCTCTTAATAACCTTACATTTTCCCTCTGCGAGATGGCAGGGAATGGCAGCGATCAACTCTTCCCTCTTAATAATCACTGTTGATCTTAAAACTTTGAGTGTTGGATTGAAAAGTGACGATGGGGTTGGTACACACGGTTAAACATGTGTCAAAATCTTGTAGACCACTCAACAATTAAAGTACCATCATTTGGGATCTGTGAGCCAGCAGGGAACAACTTAGATTAAATCCCACGATCTAATGATTATCAAACCTACACATGCAACAAAGTCAGTTATAAAAGAGGGCCATGACTAGGCCGATGACATTTTACCCTTGTAGATGGATGACTAAGACTTAAGTCATTTATGAGTGGAATATTAAAGCTCGATCTTGGGAAAATTAAACACTTTGCAATTGAAGGTGACTGGGTAACCTAAACAAAGGGGCTGATAAGGAATGCGTAGCAATGGCTCAAAAGGAAACTTAAACTATTGGCAACCAGGCAGAGCAAGTCAATGCATAATTAAAACACCCAAGATTTGTAAGTGAGGCATTTCAAAATAATGTTAGACAAGTAAAATCTTAAACCCAAACTGTGGGAAACCTATGACATGCCATTACCAAGTAGAAAAGGATCTCAAAATGTGAAGAATTTTAGGGACTCCATCAGTGGCTCATGCTCGGGGATGCATACCCCTGGTGGGTATGGCGAGAAATAGATCTCTTGGTGAAGTAGACGAACCAGGAGCTTGACCGAACAAGGCAAACAGACATAGCAGAAAGCAAACACACCAAACCCTATGTACAAAATTTACAGGACTATACAATGTACATGGAAATATAACCTATTTCAAGAGAAATAGGGTTTTAGAAACTTTCCATGTACTAGAAGTTCCAGAGGTTCGCCTGTTAGTGATTGTAGAAAGTAGGAATCTTCCCCATGAGTGTCTACAATCAACTATGGCCCAAGCCATAAAGGTCCAAACTTCCCATGCTTTCCTTTGTCCTCCAATCTTGCATTCCACATCAAAACCATACATCCTACTTCAAAATTTCCTCTGAGTAGTCCTTTTGTCATACAAATATTTGACTTGGAGTTGTAGCTTCTCTTCTCATCTCATCAAGCTCAGTTAACTCATCCATATGATTTTTCATCTCATCACAAATATCAGTATCATATTCTTGAATGAATTTATACATTTTCATCAGATTATTGTTTGGCATTCTAGCTTCAACCATGTACACCAAGTTAAAAGGAGATTGTCCAATGACTTTCTTGATTGTGGTTCTATCTGCCCACAATTCCAATTGTAGCTTCGAGTCCCAAACTTTCTTATTCTTCTCAAGGACATGTTTAATGATCTTCATAAGGCTCTTATTACTAGACTCATCTTTTCCATTCTCTTAAGGATGGTATGGGGATGAATAACACACATTTATGCCATGCTAGTTGCAAAAATCTACGAATTCCTCAGACCTAAAGCACATAGCATTATCGAAGACAATTCTCTTAGGAACACCAAACCTACTCAAGATATTATTCATTAGGAAATCAATGACAACTTTGTTGGTTTCCTTCCTCATAGGAATAGCTTTAACCCACTTTGTGAAATAATTGATTGCTACCAGAATCTAAGCATTTCCTCCACTAGAATTCACTACCATTTCTCTGATAAAGTCAGTACCCCATTATTGGAAAGGGGTTGGTGTTGAGATAGGCCTAAGTGGTAAGTTACCAAAATTTTAACTTACTAGTAAATCTCTGGAAAGCATCACATTTCTTTACATATTTGTGTGCATCTTTGAACACCATGGGCCACTAGAAACCTACTCTTAATATATTATGGGTAGTAGTCTTCGCCATGTAGTGACCTCCACACACTCCTTTGTGCATTTCAATTAGTAAATCTTCTTCCTAGTCACCATCCACACATCTAAGAAGCACACCTTCTGGGCTTCTCCACCAGAGTTCACCATCAATGATAACATACCTAATTTCTTCTTGTTAGAGTAAAATAATTAATTAATTTTACTCTCCTCTTAAGATTTCACTTTATGCATATATTAGTCATTTAATAATTAATATTTAATTATTAAATGCTCTCACCTTAGGGTTAGGTTTTCCTTTTCGGTGTTGATCTCCTTTTTAAGGATTGATCTCTTGTATTGTAATTAATTCTTGATTCATTTTTTTCCTCTGATAATAGATCTTGCACTTTGTCAGAGCCAAAACCCTCATCTTCGTTCTCTCTCTTTCTCTGTGACAGGTTTCTTGCATGCAGGTTTCTTTGGGTTATGTGGATTTGTATTTCTCAAATCCTACATGGTATCAGAGCCAGATCTGCTGCAGCCTGTTCAGTCTTTTGAAAGTTATTGAGATCCAGGTTTTGGTTGCTTCAGATCTATTTTTTTTGTCTTCTAGTTTTTTGGAATAGGGGGTACTTTTTTTTGGTGCACTTTGAGCCCAAACGGACCTCACCGTTGAGCTCGCAACCCAAAAACCCCTATTTTCATAATATCACGCGTCCAATTGGACACGCTGCTCCGAGATAAATTATTTGCCCCAGGGCATGAACGAGGAACTAAAAATTAAAAAATCATTTTTTTTGCATTTTTGTCAGCCGCCCCCCCAGCCGTACCCGGGCCCCGCCGGCCACCCCGCTGGGCCAGTAAATCGCCCCACACCGGCAACTGCCGTGGTCACCGCCAACGGTAACCGGTACCACCACCAGCCCCCCGCGCCGACCGCCAGCCACCAGAATGCCACCAGCCGAGCGGCGCCACCAGGGAGCCACCAGGGCCCCTTAAAATTATTTTTTTTTACCTCTTCCGGTAAATCGGGTATAAATCGGGCGTCCGATCTCCGTTTTTCGCAAACGAATAGGCGTTGGAAAGCTGGCTCCGTGCCCGTTCTAATGGTCCAGGAATTTTTCAGATTTTTCCAGTTTGATTGCATTTTTTCGCAGTCAAAGTCCGATGAGCCTTTTGCACTCCAAGGGGCATAACTTGCTTGTTTTTGCTCCGTTTTTCGAAAGTGAATAGGCATCGGAAAGGTGGTTCTGTGCTCTTTCCAGATCTGCAACCTGTTTCATCAGTAAATTTACCAAGTACAGAGAATTTTGTCTGAAGCATTTTTTGCTTTCTCAAGCTTTTCAGCTTTAAAAATTGTACTGGGGTTTGGTTTCTCGTATTGTGGGGGGGTGTTTTTTTTCTTGCTTTCTATAATTTTCATCAGAAAACCAGAACACCAAAACTCTCAAAACAAACAAACCCCTTCTGCATCTTCTGTCTAGTTCTGAAAGACCACTTAATAATAATAAAAAAAAATTCAGAGCAGTTGAGACACAGTTCACAGGATGGCCGACAGACCTATTGAACTTCTTACACCGCATAATTACCACACTTGGAAGGGTCGCATGATGACTCTTCTCCAGTCTCGAGGGTTATGGTCCTGTTTGGATGAGGTTCAGCCTCAGTTGACACGTGCCTTTGAGGTTATGCAGCATAGGAACAATATGGATCAGGCTATGGGATTGATGGCTTTACACATTTCCGACAGTCTCCTGTTTCATCTTGAGGGTTGTCTCACTCCTCGAGCCATTTGGACCAAGTTTGATGGGCTTTTTGGTACTGTCAACGAGTTCAGAGCTTTGCAGCTTGAGGCAGAGTTAACTTCCTTGGTACCTGATTCGTTTCCCTCTATTGAGGACTTTCTGATGAAGTTCAAACAACAAAGATCTATCTTGCAGGGTTGTGGTAAGACTAAGACTGATACAGAGTGCATTTTCCTGATCCTCTCCAAGCTTCGGGGTCCATTTCAGATCTTCTCTTCGACCTTCTATTCCACCATGGATGCCTTGGGTGCTCGACATGTCATGCCTTCCTTTGAGGTCTTTTGTGATCGTCTGACTCGTGAGCAAGCTAAGCTTAAGCAGTTGGATTCACTTTCAGGTTCACAGAACCAAGCGTTGGTAGCCCAGTCCTCCATGGGAAAACAAAATCAGAAACCAAAGACCACAGAGCATTGGAAGGATTCCAGTTCACACCACACCTCTGATTCACCTTCTCCTAAGGGGGAATCATCGAAGAAAGATAGACCTAAGTGTGCTTATTGTAATAAGCCAGGACATTCTGAGTCCAAGTGTTATGAGAAGAAGATAGATGGATATGCCAAACAGGTTTCAGATTTGACAGCTCTTCTTGAGAGGAACAATATTCATCACTCTTCTTCATCTACATCAGGCGAGTCTTCTTCTTCATCTTCATTCCAGTTAGATGGACAGGCCCCACATAAGGGTCATGCATTATGTGCAACCAGTTCACATTCATCTAGATGGCTATTGGATTCAGGTGCTTCACACCATATGGCATCTTCTCAGGACATGTTCTCATCCTTCGAGGCTACATCCTCACCACACATATTGATGGGTAATAACACTTATATGAGTGTATGTGGGAAAGGTTCTATCAACATTGATGATGGTACATTCAATGATGTACTATGTGTTCCATCTTTGTCCACTAACCTTCTCTCCATCTATCAGATTGCTCACAGTGGGACAGGGAAGACAGTTGAGTTTACACCTGATTCAGTGCACATCAGAGACATTCAGACTGGCAACATTGTTGCAACAGGGACAGTTGATCACTCTTCCCGATTGTATGCATTCACACACTTTGGTCCACCATCTCCATTGTCTGAGTTTTCCTCTCTTTCTACAAGAGAGCATGCAGTATCTGAGGTGAAGTTTGGTCACTTGAACTTATGTGTTCTTCCATCTATTCATGAGACTAGTGTTGAGACTTCTACACCTCTACCTCCTGTTGAGATCACATCTATTCAACAGGATTCCTCTTCAGCTATGACTAACATTGTTGCTCCTCTCATCGAGCCATCAAGTGTAGTTGTTGAGGCCATATCAGAGGAAATTCCTTTCCTCACAGATGACAGTTTCAGCACACCTGTTATCCCATCTTCATTGGAGATTCCATTTCAGGATCATCTTGAGTTGTTTGATTCACCATCTTGTTATTCAGACACTCATACTGCAGTTCCATTCTTTAGTGAGCATCATCCAGGATTTCCATTTTCACCTCACATTCAGGGATTTCCTCTTCCTCGACCGTTGGATCTGTTTCTTCCTCCGAGGAGACGCATTGTTTTGATCATTGGCACAGGGGTTCTCTCATTCTGGGGGGGTTTTGGAGCCTCTTCTCTCTCCTATGGGGGAACATATTTTGTACTTGCATGATAGAAGTAGTTCTTGGGGGGTCATGTTGACTCCTCCTTCTATCTCTCTTCTTCTTTCACTCTTGTTCATCTCTTTTTGGAGAGGAGTTTTTTCCCACTGGGTTTTCTCCTTTACTCCACTTTATAGAGATTTTCTTGTATTCGGGTACCTGATCAGGCCATGTTGTCGGGACCCTCTGTTGCATTTTAGTTCCTTTGCTTTCTTCTGCATTGTAGCTCATCTTAAGGGGGGGTGTTAGAGTAAAATAATTAATTAATTTTACTCTCCTCTTAAGATTTCACTTTATGCATATATTAGTCATTTAATAATTAATATTTAATTATTAAATGCTCTCACCTTAGGGTTAGGTTTTCCTTTTCGGTGTTGATCTCCTTTTTAAGGATTGATCTCTTGTATTGTAATTAATTCTTGATTCATTTTTTTCCTCTGATAATAGATCTTGCACTTTGTCAGAGCCAAAACCCTCGTCTTCGTTCTCTCTCTTTCTCTGTGACAGGTTTCTTGCATGCAGGTTTCTTTGGGTTACATGGATTTGTATTTCTCAAATCCTACACTTGCACTTTAGAGTTCTCTTCTCATCATTCGAATTCCATTAGGAAATTTCATGGTTTACAAATATTCAACTATTCTTTTGTACCAACCACATGTCTACATATCACATATGGGAGTGATGTTCTCTTGTTCAACCTCATTAATTTGGTTAGCCTCCAAATTAGTTCCAGCCATGAGTTTGGATAAACCTTGGCCTCTTACTAGCTTCATAATTTGAATATCTATGTTGAACTCTTGGATTATATTAATCCACCTACATCTCTGACCTGTAGTTTCTTGTTGAGTGAAAACTTCCTTGACTGTTGTGCTTGGAACATATGCCACTACTATTGCACCAGTCAAATATGTTCTGAAATTTTTAATAATTTTAACTAAGGCATAAGCTTTCTTTTTTAGTGGTGTCATACTTGAGCTCAGCTGCTTGCAAGGACTTGCTAAAAATGGCAATTGGTTGTTCAAAACCTTCATCATTTTTTTGTAACACTCCCACTATAGTATGAAAAGAGGCAAATGTAAAAAATTGGAATGGCTTAGAATAGTCTGGAGTTTTCAAGATAGGTGTAGCTTTAATAGTATCCTTAATGGCTTGAAAATCCTTGAGAGGATCTTCTGACCATACCACCTTTTCTCCTTTCTTGAGCATTCTCGAGATGGGCCTAGAACTATTTCTGCAAAATTAGTCACAACCCTCAGAAATTTTTTCTATCCAAAGGATTGAATCCCTTTAACATTCCTTGGTGGTGTAATTTTATCTATAGTTGCTACCCTTTCAGGATCAATCATGATTCCATCTTTTGAGCAATGTGTCCTAACAACTTACCTTCTTTGACTCCAAAGGCACATTTCTTGGGGTTCAATGAAATGCCATATTCTAGAGCTCTAATGAAATCTTTTCAAGATGTGAACAATGATCTTCCTCCTTCTTACTATGAGATGTAAGGTCATCCTGGTAAATAGCAAGAAACAAGTCTAGGAAATCAGCAAAAGCCACATCCATGGCTCCTTGAAAAGTGGCACCAGCATTTATCAAGCTGAAAGGAATTCTCACATAAACATAGGTCCCCCATGGTGCAGTAAATGTTCTCTTGTATTGTTTTGATTCCCTCACCATAACCTAGTTATAACCTAAAATTCCATCCATCATAGAAAGTAGTTTGCAACCTGTTACCTTTTGTAACATTGCTTCCATGTTAGGTAAGTGGTAATTATCTTTCAAGGATGCAACATTGAGGTTCGTAAAATCCACACATAGTCTGAAGTCGCCATTATTTTTTTGACTAGAACCAAATTGGATACCCATGAGGAATTTCTTATAGGTTTAATAATTCATGCGTCACTCAACTTGGCAAGCTCCTCTTGCATTTTAGGTCTCAAAGTAGGATTAATAGGTCTCTACTTTTTCCTAAAGGACTTTGTGTTAGGCTACAATGGGATCTCATGTTGGAACAAATCCTCCTTGGAGGCCTTTAAATCATCATAGGACCATGTGAATACATGTCTATATTTCCTTAGTAAAGAAATCAACATAGTCCTCACATGTGGTTTCATTTTTTACCAAAGTACACCTTCTTAGGAGCATTTTTTGTTCCCAACTTTATCTCTTCTAGGTCCTCTTTATGTGTAGTTGCTTGCTTATCATTTGATCTATCTGGGCCATCAAAGACCCTTTCAAGTGCAACTAATCCCTTGGGAATTTTATTTGTTTTCAATTGAATTATCTCGTTCCCAAACAATGTCTCCTTTCCATCAACTTCCACCACATATGAACTAAAATCAATCTCTTGACTTTCATACTGGTCAATGCAATGTAGGAACTTCAGAATTTCATTATCTTCCTCAAACACTTTCCAATTGCAAATGTTTTCAGGCACTGTAGGTCATGTCTATACTTCAATTCTTGAGATACCATCAAAAGTCACATCATCTAGCTTAACTACAATATTAGCCAATAAATCTTCTCTGGCATTCTATCCTCTTTCTATCCATTCTATTCCAAAGGCATCAAATTCCTCAATAGTGTCCCAAACTTTATTCCTATATTGTCTCAACCTTTTGTCCTTAGTGACAAAACTAGACCTAACATGTGAAACTACTAGCTCAGAATCCCCAAATACTTTTAACGATTGTATCCCATGTTTGGAAGATAACTTCAAACCAAGTAATAAAGCCTCGTACTCAGCAATATTATTTGTACATGCAAACTGTAGCAAAAGGGAGTACTTGAAATTCTTACCTTGAAGAGAAATAAGAATGACTCCAGCACCTGAGCCTTCCTTTGAGCAAGCTCCATTGAAATATAGAGTCCACAAAGCATCCTCTTGTGGTGTCTACAAGACTTCTCTAACATTTGGTGTAGGCCTAGCCTCCTCCTCTCCTTGCTTCAACTCTTCCACATGAAAGGTGTTGATACCAATGTCCACAAATTTGATTATTGGGGGATCTTCCATATGCTCAATCATATGCCAAAATATTGATTCTATGGCAATTTTTACGTCCTTCTGATCAATCAAGAATGTAGCAAAGGATAGATCACATTGCATACTTACTCCCATAGAAGCACACCATTGTCTTGACAATAACATTCCATAAGTTGGTGGAATGTCTACTACTGTGACACTCATGACTAGCTCCTTTTCAGGAAAGGCAGCCAGTTTATATGGGACCTTATGAATTACCCCTATAATAGGGACCTCTCTAGAATCCATAGCATAGAATTTTCCATAAGTGTTTTCCACCTTTAAGCCCATTTCCTCCATTATCCTGATTGGCATAACATTATTTGAAGCACCAGAATCTATCATACAATTTCTGAGTAATTTCCCATTAATGATCAGACTCAAAAAGAAAGGATTTGTAGTGATGGTGGTTCCTAGATAAACCGCAGGGTTCTCATTAATTACTGCTCCTACCTCAGTGTCCTTTTCTTGACTCTTACTTGTCTCAGGTACATCATCCTTTGTTTTATGTTTTCTACTACTGGCAATGCTATTAATGAGAGCTATTGTTTTGTCTTTGTGCTCATTAATCCTCATCATCTCTAGAAATGGGACTGTGACCCAAACTTGAGACAAAACCTTAAACATATCAATGGGAGAGTAACTTGGTATTTTAGGAAGTATTATTTCCTAAGGAACCACCTTATCAATTTTCTTATCAATCTTTTCTACTATAGGCTTCAAGTCTCTGGCCTTCAGATCCTAGTGTGTGTCTCTAGTAGTAACCTTTTCTTTGCTACCTTTCTTTGCCAAAATTATCATTTCTTTATCTTCTTTAGGCTTGTTCTCTTCCTTATTATTTTCTATCTTAACTCCTTTATTTTCTGCATTGTTTTCTTTAATGACTATTCCTCCTGGATGGCCCTGGTTGCCACTCACCACCCTATTCCTTAGGTGGAGATCACTTCTTTCCTGAGCTCTAGTGGCCAATGAAATTGTATATCTCTCTATTTCCTCTTTCAAAGGTCTCCTCAGGGAGACATTACACACCTCAAGATTATAAGCAATGTATTCATCTTCTCTTTTGTCATCAAAAAGCACTTGTTGATGATATAGAACTGCTTCATGCCTTTGCACATCCACATCATTTTTGTCAACATCATCACTAGTAGAATAATCACTACATTCTAAATCTAATCTAATCATGATTACATTTGCATTTTCATCTAGATCATGGGGAGAATCAGAGTCCCTCTGATCATCTTAGGTTTCTTCTAAGGATCTCGCAACTGCACATTGTTGTGACAAGTGAGGTATGTCACACACTTCACACCATGGTAAGTTTTCAACAACATTTATACTATTTTTATGCAAAGGGTTGGGTGTAGCCTAGAGGTTCTTTTGATTATTCTGATTGGCTTCCCATTATTCCAACTAGTATGGTAAGGATAATATTGAAGCCTTGGGGGCCTATCATTCCTCTGGAACTGAGGTTTGTCACTCTTTTCTTGCTTCTACAACAAATTCAAGACTTGGTCCAACTTTTCATCTAGGGTTGTAGCTTTAACTATTTTCTCATTTTGAGCTTTTGAGTTCTTACAAGGCTGAGGGTCATCCCTTCTACCAACTTTACCAGATGCCCTTCTATTGTTTTCAATGTTTACTACCATCTTGTAGGATTCCCTCAGGGACTGTAGATTCTTGTCTTTAAGCAGATAACACATATTAGAGTCATATTCATTACAGTACACAACCAAGCATGCTCTTTCATTAGGCCTCAGGAATTCTTTCATTAGGCCTCAGGAATCCAGGGACTTTATACATCACCTTCTGGAACCTCACATTAAACTTAGTAGCCATTTCATTGTGTGCTTTTGTAATGTTGTTAAAGTCATTCAACCTAAACTGTGGATCAGTTTGGTCTCCATATTGCTCTCTAAAAATTTGAAAGAATGAATCCTTGGAATCAATTATCGCATTTGGAAAGCTCCTATACCAATCCCTTACATCCTCTGTTAGGGACTACATAAAGTATTTCATAGCCACATCCTCATCCCACAATTCAAAGCCTTCTACAAAACTCTGAAAAGACTTTAAGTGGTCTTCACCACTGAGAGCATTGTTTCCAGTAAAGTTGGGCACATGTTTCTTGGCATTATCTGGTACTAGATTTGGGTATCCTAGGATATTTTCAAAACATAGCTACGTATACCTATCGATATGCAACAATCTCCTACTAGCAGGTCCTTCTTCCTCATCTTGGTTATCATTATCTCTCCTTCTATCACTATTGTGTCCAGATCTTTTGTGTTGGGAATCATGATGATCATTGAAATGGACTATTTTAGTTTTATCTTCAGGTTATGAGGAAGAACTAGAGGGATTTCCAATGGATGAATTTTTGTCATTGGTATGAGGATTTGAGGATGATATGTGACCTTGAGGGCTCTGGGTCTCAGGGAAAAAGTCCTTCAATGTGGATTCCAAAAAATCAAGCTTCTTTTTCATTTCTTTGTTTATAGCAAGTAATTCCATTTCCTTCATCTTCCTATCCAACTCTTCATTTTCTTTCATCAATTTATCCAGGAATGGGATAGAATTATCTTGTGATGTATCTTTCTTGGAAGCACCTCTCTCATTGATTTTTACCCCTTCATTTGCTTTCCTCTCTCTCATAGGTCATTTCCCTTTATCAACATCATGGTATTCACACTTTGTATTTTTGGGAGGTGGAGTAGATGGGATAGAAGTATTTTCAATACTATTAGTTTGTGGATCGGCAACATTGTTGTCAGCTGAGGAATTTACAGGGATTTTTCCTATAGTTTCTCACACAACTGGATCATTTTCTTGGTCAACTTGGGCTGCCAATTTTTCTAGGGCCTCCATCTCCTCAACCTTTCTTCTCAACATATCCCTTTGCATCATAACATATCGAATTCTCCTCTCCTTCTCTGCATCCCTCTTCTTTCTATTTTCATTGCATTTAGAGGCTCTTTGATTGAGCAAATGCATATCATTCAACACCTCTTCTTCATTTGGAAAAGTAGATTCTATATCAGATACTACTGTCATCTCAATTGGTGGGGATCAACATCATGAGAATATTCCTCTCTGGTTAACAAGTCAGGAGGGACAGGGGTATATGTATGGGAATTTTGGGTGATATATCCTTCAACTCTAGCACACCTAGCGCCAGCATTATCCTTTTGTATTCTTTCCCTTTCTATTCTATCATTTTCTCTCTTCTTCATGGCTTGCATGACAGCGTTTGAGGAGTACTCATTTACAACACACTTCATAAAAAACTCTCCCCTCTCATTGGAAATATTATCACTAAAATCCAATAGATTCCTTTCATATTTTGAATTAGAATTAGAATGCATTTCATGTTCAGGGGTGGGGTGAGGGGTAGACTTAGCTTTTTCTACATCTTTTTCCTTTATCCATTTCCTGCATAAGTTCATGTTCTTAGGTAATTCACCTTCCAACTTTTTTTATGGATGCTTCTTCATGTGGCCTTTCATTCCTCTCATTTGTACTTGAGTCTTCTTTGCGTTCATCACCTTCTTCAATTTCTTTATAATTTTCTTCTTTACTTCTTTAATATCCTTAAACACTGACTCACACTAGTGCAAAGACATCAGAGTCACCACCCAAATTCCTTGGGACAAATTAGTAGAAATTTTGTTATGCTTTGTGCAAATTTCAATAGATCTTTAGAACTTCAAACAAACTTTGACACTTATGACATGCATTTCATGAAATTTGAATGCAAGCTTTGAAGACAACTAGGCGGGAAACCTATCAGGAACTTACATTAAAGGTTTGATAGAGATTTAAGCTAAACTTAGCAGACGCTTCTATTTGATTGACTCTATAAGTAAATATCACCATATAACATAGTGATCTATGATAAGGCATTCTGGAGAACTAAAATCATACAGCTTACGTCCCTATTAGAGTGTCCATTTTGTTGGTTGTTTTCAACAAACCAATCAGGTCTCACTAGATACCTATGAGTTTTCCAAACTCAATTCTCGAATACTTGCAAAAAAATTGGCCAACAAACGAGATATAGCACCTATTGATTTATCTCCTGCACTTCGGGCTCTGCAAAACCTGAGAGGGTAGTCCCATAATGTATATTATTCCACTCTTTCAAATAACTCACGTACACATTGCATATTCAAGCAGATATATTCTCACCAATGACTATTAAGATGAAATTCTCCAAGAAGTTGGCATTTCCTTGAATGAATTATGCATCCTACACCAAGAATATAAGATAACATAAACTACAACAAGCTAAAGATAGATCAATGATTATTTAAAATTTGTTCTCAAGTTAGGTTACTGGAACCATGAGAAAGACTTAAAGGGGTTAGGATCAGTGCCAGTATCTACAAGCTAGGAGTCTGAGAAAATTGAAATATAAGGTATATTTAATTCTAAACACCCATGATCTAAGTGATATTAATTCGCAATTCAAAAATCTATAACCAAACTCTAAAGACTACTTATCATATCCACTGACATTGCACATGAATTTATGATTTGATTCAAGCATTTTAACTCATTCTATGAACCAGAGCTAAAACCAAAACATGTATTAAAGTACGAAAGTGATGACAATTAATGAAATGATCTTCCATCATAATTTTCATTAATAATTTGAGTATAAATCTAAATGGAGAGACTATAGACTTGGAAAATTTTCATTATTGTTCAGATATGCTCAAGAACCATAAATTTGACAAAATTTTCTATCTATACTCAAAGCATTAGACAAAGACTTAACATATTCGCTTTGTGTTCTCAATTTTCACAATTTGACTCCATAATTCAACAAAGGACCTGCACAAATGGCCCTGAATTCCCTTTTATAGAATAAGGGAGAAAAAACAAGATTTAGGCCAGATGTACACATGTCACATTCTAATTGGACTACTACAAGACATATTCCCTAATTCAGTAATAGTTGCATTCTTCAAAATTGGAGGGAATACACATAAGACAAAGATTATTTACATTTTCTACAAGAAGCAGCTTCGCCTTTGAAAGAGAACATGTCAAAAAGAATAATCTTCTATGTTGTATAACGCCCATTCCATCGAGCAAGATGACAAAATGATGCCAAGCAAAAAGTGAATCAGCATCCCAGTCAACATTCCACATCATCAACAATCAATATTTACTTGTGAAGCATATATTATACACATTGCAATTTCAAAGGCTAGACTTGTACAATACTTGACCAATTATATATGCTTCACATTCATACTCACAAACCCAGTCAACCAACCAATACCCTTCCCCATTCTTCATACTCATCGTCAGTTGGCCAATTGAAATTGATGATTTCATCCAACTTCTTCCTGTATGGGGAGTACTTCATCATCATAGAATTGAATTCTTTGTCAAAATATTCTAGAAAGCTGATAAGAAAGGTCAACTTTCCCAAAGTATCATTAAAGGTATTGATGTCAACTTTTTTACAAATTTGATTCACCCAGGAGTCAATAACTTCATCCATCTCCCTTTTCCACAATTGCAGTGGTTTTAATTCATCATTGGTGAGCTGCATATCTGGCAATAGTGACAAATCTACCAGATCATAATGAGCCTTCAATTCTCTTATTTTCTGCTTCAAAGGGGCAATGTATCCTTGGAACTTTTGTTCACTGAGTTCACAAATAAATGTATATGTTGGAAGCACCTTAGGATATTTATCCTCATGCTAACTAGCTCCAACTGCTAGAAGCTTCAATCACTCAACCCTTGGGATCCACTTGTTCAAGATTGGCATAGCCAACTCCTTATCTCTTTGATACAATCATATTGCTCGCAACACCAAGGAGTAATTGGCATGAACACTATTTAGTTTGGCTTGAATTTTATGGTTCAAGTGCTTCAATATAGTATGAACAATCTTTGAGATATTTTCATACATTTTGTCATGTGCCTGTTCCAACAACTTCTTATATGTTTCTTTTTGTGAAAGAATTTGTTCTTTTGTGGGTTCATCAAATAAACTAGGACCTGACTTGCTTGGTTCCTTTGTTGAAAGTGGCTCTTGTCCCAAATTATATGGCACCATTTCTGAGGCTTGATCTTGAGGGGAAGGTTGGAAAAATACAATTGGAGAAGATGGAAGTGGGTGACTTGAGCTGGCCTAGCCCTGCTCTCTTTACATTTCTCCCCTCTGCTTATAGAATGCTAACTCAGTTTCTAATATAGCTACCTCCTACTAACTATTATCATATTCACTAAGGAGATCACATTATTTATTCCTGAAATCATTCCTCTCAAGGGTGAGGCTTTCCACAGTTGCTTTAGTAAATCTAGCAACATTAACAGACATGCCAATTGCCTCCAAAGCTAGCGTATCAGCAACTCTCTTCACAAGTAGTTGCCCACTAAAATCTGATGGCTCGACAAGCACTGTTTTCCTGGATCCCATAGATAATGACCAGAGTGCTAGTGCATCCCAATATTCACTAAATGCATAACTTCAAAGTGTCATATCCATCTCTTCTTTTGTTTGCACTAGAGGCCTTTCATCCCTTCTTATAGCATCTAGGACTATGGCATCAGCAGTATCCCATTCAGGCAGTAATAACACACGACACTTCTTTACAAGATCTATACCATCCTGGGCACTAATCTTTTGAAATTCATTCTTCATAATGCTCCTCACATTGGCCTAAATTACACTCTTAGGAAACTCTAGATACAAACTCCTTTCAATGGACACTTTGTCTGCATATTTTGCAGCTTTGGATCTCCACCAGAAATCTTTGAACATAGTTGTCTCAACAAAGGAGTCATCTTTCATAAATTCCTTACAAGCTTCTATTCTCAGGTCATCTACACTATTTATACCACTGATGTCAAGTTTTCCTAGCCTAAGACTACTTTGTCCTGAACTCAAGGAAAATTCCCCTACAGGGCAGGCATTCCTTGTTGCATATCCTCAGGAGTGATAAAGATATCATCTTCATCTATATCAAAATATTTGACCACTCCTCTTGCATCAGTCTTTTGTTTCTTCAGGGGTGGTTGCTCCAATGGAGCAGGACTCCCAGGAGGTGAATCAAGATCAATTACAAGCGGAGGAACCTACCTTGTAGGTGATGCCATTGCACTCTCAACAGAAGCTACCTTTGATCCCTCAGAAGTGATAGGTTTTGCAAAGGTTTGTTCTTCATCCATTGCTTTCTTCCTCTTGGAGTATATTCTCAGTTGCTTGGGTGGTTGGTAAGTAGGCCTTTCTTCCAATGTCACTGCAGTATCTTCTTCAACCACTCTTGCTTTCCCTTTATCTATAACTTCATGTTGTTCCCTCAACATACCAA
Organism: Sequoia sempervirens; assembly: GCA_007258455.2. NCBI lineage: Eukaryota > Viridiplantae > Streptophyta > Pinopsida > Cupressales > Cupressaceae > Sequoia > Sequoia sempervirens. The sequence continues at coordinate 392,525,913 of VDFB02086081.1, forward strand.
CTACATTTTCAAAATTATCAATAACATGCATGGCTTTGCTAAATTCATTAGGTATGTTTGGAAAAGGATTATATTGGGGATAATTCTTCCATTTTTCTTCTACTATCTTCCTATAAGCAAGATACTTAGCTTTCCTTTCATCTTTTTCTTGAAACCTAAAAACATTCCTCATGACATTTTCAGGATAATCAAAGTTATGCACAAAGTTACCCAATCTCTTATCTTCTTTCAATTTGGAAATAAAGCCCTCGGGATCATGATTCCTTGGGCACATAGTCTCCAACTTGTGAGGTTCCAACAAATGTACTAATTTCTTCCATGCCCCTTTCACCATAACATAATCAGCAAATGTTGTCCACTCTGGAAAGAATGAATCTTTCCTTGTTGTATCAGGTAAGTGCATTTTCTGTGAAGCTCATAATTTCCTCGTGATTTCAAGGAACCCTATCCTTAATGATACATATCTTGGCAAGACATATGGACCCAGACCATTTCCATATACTCTAAAAATTATTTTATTAGGATATAAAATCAAGTCTCCCCAATTATGACTCAAATTCAAGTCTGGCCTCATCTCCATGGGTCTCAAGAATTCATAAATTTCCTTGGGAATTCTTGGTGGTTCATATATCAAGGACCTCCTTATTCTTGATGAAAAAGAATTTTGAAACATCACATAATTGTATTTTTGGTCATCCTTGTCCAAAATCCGGTTCCAACACCGAACAAGCAAATCAACACCTTCCTCCTTCCTTCTCAAAGTTATATCCTTCTCAAAAACCTTCTACCCTTCATGCAATAACATGTTTATTAATAGTGAATACCACTAGAATTTCACCCATTGTTTCCCTTCCTTCAGCTCAACCAAACCCTTAGGGATTTGTTTTTCCAAATAAGTAGCATAATCATAGACTATGTTATAAACTGGGTGTTGTAAATAAGTTTCCAAATAGCTATATTCTCTTTGCAATGTGTCAGGTGAAGTAAAATCAATGATTTGGCATAGAGAATACACAGTATTTCTAAAATAACTAGAAAAATAACTCATTGGGAAAAGCTCAAACTCCTCACCAATCTTGATCTAATTTCTATGCTTCCTAGTACCAGCCATAGCAGTATGCATAGGCAACATCTTTTTCCTGATGAACACCTTGGTATTGTTGTGTTCTTTCTTGATATCATCCATATTCAGGGGAACCAAATCCTGACTCCACTCATGCAAGTCAAAAACATCTTCAATTTCTTTCCTGGTTATCTTTACCATATCCCTCCCATCAAATGTCTTGACAACCCTAGAAACCATATCATACCTTGAAGTGATATCTTTCAAAAGATCAACATCCATATATACATTGGGAACAATTAATTTCCCCATATCTAACCTCCAAAGATTGCAGAGACGAGCTCCAAGGTTCCTGTTCTTGAACCAATGTTGAATGAGTTGTCATCCAGTATAGAGCAACTTGGCATCCTTTATGAAGCATTGTTTATCCATCACTCCCTCTCTGATAGTAGGGCCATAAAAAAAAACCTTTCCTTCGAGTTTCTTCTTTGTAGAGGAGGTTAATAGGTCAATTACATTCTAGGAGAATGTTCTAGACTAGGTTGAAGAGGTGGCAATTTGTACTTTGGGAGTCATGAATTTTAATAGACCAGGGTTTTAACGAGAAAGGTTTCAATTACCGGCCTCCTAATACAAACCTAGGACTCAATGTGAATGTTGATTCTAAAAAGTTTCAAGGGACTACGGCCTTTTAAAGATGGAGTTATCCCTAATTTTGAGAAATTAAATCAAAGCAATAAAACACATTCACAGAAAGAAAATTGAAAGCAAGCCCTAGTTTAGAAAACTGAGAAAAGTATAAAACTGAGTTTATCGTACTTACGGATTTTAATTGCAAAAATCCTAATGCAAGTAAGGATGAACTCTACAAAATGCTTCTTTCAATTCTTCGTATCGCTTGAAATGCGTCTTCAAATCCCAAATATGCAAGAACTGGCCATATGCACATATTTTGAAGGTAATTGAGTAGGTTTATGAGTCATCTCCACCATTAGTGCTCGCTCACGTGAAGTGAAACAATTACAATAGGTGTACTTTGCATTTTTGAATGTGTGTTGTTGATCTTTAGCTAAGATGGCCATCTTGAACAAGTCAGATTGATTCAATCACATTTGAATTTCATCATTGTTCTAGCTCGGACAAATTGGCAAATAGAAATGTGCAACGAGATCCTCTTTCATGTACTTGTGGGCTCCACACACTAGTAGTTGTAGGATGTACGTGGCGACTTCTCACGGAACTCATAACTCTTAACAATCTTGCATATTCCCTCTACGAGATGGCGGGGAATGACAATGATCAACTCTTCCCTCTTAATAATCATTGTTGATCTTATAACTTTGAGTGTTGGACTGAAAAGTGATGGTGAGGTTGGCATCCATGGTTAAACATGTATCAGCATCTCGCAGACCACATAGCAATTAAAGTACCATCATTTGGGATCCATGATCCAGTGAGGAATGGCTCAGATTAAATCCCATGATCTAGTGATTATCAAACCTGTACATGCAAAAAAATTAGTTATAAAAGAGGGCCATGACAAGGCCGATGACATTTTCCCCTTGCAGATGGATGACTAAGAAGTCATTTATGAGCAAAATATTAAAGCTCGACCTTGGTAAAATTAAATGCTTTACAATTGAAGGTGACTAGGTAACCTAAACAAAGGGGCTAGTAAGGAATGCATAGCAATGGCTCAAAAGGAAACTTAAACTACCAGTACCTGGGCAGAGCAAGTCAATGCAGAATTAAAATGCCCAATATTTGTAAGTGAAGCATTTGAAAACAATGTTAGACAAGAATAATGTTAAATCCAAACTATGGGCAACCTGTGACATGCCATTACCAAGCAGAAAAGGATCTCAAAATGTCAAGAATTTTAGGGACTCCATCACCAACTATATTTTCTCTCATTTATATCAACAAATTTTGTCTCATAGCCAATGCATTAGTAGTCTTGTTTGATTGCTAAAATCCTATGCTTCAAATAAAAATTATAACTTGGCATGAATTATACACACCTCATATGTCTAACTGAACTTACCTTGACTAATCAAATATTATAATTCTTGATGATCAATGTACAACAAAAACTCCTTGTAGCAAGTAATATCCCCATTTCTTAAATTATTGAACTATGGTATAAATTATTGTTCATAGATTATCCCTTTCTCATATCTTGTAATTTCTCACTAAAATATGTTACTACATTTATTTCTTGGCTCAATACTGCTCCTATTGCATTCCCACTTTTGTCACAATCTACCTAAAATACCTAGTTAAAATATGGCATTTTTAACACTAATTATTTTTTCACCTTCTTCTTCAACAAATAAAAAATTATGTCATAGATGCTAATCTAAACTCCTTATCTCCCCTCATTGTCTCAATTAATGGTGCATCAATACCACTAAAATTTCTAATGAACTTCCTATAGAAATGTATCAAAGCATGAAATGATCTTACTATTGCACAGGCAGTTGTCGTTGCACCAAAAGATTGACTTGTTAATGCCTGATATAGCTGCTAGATTTATAAAAGATCCAAGATCTACAGGCGGTGGTTAAACCATGTCATGAAGCCCGAGTACCGTGTTGGCCCACATCGAGGAGACCAAGGGCAACACCTTGCAACAATACCCCTAGTGCAAGTGAGGGGTTTGAACCTGTGACCTCAGCTCTAATACCAATTGTTGCATAGGTGGTTGTCATTGCACGAAAAGAGCAACTTGTTAATGCATGATACAACAGTTGGATTTACACAAGATCCCAGATCCACAGGCGGTGGTTAACCATGTCATGAAGCCTGAATTCCATGTTAGCCCGTGTTGAGGAGACCAAGGGTGAAACCTTGCAATACTTACCTCTCCAATATACACTCGTGTAGGCCACTCCACAATTTATGTAACTTTCTCAAGGTCCATTTTCAAACCTTCAGCTAAAATTACAAAACCAAAATATACCAACTCCTTTATGAAACTACATTTATTCACATTGATTAGTGAAATTTTATTCTCTCAACCTCTACAATGCTAATTTGATGTGTTCTAGTTGTTCCTTTATAGTCTTACTAAAAATAAAAATATCATTCAAATAAATAATCACAAACTTACCCAAGAATTTCTTCAATATTTCATTCTTCAACCTCATATTTGTTGGAAGCTTGAGTTCTCTATGAGTTGTTTAAGTGTTTTCATTGATTTCAAACCCTTGTATGAAGAGAGTGTTGGGATTTTGTTAGTGTTGATGATGTCAACCCCTAGCATTGGATTTGTTGGTATTGATGTCAACACGATGTTGTTTGTGTTGTCATTGATGTCTTACTTCAGTATAGTTGCAGAAGTTATGTTTGGAGAGATAGTTGGAAGTAAAGTTTGGAGAGATGTTGTAGATGCTAAAAATGTGTTCTAGAGATGTTAGTATTTTTGTTGATGCAATTGGCTCACTTGGTTTCCAAGTAATTTTTGAGAAAATTTGAATAAAAGAGAGTTCAATGTGACAAAGTGATGTGCAGTGTTCTACTTCACATTTCTTCATGGTTTAAGATATGCCTACTTGGTTTGTATATGATTATTAGAGGTTTTTATAGATTTTATATCTATAGTTTTAGGTTCTACATCATTCTACAATGGAAGACATGTTTGATACTATGTCTACCTGGTGAAAAAGGGTGTCTAGGAGAGATGATATTGCTCTACATTTCTTTGCAGTGGAGGTTCTTGTCTTGTGGATCTGGGAACATGCTTATATATTTTGTCTCTACCTTCCTTTGAAGTTTTAGGTATTGTTATGTTCCACAAGGTTGTTTGGAATGTTGGATGTTTGTACCAGTGTCTCCAGTTGCATAGAATGAAGGTGATCTTAAGTTTCAGGTGGTTCCAGTAGTAGTGGTGAATATTCCAATGATGTGTAATATTTTGAAATGTTTTGAAGTGTTGTTTTGTGGTTTTTGAGATGTTTTTGGACCTAGAGAGGTGTTTTTGGAGTTGCATGTTATTGTTAGTGTAGTTTTGGCTGACCTAGCGTGCTAGCACCAATTGTAGTGGATGATTGATGTTTGTGGAGTATTGAGAAGTTTTTTGGTGTATATTTGGGTCTCAGTTAAGTTGTGGTGTGGTATGCCTTCATTTATTTACACTATGTAATTTTTTGGTGCTAACCTATTTGATGTTGCACAATTGAGGTGCATACATTTCCTTAAGGCCAACCTAATTGAGATTGTTTTAGGTCACAAATGCTATAAATACAAGGTGAGTTGTGTGGATTAAGATCATAGGGTGTATGATGTAAAATATGTGAAAGTGATCAAGTGTGGTGATCTAAGTGTGATATTTAATGCCTATGACTCCTAGATGTAGTGAGTAGAAGGTGTCTACATTTTAGTTTGTTGGATGAGTTTTTTGTGCTTTAGTGGAACTATACCTTCAGCATAAGAGATATGCATTATTATCATTTCAAATTGGCAGTGAGCCACCTCTTCTTATGTCTTCTTTCTTCTTGATAATGAGTCCTTTGGCAGTGAGCCCTTCTTTCTTTTGGGCAGTGAGACCTCTGATAGTGAGCCTATTGTATTCAGTGTTGCTATTAATTTATATTGTGAGCTAATCCTTACCATGGTTTTTCCCTTTATGGATTTTCTATGTAAATTTGGTGTTCTTATGTGTTTAATGTGTTTGCATTAATGTTTCATATGTTTACATTCTACTAATGCATGATAAGGGTTTAAGGGCTAATAAAGATCTGAATGTTAATGAGGGTTTTGATGTTCTAATGAACAATTGATTTACCCCCCTCTCATTTTTCATATGCATCTAACAATTGGTATCAAAGAAATTTTCCTTGGAAGAAGCTTAACTGCTTGAGGTAGATTTAGATGTTGCACATGAAGGAGGCTCCCTTCTTTGATGGGACGAATTATGCATTTTGGAAAACCAAGATGGAAGGTTTCCTTATTTCCCTAGGATTTAAAGTTTGGAAGTCAATTGAATATGGATATACCATGCCTACTAATGGTCTAAAAACTAATGATGGAATCAAGGCATATGATAACAATGGAAAATAAAGGAATGCTTTGTTGAGTGGTCTTGTTGATTCAAAACTTGTGAAGGTTATGAGCTACAATACTACTAAATAAAATTAGAAGAAGATGAAAAGTGTCTATAAAGGAGATGAAAAGGTCAACCAAGCAAATTTGTAGAATTTGAAGAATATGTTTGAAACCCTAAGGATGTCAAAAGATGAAGATATTGCAATCTACATGCATAGAGTGGATGAAGTTGTTAATTTCATCAATGGTCTTGGTGAAAAACCGCAAGAAGATGAGATGGTAAAGAAGGTATTAAGAAATCTTCCTAAATCTTATAGTCATAAAGTTTCTGCTATTGAGGAAGTTCAAGATTTAGATCATTATTCTAGAGATCAGTTGTTTAGTGCTTTAACTACTTTTGAATTGAGAGAGTTTGGTCAAAATGATTCAAAAAAAGAGACTTTTTTTAAAGCTAGCATAACAGAGAAGGATGATGGATCATATCTAGATGATCTTCATGAGATAGAAGAAATTTTTTTTAGGAGATTGAAAAATGGGATTAAAAAATAAAGAGGTAAGTTTCCTTTCAAATTTTTTAACAGTAGAAAGATAGGTCATTATGCTTCAATATGTCTAGCCAAAGTTTCAAATGAAACATATAAGGATAACAAAGGTAAATCTGTCAAGAGAAGTTATTGTGTTAAAGAAGATGTAAGCATATCTAATGATGAATCTGACCACTTAGATGATGAAAATGATGAATGTTTGTTCATGGCTCTGAATGTTGGAAATAACGCTACTGACTGAAATATGTATGAAGGAAATTTCTCCATAAATAGGTCACAGCATCAAAGGGACTATAGTGACTAATTTTCATGCTAGAGAGGAGAAGAATCACTAGATAATTGAAAGTGGATGCTCAAATCACATGACAGGTGATAAGTGTAAGCTTTTTAAATTTGAGAAGATTGAAGGTGGTCTTGTTAAGTTTGGTGGTGATACATTTGCTAAGATATGTGGAAAAGGTTCAATTAGTTTTGTTGGAAAGCATATTACATATGATGTTCTTTATGTCAAGGGTCTTTGGCATAATCTTCTGAGTGTAGGAAATATGTGTAGAAAAGGATATAATCTTGTATTTCAAGATGGTGATTATGAGATCAGAAAAGGAAGCTTTGGTACTCTAGTTGTTGTAAGAACAAGGAAAGATGGGAATTTTTATTAGCTCAAAGGTGATAATGGTAAGTGTTATATGACTCAAATCAATGAAATTTGGCTATGGCATAGAAGAATGTGTCATATCAATTTTGATATCCTAGTGAGGATCATCTCTACTCAAGTTGTGAGAGATCTGCCAAGAATTACAAAGCCTATCAATGCAGTTTGCAAGGAATATCAAGTACTTAAGAAAATAAGAAAGAGGTTCAATATCAAAGAATACTCTACCGTAAGACATTTGGAGTTGGTGCATACAGAACTATGTGGACCTATAAGAACAAGAAGCTTTCAAGGTGACAAGTATTTCATGTTGTTAATTGATGATTAATCTAGAATGGCTTAGGTAACTTTTATTAGAGAAAAATCAAAAGCTCTAGAAAAATTTAAAGCATTTAA
>VDFB02086081.1:392540543-392826694 GCA_007258455.2 Sequoia sempervirens
CTCCAAGCCATGGCTGGGTTGGGCGTCCCTTCCTCTGCGCAATGGCAGTTAAATACAGTAGTAATAGTCTAAGAAACTGGCATGTTTGGCAGGTCGAAGCCAACGCATACTCTCTTTGCTATTGCCCAAGTCGTGGGCTTGTAAACAATTATATTATCTTGCTTTTTACCCAGTCAAAGCGCCTCATTTGTATGGCTGTACAACAGCTCGTGAAAAGTTAGTTACTTAGTCAAAATGAACCTTGCGTGGCTGTTTTAACAGCTTGTATAATGCAAGTTTTCTCAGCCACTTTCATGGCAATCTTACCATTTATCTTGTGCAAGATGTGGCACCTAAAGTGGCGGCCCTTAATGGTTTGCAACAGTTATTAAAAACAGATTTAAACATTGCCCTTTATGTGGCATAAATGCCATTGTATCATGCTTCACGTGGCATTCCTGCCATTCTAATATGGCTGCCAGCATCTATAAACTTTAATATATATATATATGTCATTTAATTTCCGGCATATATATATATATATATGCCCCCTTATATATACATTCCCTATATATATATATATATATATATATTCAAATACACATTACATGCAATATATGCTATTTACAAGAGTTTTAACACTTTAACTCAAATTGGCTAAACGATCAAGGAGGATTAAAGACAACCAAACCTAACTTTCCTATCAACCAAAAAGCTATCAACTTAGGTTTAGCACTTACCAATACAAAACTCAGACTGACTTGACAAGGTTCTTCTAACCTATGCAAGTGAGTGTGTGCGTCTACTCAGATAGATATACCAATGGTTCCAATACCAACCTCCTCTCTTGGGTGGTACTCTCCCTCCCCCCACTAGAGGGTTCAAACCTTTCCTGCATCCAACTTAGAGCAACATGTTCGTAGTTAGCTGATAACATATAAATCACACTCATCATATAACATAAGCATCATTAAAGCATTTAAAAAGTAATTTCATCATAATGCATTTTCATACATTTCATTCATCCATTGAACATCATCGAGACATAATCATGCATTAAAATCATATTAACTCATAAAGGTAAAAGTAATTTGGTAATCTAGCATTGGGGTGTAACAAACTTCCATAAATAGTAATTAGTTTTGAGTGGCCCATTGAATATTTTAAAGTCCAAATTCCTCAAGACCAAGAACTTGATGCCATAAATCATCCTTGCGAATCTTATGGATAGGGATCTTCCCACTCTCAATAAAGCATTGGAGTCACCCTAAAGGATAAGAAAATGTGAGGCTTGAAGGGATTGACAAACAACAGCTACATACACATCCTGCTAGGGAGTCACTCTATGGATCTAGAGTCACATGTATCTAAGTGCTTCTTGTTAGACACAATTGAAGTAACCATAAGGCAAAGTGGAAAATAATACTGATAAAGTAAGACCCTTGAACTGCATGATAAATTTTCTTAGTCATAGTAAACATATTCTGCACTTGATATCTAATTCCTACAAAAAACTGAAACTAATACCTATCCAAATAAACTTTATCTCAGATGCAAGACTCTATTTAGCTTATACTATAGAAAACAATAAATAAATCCCAATGAATGATTGTCAAAATGATACCACAATTTTCATTAAGTCTGAACATAAATCTACTATGGAAAAATAATAAAACTTTTTATCAGGAATCCACCCTTTCAGTTTATAGATCTGTAAGGGGCATACAAAAGAGATATCTCAAGTCAAACTCAAGATCAGCATGATCTGCATGGTGGGATAAGATAGCGTGCTCCAAGAGACAGTTGAGTGTCTCTTGGAATTTGTGCATTATTTTAGGTAAACTTAAGCAGGACAATCTAGATTAAAGATGATTTAACATAAACTTAGCTGGCACTCAGTACTTGAACTCTGGTTTTTATTTAATAGATATCTAAAGTTGGCGCTCTGGATTTAAACTGTAGTCTTATTTAACAATTAGCTAAATCTGTATTATAGAAAACTATCTGAGATATATATACTAACACTCCCTTATATTCAGGAAAGTATTCTCCATCAATACTTTTAGTGTAGAATATGGTGTTCTAACTATCTGTTGGAATTTAGTGTAGAATCACAGCTCCTTTCTGAACCTTATCTTTGATGAAGTGGGATCGTGAAATATTGCATTTTTAGAGAGTTTGGTACAACTCATTGTCACAGTAAATCATGGTTGTGTTCAAAGTCTAATTAGTCAGCTCTGCTAGTAACTTGTGAAGCTTGATGGCTTCACAACTAGCATAACTAGCTGCCATACCTGAACCTAAACTTAAGCAACACCCTAAAGTGCTCTTTCTATCACTAGCACTACTTGCCCAATTAGATTTTGAGAAACCATATAGCACCGAGTCTTCATCACCAACATATCTTAGTCCAAAATGCATTGCGCCCTTCAAATACTAGAGAATGTGTTTTGTGGTAACCCATTAAACCTCCCTCGGCTGGACCACGTACTGACTCAAGGTGTTGATTGCAAAACAAATGTCAGTCTTGGTATTTACCAAGCACATGATGGAACCTGCCAATTTTGTACATAGATGGGTCTGTCAAATCTAAATCATAATCAACAGGTGACTTCAGATTTCCTACCATAGGAATAGTCATATCATCTGAAATCCTTTCAAAATCTTGATTGCATACTTTCCCTATCCAAGGAATACTTCACTTGAAATTTGCCGTACTTCTAGATCCAAGAAGTAGTGCATGATACAAGTTTTAAATCCTTAAAGACCTCTATATTTCATGTTTTTTTCAATTTGTTGGGTCTTGCCCAAGTCTGAGTGCTGAGTTTGAGTTTGAGTAAAAAATCAGCTTGCCGAGTCTGAGTGCTGAGTTTGAGTTTGGGTCAAAAATCAGCTTTCCGAGTCTGAGTGTAGTTCAAGTCTTGTAACTATGTTTGCACCATTCTATGAGTTTTTTTGAATTACCTGTAAGTAGTAAATTGTCTATGCAGTTTAGAATGATCAATCAAATAGTAAAGATTGGATTCTGCATTTGTCTTAGTGAAACCCAAATCTTAAAATTATTATTGAGATTTGGAGGATCATGCTTCCTCATCAAACTTGACAGTACTACTCACAACTACCTTTTGCTGAGATGAAATGTAGATTCTACAAGCTTTTGAGGTCTCATTGTAACCTACAAAGATGCCCTTCAAGCTAGAAGGTGGAGTATATGATAGAAAACAAAGCGTTAAGAGGGTTTGATTAATAGATGTTGAGGATGGAGGATGGATGGTTGAGATTTGATTTCAAGATCTATGGTTGAGGATTCATGAGAGATTAGGGTGGATGAAAGACCACCAAATGGCACCATTTGATTTGTGCACTTGGGGAGGGGGGTCAAGGAGATATGAATGGCTTGGAGTGGTTTTACCAAATCCAAGGGAGGCGATTAAAGATGCATGGGGAAGATGGATTATGACAAGTGTCCTTTCACACGTGTGAGAACACATAGGGAAGAGGGATGTATGACAAGTGTCATCTCACACGTGTGAGGACAAATAAGAAAGAGACTTATGCGAATTGTCCTCTCACACATGTGTGAGGACACACAGGGGAGTGGATTGGAGAAATGTGACTCCTTGTATATGTGTGAGAGATCACATGGGGATAAGGGATGGGAATCTCCTCACACATGGGGAGGGGAGACTTGACAAGTGTCTTCTCACACGTGTGAGAGATTACATGTCAAAATGGAGGGTTAGAATTGAGAGATGGTACCAAGGGCTAGGATTTCATTATAGGATTTTAGGGATAAGTGGCATTAGATGCGATTAATTAAATTAATTATGTTTAGGAATGTGCAAGGGTTAATTAGCTAATTAATTTGATTTAATCCAATGTTCCATGGAGTTTCTTGATGTGGAGACGGGGGGATGGGGGGCCTAAGTTTGGGGACAGTAGGGGGATGACAATCGTTGGGGGGGGCGGTCGGGGCGCGGCAGGGGAGTGGTGCTGAAATACATATAGTACTTGAAAAATTAGTTATAAAAAGATGTATAACTGTAGAAGCCTAAGGAATAAGTAAAGTTTAAACACATTGCAATGACTGCATTGAACTAGTAGTAGTTTTTAAATTTTTAAATTAAATTTTAATAGTGAACACTGAAAATCAAAATGTAAACATTAGAACAAGAACTAGAAGTTTCAAAATTTCATAATCATGATTCATAATTACAACCAACAATGTTCAAACTTCAAACTTCAAAAACAAAATAGTAAATACTAGATAGTAATACTAATGACTCAAACTTCAAACTCAGACTTCACTCTTCCTCTTCAAATTGTAGCCATTAATTTTGAATGAATTTGTGAATAAGAATGAGACAATATGTCTCTCTTATAACCATAGTTGCCAGGGGACGGGTCTTGGAGACGGAGATGTGTCTCCGGTACCGAAGATGTCTCTGGAGACGCCTCCTGCCGCTTGGAGACTTCTGCCAAAGTTTCCAGAGTACCCTGTCGTCTCCTGTTGCAAAAAATGATGTCTCCTGCTAAAAAAACCTAAAATGTGAACTATGATTATGAAATATGAAGTATGAACTCTTTGACTCTTTGACTCAATGACATTTGTGTATTTAAAGTTAATGTTCATTGTTAAACTTTACTATTGCTCTTGTTTTGAAAGTTCAATGTCATCATATTTTCTATAAATTATTAATTTTTTATATTTTTAATTTTTATTTATATTAAAAAAATGGCGTCTCCAAGTACCACCGTCTCCTATTTTCAAAACAAAGCCGTACTAGTACCGATACTAGTCTCCCGTACCAGTACCAGTACTAGTCTCGCGGCAACTATGCTTATAACTTTTTTGAGAGGCCTTGGGGGTTAGGGTCAATGTAGGGTTAGGGTTAGGCCTTTGAAGTGACCTTTTTTCTTTTTCTTTTAAAAAAAAGAAGAATCAACAAAAAAAATCTTATTGCCGTGGGAGTCTTCTAGGAGACCCTTGGGGTGTCCAGGGACCACTGGGTGTCTCAGGGACATCCCAAAGTCCCTTGTGGCATTTCTTAAGGAAGAAACGTTTGAGAAACATCTCCATGGTGAGGAGATGTCTCAAAGATGACGGAGGAGACTTAGGGGCGGCGGGGGGACGTTCCCTAGGTGTCCTCGCATCCTGGGGACATCCCCGTCTCAGAGAAGCCTGCTTTTGTAGGAGGCGCGCCCTTGTGGAACACTGATTTAATCAACTAAGTGGATTGAGGTGGGGAAGGGGGATGGATTAAATAAATAGTTTGCATATTTAATTCTTGTAGGATAGGACTATTAAGGTAGGATTTAATTAAATAAATGTAAATTTATTTAATTGAAGACGACCTATAGGAGAATAAGGATAAACGATGAATTAATTATATAAATGATTAATATTTATTTAATTAATGCTTAGAATACGGCAAAGTTTGGCATGGTTAGGTGTAGACACTTTTAGGTGTATATAGTTCCAACTTGGTCCTTTTCTCATTAGGGACATGAATGTAAATAGGACAACTAAAAGCACAAAGATCTAGGTCTTGTTCTTCCACTCTCTGCAAGGACATTTTTTAAGAATATAGATAGTTGTAAGACATGCTTTTGCCTAGAGACAAATGGGTAGATCTAGTTCATATCATAGATTTGGTTCTCTATGATGGACCTATTCTTTCTCTTTGCAACCCTATTTTGTTGAGGGTTGTAGGGTATTGATATCTCCTTTTTGATTCTTACTTCCCTATAAAAAGTGTCAAATTCCTTAGAGATATGCTCCACTCTATTGTCAAACATTAATACTTTGATATTCCTTCCTCTTTGATTTTCTACAAGAGCCTTAATCTCTTGAAACTTTGTGAAGATCTCATCCTTGATCTTCATGAAGTAAATCCAAGACTTACTTGAGGAATCATCAATAAAAGATACATAGTAAATGTTACTTGATAAGAACGTTGAAGACATGGGTCCACATACATCTAAGTGGATTAAATCAGGAGTCTTTCTTGATCTATGCTTGGTGCTAGGAAAAGCATTCTTCACATGCTTGCTGAGGGGATAGTCCTTTCTTCTCAACCTTGAAGTCAAGCAATCCTTGAACCATGTCCATTAATATTGGCAATGCTCCATAGTGCAAGTGACCTAGTCTTTTGTGCTGAAAGCTTAGACAATCACTATCAACCCTAGATCTCTCATAGGATCTTGCAATCTTTATAGACCACCCTCTTGAGCACCCATGGCCAACAATTGACCAGGATTCAACCATCTCTTCTGGATGAGAACTTGTTAATCATCAAACTCAACTATATACTTGAGATTTGTCAATATTGAAACTAAAAGAAGATTTTTAGTTAAGACAAGTACAAACAAGACACTGGTAAGCTCAAGGATATTGCCTAATGACATCTGGAATGAGATGGATTCCATTTTTGCAACTAGATAGTGGCATCATCACCAAGTTTTACTTGCATGCTTTCTTCTTGCTCTCTCTTGAAGTTTGTTGAAGGTCCTCTTGTTAGAGGTCATGTTTGGAGGTTCCATTGTCCACATACTAGCCAACACCATATATGATGTTAGATGACAGACATGAGACCATCGAGAAGTGGATCTTAAGCTTGGATGAAAGCTCACCTGCTCCAATTGATGCTTTTGCACTCCCCACAAATTGCTTCTGCTGTTGCTGTGTGCCCTTTCCCTTTTTCTCAGGGCACTAAGGAGCAAAGTGCTCAAACTTTTGACACTTGAAGCCCTTAATGTGGTTCAAGTCCTTTTATTGGTTAGAGGAATTTAAATCCTCTTTCTTTTCATTTTGACCCTTCCTGGGTCCTCCTTTCTTGTTACCCTTCTTCGTCTTGCTGATGAGGGCAAGATTTTGCTCCTCCTCTATTCCTGCAATAGTCTCTAGTCTTGTCTACTTCTGAATGGAGTCTTCCCATTGCCTCTCAAAAGTGGGAGGCTAAATCCAGGAAAAAATCCCATAGAAAAAAGGTTGCCAAGAAGAAAAGAACCCATTAAATTTGATGGGTACTAGCTCTTTACCTTTGGCCTCCTCTCCAATTGCTGCAAGTTGATCACAGAGTTTAGTAATCTTCATCAAGCAGGCAGCTCTGGTATATGTCTTGCTTATCCATGTGGCTCAAAGATTAGTTAACAGCAACATCTTCTGATCGATGTTCTTGCTATGATGTAGAGTGACTAAAGCATCAAACATGTTCTTTCCACTGGTCTTTTTGGCAATGCGAGGGATCAATGATCTTTAACAGAGTCAAGGATGACATGTTTAGCTTTGGCAATCTTCTTATCATCTGCCAACAATGTGGAAGTGGTAGGCTCTATAACTGATTCCACTCTCTCTTCATATTTGAGATTGAAGGTAGTCATATTGTTGCACTGGAATATCTTGCTAAACAAAACAGATCAGCAACCTAAAAGAACCAATCTTATCACACAGCCCATCCTGCTTTTCTCAAGCACGGATCATGGGCATCTCACCGCTGAAAACTTCTGGCAGCTCCCTCTCACAGGTAGCAGCCCTACTATTCATTCAAGGATTCCAAGAAGGTTTCAGTAAACTGCTCTGATACCATGATAAATTTTCCAAATCATAGTAAACAGATTCTGCACTTGATATATAATTCCAACAGGAATAAGACTTTGTTAATACCTATCAAAATAAACTTTATCTTAGGTGCAAGAATCTACCTTATACTATAGAAAAATATAAATAAATCCCAACAAATGACTGTCAAACATTATTATATTTTTCATTAAGTTGGAACATAAATCTGCTATAGAAGAATAATAAAACTTCTGATTAATAAACTGGATCTCTGCCCTTTCAATTTATAGATCTGGAAAGGGGCATTGAAAGGAGTTATCGCAAGTCAAACTCAAGATCTGCATGATCTGCATGGTGGGATAAGATAATGCGCTCCAAGAGACAGTTGAGTTTCTCTTGGAATTTGCGCCCTATTTCTGTGAAACTTAAATAGGACAATCTAAACTGAAGATGACTTCACTTAAACTCAGCTGGCTACTCCAGACTTCAACTCCAGTCTTTTTTTAATTGATATCTGAAGTTGGCGCTCAGGATTTAAACTAGACTTATTTAATAGCTATTTAAAGCTGTGTCCTAACTAGAACTGCTGTAGAAAACTATCCGAGATATATATTCTCAGACTGCAGACTCAAACTATTTTTTTTGCGTGTTCTGAAAATTGATACCCAGTGGCACATATAAAAAAGGGTAAAGCTCTCTGATGAGTCACAAGTCTGCAAGAATCTGAGACATGGTAAAAGTTCTCAACCCAGAAAGTGTCATGATAATACTACATCATGCTATTACAATTTTAAAATGTAAGGGATGATACGCTCCTTATGTAGTGAGTGTCATGCAGGTGGGGACAATTATTGGTAGAGTGAGATTAAGAAGGAATTATTGTTGGTAGCCAACTATTGGGGGATCAAGTTTAGGAAATTAGTGAACTTGCAATTTCGATATGGGATTGTGTTGGAAAACTTTATAGATTGGGATAGAGGAGGCTGATCAACCTAAATAACATGATTGATAAAAGTTGGGCAATTGAGAAGATTGGCAGGCTAACCATTGTGATTATGAATTTGTTTGGGTTCATGGTTGTATATATTGAATATTCAAAGTAAGCATGGGTCTGCATCTTTTTACTTCTGTCATTGTGTGTTTGAATTATCTCTAGTTTTTCAGAAGTCTTGTGTTGCTTCCAACTGGTATGATTTCTTGAACGTTTGCATGATGGTAGGCCATTGAATTCAGGTTATGAGCTTTCACATGCTGCTAAAAATATCATCCAAGAATTTTGCAGCTATATGCACAGTAGAAAATGTCTGCTGTTTGTTCAATAGTAAGTACCATTTGAAAATGTCTTAGCTGCATGTCTGATAGTTTGGTACTCATAATTTTTGTTATTGTACAGAGGACATGTTTGCACACCTTTTTTATGGTTATGATAGCCACTTTTACTAATTTCTTATGTCTGCACTATTTTGCAGTTTCTCTCCATATATTGCTCATTTAGTGTTCTTAGTGTAGATTCACTTTATTGCAGTTTCTCTCCATAAATTTGAGTGCTTTCATTTTATTTGCATTCTTGTCTTTTATTTATACTTAGAATTAGTTTTCAGCACAGCCCATTCCCTGAAGCTTAATTAAATAGGGAACTTTCACTTGATCCTTGTAATGAGATATACTAACACAAGCAAGTAGTTCTGGTCCTCCTCGGTCATGTTGAGATTTGTTGCTGTGTGTTTATCCTGTTATTAAAAGGGTTTTTGTTTTCTAAGCAAAACCACATTTTATTCTGGTAGACAGTGTTAAATTTAAGATCAGATTTGCATGCACAGAAAAATAATTCAAAAATCAGACACAATAACACAGCAGATACCCTGGGAAAACCCTCCTCTTGAGGGAGAAAAACCCAGCAACAAAGATCTCTCTTATATTTATGAACAGTGGCAACAATTCTCTTTACAATGAGGCCTAACACAAGGCCAAAAATTCTGTACCTATACCAGATACAAAAAACAGATAAGGATCTGTACTTCTGACTGTAAATATCTGCCCTTCAAAGAAATTCACAATCTGTTCTTGATCAGATTCGCACCCAGTTCTTGATAAGAATTCGCACTCAGCTCTTGACTCAGCTCTTGAATGATTCGCAAACTGTCCTTGAACAATCTCGCGACTTGAGAATTGTAATCTGAAGGATTCGCACTTTGCATAGCATAAACTTGGTGATCACAAATGATAAGAAGAACCTCTATATATACATTGCTATGAGAGGTCGCACCTCTTCAAGAACAAAGTCGGCCTCAGGAATAAATTACAAATAATTACAAAGTCGGCCTCAAGGATAAATTACAAATTTAATGACTCAATTAACAAGTCGGCCAAGTTAAGATAAGTCGGCCACCAAGAACAATATAGGAGATTGTGCCAAGGAGAGAATGAGGTCGGCCAAGTATAAATAAGCATTATATCGACGCTGTCCATTATCATTAACACTCCCTCTCAGCTAGAGAGAATGCTTCCAGCTGCTCAAGACAAATCATCTCAACATGATGTCCATCACATTGGCTGCAACCAGATGTGAAGAGAAGAATATCACCTCAACGTGATATTAGATATCGTCTCGATATCAACCATAAAATGGTAAGTACAAGTGTTCATCACTTGCGTGATGTTGTCACCTCAACGTGACTTTCACCATGACTCTCTCAGAGGGTGAAACACAAGTACAACATATGTCATGGAGTCTCACACATGACATCCACCATGACTCAGCTCAGAGGGTGGAAACAAGGGCTTTCACCTCAAATTCTTCGCCCTAAGAAAATGCATTAACAAGTGGCTTGCACCTCAAATTCTTCCGCCCTCAAGAAAATGCATTAACAAGGCTCAATCGATAACGGTGACTCTTACTGCATGCGGTTGATTTCGACCATACCAAGCTTATCTCGGTACACAACTTAATCCCGCCAGAGGCTTGGTGAGAATATCCGCCTCTGCCTCATCAGCATACCTCAACCAGATTTCTTCGCATAAGCACTACATTCTCTAATATAGTGGTACTTGATCTCAACATGCTTGGATTCTGTCATGAAACACAGGATTGATAGAAAGCTTCACACAACTCTGATTATCACAATGAATAATAGTAGGCTCCATTGATTGTCCAAACAATCCTGCAAGGAGCTTACGAAGCCACATTGCTTCCCGAGTTGCCATACAAGCTGCAATGTACTCGCCTCTGCTGTACTCAATGCTACAGATGACTGCTTCCTGCTGCACCAGGAAATCATAGCAGTAACCCAAACTGAAGCAACAACCGAGGTGCTCTTCCGATCCGTGACACAACCTGCCCAATCAATCGAAAACCATGTAACTCCAAATCTGCATCTGAAGAATACCTCAACCCATATCCAACTCTGCCACGCAAGTATCTCAGGATATGTTTAGCTGCAACAAGATGTATCTGTCTCGGATCACACATAAACTGGCTAAGTGCACTCACTGCATAGCAAATATCAGGTCTAGTGTTAACTAGACACATCAAGGATCCAATCAGCTGTCTGTACAATGTAGGATCCACCAAATCTGAACTAGCTACGCCTTCCTTCAATTTATGTAGATTGGTCTCCATAGGTGTAGACATGGATTTGCAACCATCATGCCAAATCTCTTAAGTATATCAATGGTGTACTTTCCTTGACTTCAATCATCTCATCTCGTGCTGACTTCTAATCCAAGGAAGTAATGCATGAGCCCAAGGTCCTTCATCTCAAATTCTGAAGTCAAATCCTACACTCAAGAATCGATGATCTTCTCCAGTAAGGATCAGATCGTCAACATATAAAACCAGAATTAATGCATCACCATTGATTACCTTGAAGTAGAGATTTGAATCAGCATCATTCTTCAAGAAGCCCAAGCTTGATAGGTACCGATCAATCCTTTCGCACCATGCACGAGGAGCCTGCTTAAGACCATTCAATGCCTTCTTCAGTTTGCAAACATGAGACTCCTCCCATGTACCTCGAAATAGTGAGCAACAAGAGCAAATGTTTCTTCATAATCAACTCCCTCTTTCTGTGAAAACCCATGAGCTATGAATCTTGCCTTGTACTTCTCAATGCTCTCATCTGCATCTTTAAGTACTTGCATCAATCTTCTGACCTCATCGTCTAAGATTGCTTGCAATGCTTGGCCTTAGAGAAATGAATTCCAGCATATACTTTTGTAGAGATATAGGGCTGTCCTCTTAGAACACTCTATTCCTGCAACACTGCAACCTTCACTTCTTCTCAGTGAGTCACTGAACTCCCTCTTGATCCCTGCTTCAGAGATTGCAAAGAAGACTTCTGGAAGTGAACTCCCTTTAGCCACCAACTCAGTCTCATGGCTGCAAGTTGTGACTTCACGCTTGATCATTTCTTTGGTCGGCACGACTTCCTTACAAGATGCCTCAAGCTTTTCATCACTAAGCAATCTCTCATCACTTTCTTGCTTCTGGAGCTATCCTGAAAGCAATAGAGAGAGATTACAACAATTCACAACTATCCAAAGAAATATCAAGGCTAGAATCACACAAGGTTTACTATTCCAAGTTATAGCAAAAATACAGAATAATTTATGAACAATATTAAATCATGAATAAATAAATAAATCAACCTGAAAGAGAAATATATCAAAAGATCAAAATGAAGGGATAAGGAAACTTATCTTTATTGAATTTTGATATAACTCTTTCTTCCAGCTTTTACTCCTCTTAAGAGTGCTAAACTCAACACAACAAAAGACAATCTGCACTACAGATTTCTTAAATGCAATATGCAGTTAGCATATTTAATATAGAATCAGGCCCCTCAAGGTATCACCATACTCCATGCACAAGAGAATGGTATCGATGTGATCATCCTATCACAACGAAAGATGCAGTTCTCTTTTTCATCTCAGAGTCACACTCAGAGATCTTCATAATTAACATGCAACAACTCGCAATAAAAAAAAATTGAAATCTTCAAAGGATCTTTACACAATTCAAGAGAAATCATAATCTCTCTATCAAAATGATATTACTCAGCAAACTGACTTTTACTAAGTGTTGGTGTTAGATCAAAGAAAATTAATTTAAGGATACACAAAAGAATACTTATCTCTTAATTGGTTTTGTATATTCGGAACTGTCCAGTTACCTCCGTAACAGTCTTGATATTGGATTATTCTATCAACAGAATGTAAGGAAGCCAATATTGACAGCAACAAGAATGGAGCCAATTTAGAAATCTCCCGTAATGACATAAAGACATTCAAAGTCACTGATATGCTTCCTCTAAACCCCGATATAGAGAAGAATTGCTATAGATATTCGCATTCATAAGGAGAGACAACAGATGTGATACACGAAGAAGCCGATGACCATTAACTTCCGCCACTCAGCTTATAGACCCAATGACTTTAGCAAAGAAAACATTAGGGCAGTCTCGATATATCTTCCGGTGGTCACCAAAATTCCTAGCATGGTACTTCCCTAATAATAACTTGACTTGTGTTAATCCCAGTTCATTTCGAGAGATGTCTACAGCCATAGAAATGACGCCAATATATATTCCGACCACGCAAATCTCCAGCGCTACTTTATATCTCCCACAATAGCCGATGATAAGGAGGATTAAACCACACAACAATCAAGTAATAAATGTCTGATCTTCCTCCAGAACGACATTTATGCACCAATAGATATCACCCTAATCCAAGAGCTCATATGGAAAGCCAAAATAGATGAAGAGGAACATCTACGAATATAACTCACTCCAGCGACCCAAACACGGCTCCATCATAGTTATTTCCTTCACTGATAGAATCGTATTCTCCAGATAGGTATCAACATGGATGCACAAGAAGTGCCAAAGACAACTCCAAAAAGAAGAGCAATAGATATTTATATTAAGAGTGTCTCCGCCGCATCATCACCCGATGCATCTTCAGCATAGGCAACGTCGATTCATGCCAACCCTTCTCCTGTGCCAAAGATATTTGACAAAAACGTCATTGTGAATATACTGCCCAAAAATCATAAGATTAAATCCTCCATGCTCCCAATAGTGGATCTTTAGTATCCACAAGTTCGATGAAAATCATTCAACGCACATAACTGATCTCCATCGCCTGGCCTGTAGAATACAAGATTCCCAACTATAAGGGTTTGCTGCACTAGCCACTCTGTTCCAAATTGGACTTATGAATGTCGACCAAGTGCAAAATCATCTGCCAGAATCAATGATTCAAGCTACTGCCTAGCCATCCAGGGGCTACGTTCTTCATGGCCACCATAAAGACTGCTTAACAAATCTGATCGGATCTACACATAAACCCGCTCTGATACCATGTTAAATTTAAGATCAGATTTGCATGCACAGAAAAATAATTCAAAATCAGACACAATAACACAGCAGATACCCTGGGAAAACCCTCCTCTTGAGGGAGAAAAACCCAGCAACAAAGATCTCTCTTATATTTATAAACAGTGGCAACAATTCTCTTTACAATGAGGCCTAACACAAGGCCAAAATTCTGTACCTATACCAGATACAAAAACAGATAAAGATCTGTACTTCTGACTGTAAATATCTGCCCTTCAAAGAAATTCACAATCTGTTCTTGATCAGATTCGCACCCAGCTCTTGATAAGAATTCGCACTCAGCTCTTAATAAGAATTCGCACTCAGCTCTTGCACTCAGCTCTTGAATGATTCGCAATCTGTCCTTGAACAATTCAAACACTTGAGAATAATTCGCAATCTGAAGGATTCGCACTTTGCATAGCATAAACTTGGTGATCACAAATGATAAGATGAACCTCTATATATACATTGCTATGAGAGG
Source organism: Sequoia sempervirens (assembly GCA_007258455.2). Lineage (NCBI taxonomy): Eukaryota > Viridiplantae > Streptophyta > Pinopsida > Cupressales > Cupressaceae > Sequoia > Sequoia sempervirens. Next base: position 392,554,945 of record VDFB02086081.1, read on the forward strand.
TCGCACCTCTTCAAGAACAAAGTCGGCCTCAAGAATAAATTACAAATAATTACAAAGTCGGCCTCAAGGATAAATTACAAATTTAATGACTCAATTAACAAGTCGGCCAAGTAATATAGGAGATTGTGCCAAGGAGAGAATGAGGTCGGCCAAGTATAAATAAGCATTATATCGACGCTGTCCATTATCATTAACAGACAGTAATGTATATTTCAATACTGCTCTTGCAAATTTAAGCTATGCAACAAGTTTGTTGGATTTGTCCAAATATACTTACAAAATGTGGCACAAATTATATTAATTTATGTATGTGATTTCATAACCTTGGTTTAGGAACAGATTTTCAATTTTTCTTTAGTCTGCTCACCCGATTTTCAGATGGAACAGATTTTTCAAGATTGCATACCTGTTAATAAGGAATGAATCAATAAATATTTTGTGTACTTTAATGGCTGGTTTCTTTCTTGCAATTGAGAGACATTTTTTATTCAATATTAAGCATTGTATATTATATTATACATTGACTTTTGAATGTCAAAGACATAGTTAATGTTGTGAAGATGTCATGATACTTAATTTTGAATACCAAGGATTCAAAAAGATATGTAATTTCAGATAATGAATTGGTCTTTCTCTTATTTGTATAATCAATCCTTAATAGTTTAAATTGCTGAATTGGATTGGATACAGAATGGTTACACTATGCTGGTATGTCAATTTTTCCTTTTTTTTTTTTAAAATCTGGTGGGTGGGTATGTTCTGGGTACATCCATACAAAAATTCATATAGAAACCATAAATATATACATATTTGCAGCTTAAAAACATGAATTAAGTTTAGAATACCACATGCCATACATATACTAAACAAAATTAGCATGAATATTATGAAAACAGTATTCTAATTTGATATCAATTTGTCAAACTCAAATGTTATGATATATACACACACACACTCATTGTTCAATATTAAAAAATACAGTAAGTATGGTGGCTCCCGTTCACAAAGAAAGGATCTTATTGTTGTAAAATTCTAAATCATTATTAATGAATTCCCTTAACCTTATTACACCCGTTTACCTTATTACACTAAGACTACTTGTTATATCCTCTAGAAGTCTTTCAAATCTCACACTTGAATTGTTCTTTTAGAATAGGACAAAATAAATGTAGAAGAAACTTCAAGTTATAAATTTTTATCCCATTTACTAAACATCATATGAATTTCCTTGTTTATTACCACCTATCTTCCAAAACTTGCACCTCACTTTAACCTCTTATAATTAAAAAAACTTTATATTTCAAAAGTATCAAAGTTTCCTCTATGCATGTGAGAACCCAATACTTCGCCATTTGCACCAGGAAAGGAAAACTATTGAGATGCTAATTCTGCTTATCCCTTTTGAACACTGGCAACCAAAATAAATAAACCCTTTTTTTCAATTTTAGCAAATCAGAAATCAATAAAGGAAAATTATTGAGATGCTAATTGATTCATTGAGATATGGGCAATGTTATTCTGAGGCTTCCCGAAGAAATTGGTCATGAATGTTTGCTGCGGTATACAGAAAAAATTCCCAATCTGATGTCTGTATGCAGAAAACATTCTATGCTTGGCTGCTCCTTCCGAACAATGCCTAATGCCTCATGTTTGCTGTTTCCTGACTCATCAAACACAATACAAGTGAAAGTGACCAATGTTTAGGGTATAGGGAGCTTTATTTTTGGTCAGAAGTTAAACAAAATTCATGGACATTGTTGCCTGCTGTTGGAATTGCCTGGGTACGCTCATGGATCATTTCAAATCAATCCACCTGCAAAAAAGTGCCCTTTATGATTCCACAATTCCAAAACGAATCATTTCAAATTAATCCACCTGCAAAAAGTGCCCTTTATGATTCCACAATTCCAAAATGGATTGTACCCGGGTATGCATGTTTTTTCTACCAATTCATTAACATATTTAATAGGTAATTAATTACATACAAAGACATTTTAACTTCACTAAAATAGCAGTACAACAAAATTTGAAAATCAAGAATATAAAATTTGTACAATGTTTATCAGATTTAGTATGGGGCATATTTCAATCAGTGAGATCGCAAAATTGATATTTCTCATGTATAATGTGTCTTCACAGGCTTGTCTATCCTCCAGTTCCTCCAATTGGTGGCAGTGATTTATTTCCAGGCCCTGGGGCTGGTATTTATCCTCGCAGGTAGTACTTTTATGAACTGCTGGCCTATAAATGAAATTTCACCAAATGCAAATTGTGGATTTTTAATGGATTTTTCTGCAACACGGGGAGGAGTTTAATTTCTATTATTTTGCATGTGTAAAAGTAGGATGATAAATGGTGCAGTTATTGTAGACCTCTTTTAGGATTGAATGGAAGTATATGCTTTTGTTGAAGTTCGTCCAATTTATATGTGTCTAATACTGTTGGTAAAATTGTTTCTTTTGAGATTCCAGAAGTGGGGGTGGAATAGGAGGTGGCATGCTTTTAGGTCAGTGGAAATGCTTTCTCTTTGTGTTGAACTTTGATAATTAGTTAGGAGGTTGGATAGATTTCAGTTTTATAAGCCTAATTTATAAAAATCTAAGATCTATCAATTTCTACTGGCAGGACCCAATGATCCAGGATGGGGTAATATTGGTGTGGGTGGGGATGAAGGGCTTGGATTTCCTGGAGAAGTTCGGTATGATTTAAATTCTAATGAATATTGACATGGGATTTTTGTTTGGTATGATATAAATTCTAATTATTGCAATGAACTTTGACATGGGATTTTTATTTCTTCCCCTACACTCACAAGAACTATGAAAAGCTTTCTTAGGGTTTGAGTTTATATTGAAACAGAGGTGTTCCACCTGGTGCTCGGTTTGATCCATATGGTCCTCCAGGCGTTCCTGGTTTTGAGCCTAATCGGTTTACCCGGTAATGAACATATCTTGAATTTAACAATTAATTGGTTAGTTTTTTGTAAAAGGCATCTTAAAATACACCAGAAAGCTTTGAGACTTGCATCAAAGTTACATGGAAAGACAACAGCCTCATCCTATGGATAGCAGAAAGGCTAGCATTTGATCGTTTGATTAGAAAATATTACCCTGATAAGTTGGTCTACCACATGGAAGTTAGAATTATTATCGAAGGGCTTATTTGTAGTTTCCTGTTGTTTTTTCAGAGATCAACGGCGTCCACCTGGACGTGGCACTCATCCAGATCTTGAACATTTCTCACCATTCTGAATGCCAATGAAAGAGAAGCTGGAGGAGGGGGCGGAGGGGCAGAGGTTGGCACAGTTTTGTCATGGTCTTGAGCCCTTACCATCTTTATTTTATTTTTTTGGGTACAATATCTAGATTTTTTTTTAAAAATTATACAATCCAAGTTGTTGGGTTGGTATAATTTCAGTAAAAAGTGTATAAGCCATAAAGTCTGTCTTCTTTCAAGCTTGTAAATGATAATAGAGATTGCTTGTCTTAACTGTAAAGTTTATGTCACTTGTCACTCTATCCTCTTTACTATGTCAAATCTTGTAAAGGATTAATAATTTAATATAAGTTGCTAAAACTTTTACATTAATTCACTAAATATTTCAGTTTTTGACATATTCTAGTTTTGTTTAGTTAGGCAGGGATGCAAATTCTTGTCTTTGTTTCCCATTTATTAATAAAGTTGCACAAATATTTTTTCTTTTCATCTGCGACAAGTGAGCAAATCAAAGGGAAACTGTTTACAATACGGCGATGTAAATTTTTATTGATCAGTTTAATATCAAACTGGAAGGCATATTCACCATGAATCAATAATGCAATTCTTCTTTTCATACCTTTCGATCATGTGACTGGTGATTGAATTATTTAAAATTTATGCTAATATATTATTCTTTTTTTCATTGTTTCTTATGCTCCAATCTGTGTTCCTGTTGAATTTTTGGCTCTGCAATAGCTATTTGCTTGGGCTGCAAGATCTTTGGAGACATCTATGCATGATATACTAACTTATTACGCTGATAGCTGGTAGGTGTTCCCTTAAATCAAGTGGATTTGGAATCCACTGTAGCATATGCTAACAAGAATTTAAAAATCCATTCAGGCCAATAAAATGCATTCGTAAGATGCTAGATGACCATCAAACAAATAGAATTTGGACATCATTCCACAGAAAAATAGGAACTGCATTTTACTTAAAAGAAATGACCTTGTAATATCTTAATATTTTTGACATTCCTTAAGGCACATTGAGATGGGTGGAACCTAAGTAACAAGATTCGGCGAACTTCAAGCATGGACTTCGAATTTTATCGAATTTGAAATTCGTTGAAATTCGCCGCATTTTTTCATATGGAAAAAGTGCTGTTTTTTTCATTAAAATATATTATTGAAAACTGCTTTTTAGGGTTTTGTATAGTGATTTCTAGGGTTTGCGATTTTTTTTTTTTTTCATAGAATGGTACTCTTTTCGTTATGATGAACACAGCAATTTCGTTTGAGACAGTGAATTCTGAAATTGCTTTATTTTTCCACTGCGATTTTCTTCTTCACCGTCGCAACTTCCTTCCATTTCTGCTGCGCTTAGGATTTGTTTCATCACTATAAGGGTTTTCTGCTGCGATTTTCCTGGCTCCTACTTGCGTGACCAAATAGACAGGGTTTGTTGACTTAGCTCGCTAATAAAATGTCATATTTTTATAATGATTTAAATCATTATAAATGTTAAACTATTTTGACAATTTTGTGGATATATTACTTATATTTAAAAAAAATTATATAAGGTGAATTTAATGCTGAATTCTTTTTTTTTGAAACTTTTTCTTGTTGAACTTCATCTGAATTTCAATGTTGCCGAACTCGAACTCGAATTCGAACCTTGTGACTTAGGGTGGAACTGCAGAAACAATGTAGAATCAGTGGCCGAGAAGAGCCTAAATGAATTAAAAAAGCATGCTTTTAATCTTATTTCAACTAGTGGAAAGGAATGTGTTGTCAGGGTGGGAGGATGTAGCATATGCCTAGGCACACAAAGCTGAGGCAGGTGGCAGTTATATGTAATTTTGAAACAGAGCCTTTTCTATATGTTGAGCATTGTAACACAGCGTAGGCTCCAATTTGTTTTACTAGTGCTAATCTACCCATCACAACTTTTAGGTTTACAGAAAATGATGAACCAGTTCTTGACAGACTTGGAGAGATTTTGGTGGGCTTCCCCTTTTGCGTACACAATGATTGCAGCAAGTTGATAGCAACCATTAAGATCTGAAAAATGAGGAGTGTCTAAATAATAAATGTTGTGCAGATCTTCATCAACATCAAGTTGCTTTCCCCAATGTTTGTCTTATTCTCGTAAGATCGAGGTCTACCACTAATGGTGCAATTTTTTGGTTAAACGAGCAAAAGCTGGCCAGAAGACATAGATGTGTCATCTTTGTTTTTCACTTTAAGGTTGACAATTATATGGCTCAAAAATTGTATGAGGCAGAGCTTACATGCATATTGGCTGCTGGTTTGAGGTCTGATTTTAGCGACTCATTTTTCTGGGTCTTCTTCCCGTGCAACTCTACTATTTTTTTTGGTGTTTTAATTTTTGTACATTTAAAAAAGTTAATTGTTTATAATTTTATATTTATATTATGTTGTTTAAACATTAGAGTTATTAAAAAAACTAAAACTTATTCTTAAAACATAAATAAAATTTATTAATGTATATTTAATTGTTTATTCTTTACTAATTATTAATATTTGAATTTTAATATTATTTAATTTATATATACTTATTTTCTTTTAAGTAATGAAAATCTTGTCTAATAACTTAGAAAATATACGTGTATGTGTTTTTTATGAATGTCATATCCAGCCATATCCATATTGGGGGTCTTAAAAACGGCTGTATCCGTATCTGATACCGTATCCGTGTCCACGCAACCTTGATTTATCATGCTTTAGCATCATAGCATCACCACATGTCCTCGTCTACCAAAAACAAAATATGAAATACATTAAAATTATAAGGTCTTCACAGTTCGTAATGATAGAAACAAGCCACTCCATAGACTAGTCATGATTCAATTTAAAAACACTAAGTGGACGAAGTGGACAAGCCAACTTATCAAGACCTAGGATCATCCTTCAAAACTGTCTATTTGGAAATATTATAAATGAATTATTGGGAAAGCCTTTTGCAACTCTTGACGAAGGCTGTTCAAGGATGGTAAGGAATAAAGTTGGCTTTCTCCACTGTCAAACGAAAGGTGGAGAGTAAAGAACCCTCAAGTGCGCTGGTTAGATAGGTCCCAATTTACTTGGAAGACTATATTTTTGCAAGCCTAAATTCTTGAGGTAGTTGCTTCACCAAGGCATAGTGGTCAAATCAAGACTTCAAAAAGTGGGCGTCAGATGCTGCTTGTAAAATGCTAGCTAACCTAGTACAAGCTAGGGATCTTCCTCGCTGTATATTAGTTGTTCTATTCCTTAGCTAGAAATAGAGCATGGTGTTCAAATATCACTTTAACTGTTTTGCTCAGTTTTCCATCAAAGCAATTCATGTGTCAGATTAAAGTGTTTCTTGTCCCTTACCTGGTGGCAGTCCAGATAAAGACGTCTTAAAACATACCAATCAACTTTTGCACCTGAATTGAATTGTTGGTTTTTGGGCCTTTACCCTGCCATTTGTTCTTAATGGAATTAAACTGCAACATGAAGCTTACGTCACTCATAGCGAACTTTTTTTGACATTTTTGTTTAACAAAATCACTTTATTTGCATAGGATAGCAATCCTCTAGCTCTAATCAGGGGGTTTCCTTCCTGAAGTTAAGGTACAAAGCATCTATAACTAGCAGTTGCACAAAAATCACGTGCAATGGATTAGCCGATAGGCTGATTCAAATGAAAAGCATCGGTGCAAGTGTTATCGAAGAATTCAGTCTGGTGGTCGACCGCGAGTGGAAGGATCCCAAGTACGTTGCAATGATCACGGCTAAAATGGACAATGGACTTCCCGTATGCGTGGTAAAAAGACTGGAAAAGATCCCCGGACTTAGTACTCGGTTCAAATTTCGTTTTTCTGACGTCAGACTGGGAGAAATCCCGGTGGGGTTCCCCCACGTAATAGCCTATCGGCTAATTATATGAAATTCACACAATGGCTTCAATCACCATGCTCTTGTAACCACACCAATTGTATATTTGTAGCTTTTGAGTCCCCATATCTATTCCAATTCATCTTCAGAAAAATAACATCTTGGCTGTGGTCTTCAAATTCATAAGTCTATATTTAGTATGACATAATTCAGTGATTCACGAGGGAAATCTTAAAATAAGCAACTGAGCAGTCACTCTAATTCTCTGCAGAAGTTATTCTTTTGTGCTAAAACATAGGAGAATAAATCAAACAAGGTTGCAGATGGGTTGAGTAGGAGATAAAATTTGCCGACTAAATGAGAGAAGTAAAGAAGAATTAGATACCGCAGCAAGAAGTAAAGAAGATCGAGGAGGTTTTGAATACTAGGATTGATAGAAGCACCGGAATCACTCTAATTCTTTCCAACATTCGCTCTAATTCTTTCCGACATTCACTATCCATTCAGCAAATTGCTCCTATAACTTTTCTAGATCCATCTTCAAATATTTAGTTGAGGTTACAAACCTCAAATGTACCATTTCGATTTTATGAAGCGATATATTTTTCACATTAATGAGCAACTTTTCCCTCTTTTTTATCTTTGCGATACATAGTTTAATATGTTCTATGTGTCCTATATTCTTACTTAAAATCAAAATATCATCCATGTAGACAATCACAAATTTACTCAAAAATTGCTTTAATACCTTATTCATTAACCTCATAATTGTGATTTGACCATTAGTCAAATTTAACCTCATCCAATACAACCTTCACTTTCAAACCAAAAAGGTAGAAGTTCCTTCTCATGATAACATCAACTTGGATGCATTGATTCAATTCTAGATTGGATTATCAATGATGTAGAAATCTTTATTGATGAATAACTTGTTGAATTGGAGAAAGAAGTAGTTGTAGTTGAGGCTTTCGAAGAAAATCATACTTGAGGAATCATTCACTCATGACATGATATGGATTTACCTTATAATTTGAGGTGAGAAACTATTTGTACTAGAAGTGGGAAGAAGATATTGCAAATTGTAGTTGGTTGTTTATGATATTTTATATGATTATTATTAGAGTTTTAGATAATGTTTAACAATGGAACTTTGAAAATTTTAATTTTGAGTGTTTGAGGGTCATATGACATGTAATATGTTGGCACCCCAAAATTTTGTGTTCATTTTGTGCTTTAGCCCATATTTTCCCAAGTTTATAACCAATATGAGATATTTGTCATGGGTGGTCTTTAGCCAAATTTCTTAGCATAGTTGGGTAGAGCATGAACAATCAGTCCTTGTTGCTTCTTACAATTTTTTGAAATTCACCATTTTTGCATTTGCAAGTTTTCTCCTTCCAAGTGGCTTAGGTGCAATTTGGATGGATTTTCCTACATAGTCTTGGTTCAATTGGAAATCCTCACAAAAGGCTAAAAATTGGAAAATTGTCAAAGACTAAAAAGGGGTGAAAGTTTTGCATTTGCGAGTTTTTTTTTTCCAAGTGGCTCAGGTGCAGTTCAGATGGATTTTCTGCATAGTGTTGGTTCAATTGGAAATCCTTGCAAAAAGCTAAAAATTGGAAAATTGGCAAAGTATACGCATTGCAGGATCTCGATGTCCAAGTGAACTGCACTTTTCAATGTTTTTGTCAGGTTCACTTGGATTTTCACTTTGCCAAAAGAGTATGTTCATCTCGTTTTGCGGGTATTTCCATATGAATCATCCACTTACAGTTATCGATGATTTTCTACATTTCCATTTGCTGATGGTTTCCCCACAAGTACAATTAACTTTAAAAATTGGCAAAGTAAAGTCTTTGCGGGCGGATGGAGTCCATCTTCTTGCATCCGCCTTGCATGATGTCATATTTCTTTTGCAGATTTTTCCCATCTATTTGGACTAATGTTTTTATCCACTTGTTGAACAAAAGTTGTCATTGATGTCAAAGTTGTAATGTCTTAGGAGTAATGCTAGTTGAACAGTGAATGTAATCATACTTGAATTATTAGTACATTTTGAGTATAATGAAGAAGACTGATTGTAGAATGCTTGCAATAACATGCTTGTATCTATTCATGGTGATAGAGGTGATCCAAAAGTTTGATCCAAATGTTTGAGGTCAGTTACTCAAGGCAAAGAGATTTCTGTGGCAACACAATCATGTTCTATATTTATTTTTGAAGGCGAGTTTGGCTCTGTGATTTGAATGGAGAGTATGTCCACATGTTCTATCATAATCCAAAGTTTTGAAAGATATGTTCAACATGTAAAAAGATTGAAGTGATAGAAGGTTCATTGTGCTTATCAGTTAACTAGTTGGTGTTTTAGAATTGAGCATCAATGGCTAGTGGCGTGCGACATTCAAAGATGGCATTGGAAGTTAAAATAGGTCCAATCTAAGGACCTTGTGGTAGCGAATGCCGTCATGTTAGTTTAGCGGCAATAAATTTGATTTAGGACCTACCCGTTACATGTTTCATGTAATTTAAATTTAGGTCCATCCTATGTCATCCTGGTCAATTATAGATCCCTGACCGACATGAATGTTGTCAATGTAATGTCTTGTATATAATTTAGATCTCACACACACACTGTACATAAAATGACTGTAATATGCCAGGCTGAACTCTGTTACTCTTATCTCTCAACCTGTATGCCCAATAAAGATGAAATCTTGGATGTAGATGCATCTAAAATCCACCAAATTAATGTTAGAATCGCAGATCAAAATGTTTCTTTGCAGAGGGGTGCGGACCCAAAAACTGATGTACTGTAACACTGAATTGGCAGTTTTGACACTTAGTTATATTTTCACACAACTAAGCTTTCCGGACCAAAACTTGCACAAATGACTTCCTTAACATCTCAAAACCTGTCAAGATTAATCAAAGTGATCCACAAACAACATCGTATCACGTCGTTATGTACATTTCATGCTCATATTGCCAGACAACATCATCAATGACAATCCTCAAACTTCCAACAATCTCCCCCTTTGCCATTGATGGCAACATGTGAAAAACTCCAAAAATATTCTTCAATACTCTCCCCCTTTGACATCAAGCGCAAAGGGCGCTTATATAAGTTGTTCCGACTCTTACCGAAACTCCCCTTGAATGATGTAATCATATATACAGTTGGAAAAATAATGAATTGACTCCTCCTGAGTCATATACTAGAGAAAAAAATAAAAAAATGTACAGATATACTTCTATATTGTCCTCATATTTACAAAGAATCTAAACATAAATACATAAAGAGATGAAGAAATGAGTTAGCCAGAGGTAGTTCATGCCTGCAACTTCTTCAATAGGTCTTCCTAGGCTTGCCTTCCTTGCTCCCATTCTTGCTTAGCCTCTGCAAGCAACCTATTTTGCATTTCAAATTCCAATAGAAGTTCTTCTCCTTCCAGAGTAGTAGGTACCAGATTCATCTTCTTAGCCTTATTAGAACTTAGAAGAGCTCGAGAAACAATTGTAAGTTTGGGATTGACTAGATCCCTTACCTCTCCAAATTGCAAAATGATGTGCTCTTTTTGTGCTTGCAGTTGGAAGAACTTCTTGTGAAGATCCTTTATGGCATTCCTTGTCACACAAGTAAGGTCAACTGCTGGGTCATATGCACTAGAGGCAACATTAATCTGAGACTCAATAGAGTCCATCTCCTTTCTTATTACTTAGTGTGGCTCCGAGCCACTTCATGCCATACTACAATAATGCCTTAGCCTCACCCATGCACCCTTCAACATCTTTCAGTAATTTTGAAAATTTCTTATGTGCAATAGCACATTTCTCTATGATCTCCAACATCCATTTGTCACTTAACCTCTTCTCGACCTCTTTCTCTGCCTCTGCCTTCAATCCACATGCATATGTTTTGAAGGAATCAATCAAAAGTTTGAGATTATCCATACCGAAGATAGATGAGTCCACATTTGATCCAGGTATGATCTCATGCAATGCCTTAACTGCCTCATCCATTAATTCTCTACTCCTTTTATGTGAATCAATTATCACTTTCCTGGCTGATGTATGAACAAGTCTCCTAGCTGAAGCTTGTGGATAGGAGAAATCTTGTTCAAATCCACATTTCCTTGTTTCATTGACAGTTGCAACAATTGTGAGGACTCAACTGGTTGGAAACTAGGCTGTACACTCAATAGATTTCTTAGAGAATCTCTGGAGGAGCTAGAAGATTCACCAGGAGTCTTTGTAACTTATGTAGCCTTTCCCTAATCGTTTGTAGTACTGAAGTCAACTGATTTGTCTTTCTCCGCATCTTTGGGTGCATCCTTATCTTTGTTTTCATCTTCCTCTTTATCTTCTTCGTTTTTCTTCATCAACTTTCTCTTCTTCACCATCATCTTTATTTGTTCTGACTCCCTCTGCAATGTTTTTCAATGTTTGTCGGAGGAGTGACTTCTCCTTGAGTAGGAGTAACATCTTGCAGTATCGGAGAAGGATTAGAAGTTTCCTTTACAATGCCTTCTCTGATCATTGCATCCTTATCATCTTCTTTGGTCGTGTCCTCCACTTCGGAAGGAGTGTTATCTGTTGCAGCTTCTTCATTGACATCATGCTCCTGTTGAGCATCTTCCACGTGCATTTCTTCCTCTGCATTTGGTTCCAAAGCAGTGGGATCAACATTCGTTTCCTCTATAAGAGTCAATCCTAACTTCTGCACAATCTCCTATGCTTTATCATTGATTTCTTTTCGGATTCTCTCCATATCACCTTTGTCTTTTCCCATAAGGATTTTGACTCTCTGTTTGGTTCTCATCTCCTTACTATATATGGTGACCAATGTGGCCCTGTCATCTTCGGAAAGTGGAGCATCAACCCTTTCCAAGGCTTCATCTTTCAAGCTTTCATGCTCTTGTATTGCCTCTTGTCTCCTTTTTAACAAAGTATTCCATAGCTCCTCATTAGGAATATCCTTCTTGATATTCCACATCTCAACTTCAAGCACAACAATATACTTGATTATGGCTTCTATGATGGTAGCCTTGTCTACCTCATTTGCATCCTTGTATAATGCCGCGGTCTTTGCCAACATCTCATTTTGTATAATGCTATTGAACAGTGCCTCAAGTTTCATTGGGGAGTGAGGACTTATCAGTTCAACTTGTTTCTTTTCCTTTCTTTTTCTCGGAGTCTTCTTTGCTTCTGTAGTCTTTTTCTTCTCTGGTGAAGCCTTCTTGGCTTCCTTCTTCTCCCTTATATGAATTTTAAATGCCTCTTTCTCTTTTTCAATTTCCTCTTCGCTCTCAGTATATATTATGTCAACCCTTCTCCTCTTGATGCTAGCTTCACCTTGTGAAGCATCACTGTTTCTTTTTTGGACCAACTATGGTCATTCTTCTTCCAATTCTTCCTCTTCATCATCAAAATTTATTCCAATATTTTTCTCTCTTGTAGCTTTTTGTTTCATTCTTCTTTTGGTTGGGACAGTAGGAGGTGCAACAGTGGCGGGTCTTCTTCTTCTCTACCTTGGTGACATGCACAATCGGAGGGGATTTCTCCCTTATCAGAGGACTGGTGGTAGAATTTCTCTTCTCTCCTGTAGCAGGTAAAGCCTTTGAGGACTTTTGGACAGACGATGGAGTGGTAGCTGCTCTACCCAATCTTCTTGTACTCCCAGATGCTTCTCCTACACTCTTATCTACTCTAGCTCATTCCCTTGCATAATACACCTTTTCATTTGAGAGGCCCAATTCTTGTGCACATACATCTACCATTTTATCAACATTTTTCCTCATTACAGGTTCTTTTTGCTTCAAGTGCACTTCCATAGATTTTTCCTCAAAAGTCCCATACCTTGGTTTTGTGGTATCTTTAGGACTATTCAATAAAATATCTGCACACCCAATTAGTTCTGCCTTTGTTGCCTCATAACCCAATTTAGGAAGCCAAATTGATCTTGGTTCCACTACCTCCATGATACAATGATCCGTGGAAACTAGGAATGTGATGTCATTTTTGTACCTTTCCATAATACCCCTTGGAATTCTCTCTTTCATGCATTCTTCTATGAAATACTACAAAGAAAGCAGTAAGGGCATCATCCTGTGCATTGGTGTCTCCAAGGCTTCCCATGTAATTTGCAATTTGGTGTGCCATAGGCCTTCCAATTACGCAATTCACCTTTCCAATTATAGGAACCTCCTTCAAAAAGTAGAAAAGTAAGCACATAACCAGAGTGCCATACTTAAACACATACTTTTTCTCCTTGGTCTGCTTTAATTTCTCCATTAATTGTTCCCTTAGCAACTCATAGAGGTCATAGTCTACACCATTCTCTACCATCTCATGTGCCACATGGATTGCGGTGGTAGAAATTGAGTTATCCCTGTTGGTGTAGTAAATTTTGTATCCAATGACCATAACAACATTTCTAACTATTGGGTTTCTGATAGGATTCACTGCAAGGGTTCTCTAATCAAATGTTGCACCTATTTTCTCCATTACATCTTTATTTTTAACAAATTTTAGAATGGGGACGGGTCCGGTGGAGCATAAACTGGTGATTTCTCTTATCACTTCCTTTGTAATCATGTGCGGCATATCAGTCCATATAAAATAATCGTGAATTCTTCTTAGAGCCATTCTAATCCACTTGTTATCATAGAAGAAATTGGGGAACCACTGCCACACATCTAGTTTCTTCTCAACTAGGTTTTTGTATTTTGGCTTTAGGGCAAAGTCCTCACTAGTTAATTCATTTGTCCATACATCAGATAACTTGCTGGGAGAATGTTCTTCCATTTTACCATGACTATATGCCTTAATGTCCTTAGTTGGTAATACCCCATATGGAATGTGCGAGAAAGCACCTAGAGGGTCATCTTCTATGGCTTTTGCAGGGTATTTCTTGAATTTTGTCTAGGGTTTTTCCATAACCTCTATAACCTTTGGTGTGGCCATTGCAATATGAATTCAAACTGCTTTTAAACAAGAATTTCTACAAACTAGGGTACACAAGATTCACTAAATACCTTTTTGCTTTGTTCATCGAATTAGAGTTTCGATGCATTGAACCTTGAATCTCTTTGAATCTCTTTGAATCTCTTTAATTCTCTTCATGTTGCTCTACTCCTCTTCAAGTGACTTTGGTGAAATGAATTTTCCTTAGCAAATTTTCTTTTAACCCTTACATTTGACCTAATTCTGCAATAAATGCTTAAATTCATAAAGTTGACAACCCTAAAATTGTATGCACAGTCAACTTCCAAAGCTCTACAATCTTTCACAATACCATATTTTCTTCCGCAATCTTCATCCATAGATCAAATATGTTGGTCTTCATCTCATATCTTTGTGTTGTAGCCTCAACACCTCTTTTTTGGGTGGGGGACAAAAGATATTCATTAAAGCCCCCTCTAAGCCATAGCTCTTGGCTTAGTTTCCAGAGGAAACATCTACACTGAAGGATGATATAGATTCAACCTTATTTTCTATCTCTTCCTCTTTTCTCCATATCTTTTCCATTTATTTCTTTACTTCAACCAGATCAACCTTTTTGATTGGTTCATTCCTCTTTACCGGCTTATCCTTGTGTTTCTGCTTTTGCAAAACTTAGCAATATGTCTAGGTCTATTGCAATTGCGACATACAATATTCTTTTGAATAGTATTCCTTCCATTCATTCTAGATTTGCATTGATTAGCCTTGTTTCCAAATCCATAGCATGTATAATAGTAACCATTGAAAGGTTGAATCATTCTACCATTGTTATATGCATTCATCATTTGACTTTTGCATTCATTTGCTCTATGTTCAAATCTTTTGCATGTTAAACATTGACTAGTAAAGGATGGAACATTTTGATTCATTTTGCTTCTACATTCCATTGCTCTATGTCCAAATTTATTGCAAGAGTAACAAAAACCATTGAAAGATGGGTACCTTTGAGCATTTGGTTGTCTGATCAGAGGTCTTCTAGCTTCATTTCTTTGATTCCAGATCTTGCCATTGTTCTTCTTGTCTTTAGTCTTCTCTGGTTTATTGGTCTACTTTTCTACATTAGGTGTTTTTTCTACTTTTGAGCTTTCACCTTTTTCAAATCCTAAACCATCTTTGTTTTTGGATACTTTTTGTCCTACAATCAACTCATCAAGCATCATATAACTTGTCTTGAATGTATCTTCATGACTTCTTGCTTTCTCTAGATTTGATCTTAGGTTTACTACTTTTTGTTGGAGCCTTATGCATTCATCAAATTTTCTTTTCACCATTGCGTTCAGACATTTCTCAACTCTTTTCTTTTCTTCAACTTGCACTTTCAGTTCGATGATGTTTCCATTCGCTTGTTTCAATTGTTCATTGACTTATGCCTTTCTCTGAACTTCTTGATTTTCTCTCTCAATTTCTTGATACATTCATTTGCTTCTTTGACATTTTCCTTCAGATCTTTGTTCACTTTCAATTTTGTCAAGATCTTTAAGAGAAACTTTGATTTCTCCTTCTTTGTCAAGCATGCAATCTTCTTCTATAAAATCAATAGCAGGAATCTCTTCTGGAGGAATAAGAAACTTTCTATCAGCCATGTGTTCAATCTCCAAGACTTTCCCAAAGCGGTTAAGCTCCTTCCAAGGAACCAAATTCTGATACTGATTGTTGAACACCCAAAATATTGGCAGGGGGGGTGAATCAATATTCT
The DNA here is from genome assembly GCA_007258455.2 of Sequoia sempervirens. NCBI lineage: Eukaryota > Viridiplantae > Streptophyta > Pinopsida > Cupressales > Cupressaceae > Sequoia > Sequoia sempervirens. The sequence goes on from VDFB02086081.1 coordinate 392,570,725, forward strand.
TTTAAACCATTCAAACATCAAACATCCAATTACTAATACATATTCGGCTGTAATAAGGAAAGAAAGTATGAAAACATCCACAACATCACATAACACATGAACACTAGGATTTTTACGTGGGAAACCCAAAATGGGAAAGACCATGGTGAGGGTTAGCTCACAATATATTATAACCGGTTATAGTATATTATAGAAATGCTCATTGTAGGTGGATTCGCTATGCAAGTGGACTCACTATCCACATATAAAAGATAGAAGAGAGATGGTGACTCACAACCTATTTTGAACTGTTACAATTGCATTTATAATATGTAGGAATATAGTTCCAATGAAGCACAATACTAATTCTGGTTCAACACTCTGCAATGCTCTTCATTCACATAACTCAGATCTTTCACAACACAATTCACATTGCTCTGCTCAAATTCGCATCACACACAATACATGTCACATCTATATTCTCAAAATACCGAAAACAATCTAACATATATATCGGCATCAAGTGTAACATCAATTAGGTCGGCCTAATTAGATGTAACACCAAAAATATAACTTGTTGGCACTAAAACTTATCATCCATAACAAACACCACAATTTAGATCTCAAAATATCTTAAGATAGGTCAGCATGGACCTATAATAGATCCTTCATAAGATAAAAATATTTATTCATCCTTCGCACAACATCAAACGTGTTAGGTCGGCTCCAAATAAGACCTAAAAGTAAAAACCTTCATATGTGTATCCACATCTTGACATGTGGACCTCAAAACTCCCATATAGAATTCAAGCTCAACTGACATCTAGAAATTTAAATAAAACACCACAAAACCAAAAACTCATTCGCGGAGAAGTGCGAAATCTCCCACACAGACATACTGTATATAAAATGACTCTAATATGCTAAGCCAAACTCTATTACTCTTATCTCTCAACTTGTATGTCCAATAAGGATGAAATATTGGATTTAGATGCATCTAACATCCACCAAATTAATGTTAGAATTGCAGATTGAAACATTCCTTTGCGGATGGGTGCGGACCCAAAAACTGATGTATTGTAACACTGAATTGGCAGTTCTGACACTTTGTCAGATTTTCACACAACTAAGCTTTCCAGACCAAAACAACTTGCACAAATGATTTCCTTAACATCTCAAAACCTGTCAAGATTAATCAAAGGGATCCACAACAATGTTGACATCAATGACAACACTTTATCACGTCGTTATGTACATTTCATGCTCATGTTGCCAGACAACAAACAACATCATCAATGACAATCTCCTCAAACTTCCAACAATGTTTGCATTTCTAAATGGTTAGTTAGAAGTTTACATTGTGCAATCAAAAGGATTTCAATGCTCAAATAATCTAGATTTTGTGTGCATATTGAAGAAAACACTTTATGGACTCAAATAGGCTCCTAGAGCTTGGTATTCTAGATTGGATAGGTATCTGCAACAACAAGGTTTCATGAGAGGTAGTGCAGATAGTAATCTATACATAAAAAAAAAGGTGATCAATTGTTGATTGTTGTGGTTTATGTTGATGATATTATATTTGGTGGAAGCCGTGATGATATGTCCAAGGAGTTCCAGAATGCAATTTATGCATTTCATGTAATTTGAATTTAGGTCCATCCTATGTTGTCTTGGTTAATTGCGGATCCTTGATTGACATGAAATGTTAATGTAATGTCTTGTATATAATTTAGATCCCACTTCACATGATAAGTGTTCAAAAGTGATGTAAGTGTGTGAGTGTGAGAGTAGTTGTGTGAGCAAGTGTTATTCAACGTGAGTTGCATCTCAATCATTGTGTGCCATCATCATAAGATCATAAGGAGTGCAATAGAGTGTTTGAAACAAGATTAGGTCTTGTGTAAGTTGTGTAATCAACATTGAAGTTCCACAAGCTTTATCTTTGTAATCTAATAGGACTGGGGTTTTACTTAGTAAGTTGGTGTTTAGACATTTGCATTGGGGATTGGTGTCTCTAGTAGGTTGGTGCCTACTTCATGACTATAACTTATTCATTATTTTGTGAGAGTGGATTTGGATAGTAGCTCCAAGAAGCTATTCTCATCGTGGTTTTTCCATTTTGGGTTTCTACGTATATCTCGTGTTCATGTGTGCTTCTATGATTGTTTGATTGACAGTAGCTATTTGATTTGTGTTTTATGTCTGAATATGCATATTGAGCTAAGGATCTTTAAATAGATTTGATTTACTGATTCACCCCCCTCTTAGTAGATTATGTGCCCTTCACTTGTGTCCTATTCACTTTCCTTTTTCCACAACGTCCAATTCCGATGGGTTTTTCTGCATCCCTCTTTGTCTTGCAAACTTTGAACTTGCTATTAACTCGTGCAAAATTTCTCATATGAATCGGATTTTGAATTATCATTAGGTTGGTTGGTCCTGCTCTTATGGTTCTTTCCATAGGTTCATTTGTGGGTGTGATATTCACAAACAATGTCAATGCAATTAAGAAAATTGCTAGGCAGAGAAAGTGAAGTGAACTACTTTAGTTTTAAATGCAATTTAGTTGGAGCTCCGCATGTTGCATGAACTTGATAGAAGTCTATGTTCCATAGACTGACAAAAGTGAAGGAAAATGTTTCTTGCAGATGTTTCTAAGTGAAATAGGTGCCCATTTGAAGGGTGTAGTAATAGTTTCCAATTAACTTTCTGTGTAAGCATGATAAAGGAAAACAAAAAAGAACTAAGGTGCCTAGTGAGCCTGATGGGGCTTCCAAATCCACATGAGCTTGTTGGAGGTTGATATCTCACATATGGAGTTTTGCGAGGATCTAAAGGTTTACAAGACCTTGTAGAGATAGTGATGGTATCCAAATGTATCCTGCAAGGGTCCAAACTTCCGCAAGAGCTATATTAGGCTAGTTTGTTCTATTCGATATCAATTGAATCTCCTACAAGGGAACAATTTTTATGTTGCATCTAGATCAAGGTCAATCTCCCATATCCCATAGAGGGCCAATTTATCACAAAGGATAAGAAGAAAAGGAAGAAGATGCGAGCATGTGTTAGTGAACCAAACTTGAACTAGATGACTAAGAATGTCTGACATGTTCCAGATGAGCTTCTAATTCTTGAAAAAGGTGAAGTAATAGTTTTCAACGAATTACAAGGCATGAAAGGAAACAAGTAAAAGTAAGGGTAACGATGACAAGTAATCTCGATAAAGGCCCAATATATGCATATCCACTTGGAGGTCATTTTCTCGCAAATGATCAATATAAGTGGTAGTTTCTCTTAGCAATGCCAAAAACTGCCCATTCCTCAATCTAAGGACACTCCTTGATGGCCTTTATTGCATTTGGTGTGGGTTTAAGGGAGATTGCAATGCCCATATCTCATTTGTTATCTACAAAACATTTTTCTATCACACAACACTTTTAAGACGTGATTTAGGTGGATTTTGTGAGCAATTTCTCTCATTCTTGCACTCGAACCCACAAATCATTGATGTGAATGTATGGTGCAAGTTAAAGGGATGTTCTCCCATGTTTCCTATCAATTAAATCGGGTTTGTTGTGGACTCTTGGCTATTGTGCTGGTGGAGATTATAACTAGGGTTTTCCATGTGGCACAACTTTTTGATATTTTGTAGATCTTCTTGATGTGGGTACATATGCCTAGGTGACTATATTTTGAAAGAGAGGATACCATTTTTATAGAGAGAAGCAATGACAGCCAAAAAAGAGATATTCACAAGAAGCCTTAGGGTTTCAACTTCTAGTTTTGGGTATAGCTATTTCAACATTGTAATGATTTGGATTTGTCCCAAAATTTCTCATAACATTTGTAACTGTAGAAGAGGGGGACCAACCACCAAGGCTCTAGGTCACGGAGAGACGAGAGTGAAGGGCTGCCCTAATCTACCTCGAGCTAGGCAAGTGTTTTAGGTCAAGGATAGATAATGAAGAGCACTCTCAAGTGATTCTATCACTCTACTAACTCAGGAGATTTGATGGGGCTAAGGGAACAAGTTTTTGGAACTTGAATTGTACCTTAGACAACTCTCTGCCTAAGGACAACAATGCACGTCAGGGATGACAATACAGTGCATTGGCGTTTGTATTGTCAAAAAGTATAAAGTATAGTGAAAGGAGCAAAAACCAACTAAGTACTTAACAGCTAAGGTCTAAAATACTAACTAGAATGATAATGAATAGAATAAACAAAGTGACAAGTAAGATGATAAAGGAGATGATGAAAGTGAGGTTGATGAAGAGCAACTCACGAGAAAACCAGTTCGCCAACAAGCTCTGCACGAACACATACCTACCCATAGCCAAGAGAGGAAAAATGTTGGGGTTGTATAGGGGTTTTCCTTAGTCAAATCCCTGCTTTGGTGTTTCCACCTCCATGGACAACCATAGATTGATAGGAAATATGATAAAGAAACTAATGGAAAGAAACCAAAAAATAACAAAAACACTATGCTACATAAATCATGAAGCAATATCACCTTCTCAATGGAGGTTCCCTCAAGCATGTAGAGGAGGATGCAAGATTGGTAAGGTCTACGTTACCACAACAAAAAATAAGGAGTCTGCCGAGACACCAAGTTGCAATTCGAATGGTGGTAAAAGTGCAGCAAGATGTGAAGAAGCTATAGAGAATTGTTCAAGAGATATTTAAAGATCAAGTTGGTGTGTAGAATGGAGTTAGAATTTCCAAAGAGATGAAGTGAAGTCAAAATATATGCATTTGAAGATGTTTTAGGAGGGAAAGAGGCATTCTCGGGTTGATTGGAAGGTGTAGAGGCATTATGCTTCATCACCAATGGAGAACATAACATCTCTACAAATTATAGAGGCAGGAATCTGTCAGCGACGACAATGCGGCGTGTAGACGTCTGCACATGTCCCTGACAAAAAATCCCCCACTGACACAAGAGACAAGTGCCAAGTGGATGGAAAATAGGTAGGTGATGTGGAATTATTTAGTCGGGTTTGATTTTTCTAAAGTAGAGGGTGTAAAAGGGGAATTTGTGAGAGGGGTGCAAATTCACTCCTATATATTTTTCCCCCACTTTAGTGAGCATGATTGTCAACAAATGTTCGGTAAAGTAGAACAAAGAGTTTAGAATTTTATACCTGAACCTTCAAGGAAGCAGATTGCAATATGGTGAACTCGAAAATGCAGGGTAGGAAAATAACTCCACAGGTACTCTCCTGAGGAGGTTTGAACAAAGGACTCTGTAGATCCTCAGAGCTACAAAGTTGATCAAAGTGCATCAAAGACTTGCAGACCAACAATGGAAAGATCTCATAGGATACAAGTGCTTCACAGATCCTCAGAGCTGCAAAGAAGGTGCCCCCCATGTACTCTCTCTTGAAGGAAGCCTAACGTAGGGGACTCTGTAGAGTCAGATTGTAAAGGAGCTTCACAAGCGCACCTACAAAGCAACATGTTAATTTATAGACAAAACATGTTAGAAAACAAAAAGTAGCCACACAGGAAGACAAGCAAGTAGACAGTCGAAAAATTAAAGGAGAAGCTTTCAAAGGGGTCCCTCGGGAACCCTTCAAAAGAAAAGGGGTTCACTCAAGGGCCACTCAGTTTGAAAGTGGGTATTTTTCGCAAATCAATTCAACATCAAGGAATCCTTTTGAAAGATGTTCACTTTATCAAGGAATTCGAAAGGAAGAAGGTCCACTCACAAGGGGAAGATCAAAACTTCGCTCGCAAGAGAAGGTGCTCCCTCCTTAGAGGAAGGTTTTTCAAAATTATTTCTTTGCGAACCCATGATGAAGGAAAAGTATTCCACTAGGGGTACTTGCTGAGGAATGTGATTTTTTTTGAAAAATGTTTTGAAGGGATTTTTGAGAAAAGATTCGTTGGCCATCAAATGCGTTTTTTGAAAATCGAAGTGACATGATAGTCCTCCCTTAGGATGGTGCGCGCTGAACACAAAAACACGTAGCATCCTAAGGAGAGAAAAACAAGAATGAAAAAGTGATGTGGTGTCTCATGGAACATGGCAAGATGTAACTGTGGTAATGTTGTCGCACACGCGAGGGATAAAACATGAGCATCACAACATCACAAAGCAAGCGTGAAAGATGAGAGGAAAAAGAATGCAAAAAAGAACAAAAATATTATGAACAAGAGGCATAGGGGCGATTTGATATTTCAGGGTCAAAGATGCTCATAAATATAGATAGATAGATAATAATAGTATATTAATGAACTGTCATCAACCCCCTTTTATATCAAACCATATGAAGAATGCATGAGAAGACAAAAAAATAAAAAAATTGGGTCAACATGGAAGGGAAGCCTAAACGACCCCAACACTTTGCATTGTCCCCAATTGTCGAAAATAAATACACATAACAGAGGAAGAATGATGCAACAAATAGAGGAAGTTGTACGACACATAAACACTCTTGTATCCAAGCACAACGAGGGTGACAAGGGTCATCTAGGAACACATAAATCAAGCACAGGGGGAACACAAACACACACACACAATCTACACTACAAATAAAGAAGAGGTGCCCCCTAATCCTCATCAACCAAGAGGTCATCGACCTCCCAATCTCGATCATTATAAGGGGAAGGTAGACAAGCCTGGAAGGGTGGAATATCAAGGGGGGAACCCTTCGACCCTCTCGCAACAAGAGCCAAGGAAGAAGGCCCCGTAAGGTCTTCTCCGCTTAGTTCATGTGGGGTGAAAGTCAGTGACTTCACAAAGATTGCTAATAGAGCGGGGACCTTGTCCAGAGAGTTAAACATGCACTTCACAGGAGTGGTATGTGTTGCCTCAATGGATGAGGGAGGTGGAACCCGAGATTCACTGCTAGGCTTGCTAAGTGATTCAGGAGCAGTGACAAACTCTGGGGACACTGGGACTTCCTTCGTCACTAGGACAACACATGCTAATGCATAACCACCCTTCAAAGAAGGTGGACCCCTATTTTGACCCATATTGCTAGCCAGGCTGTCCTCCATCTTGTGCTTCATTGGAGGATGTGAGATCCCCATGGACGAGGTAGAAGGCATGGAGGAAGAGGAGAAAACCAGGACAAACACCATTGAGGTATTCGACATGTCCACAGGCTTTGAAAATGGGGGATGTTCGGGAAGGACATCAAGAGGGGTGGCTCAACCGAAGGAGAAATAAACACCTACAACCTCTTCGGGTTAGGAACGTCTACACTTGTAGTAGGAGCCAGAAGCAACACTGAAGTTGGTGGAACTAAAATGGACAGGATGAGAGAGGAAGATACAACTGAAGGTGCCAGAGTAGAAACTGATGACTCCCTTTCATTCCCTTGCAGAGCAACCTACTCAATGGCTAGAGCCTTTTACTGCCGCTTCCGCTCATGCACAAGGTGGTTGTTGCGACTTTGGGAGCTATAGGCTAGAATATGAGATGGAACAGAGGACTCCTATTCAACCATCGAAGTGTCCATCATGGCCATTTCCGATGGAGGGAGGGACTCTTGGATGGGAATAGGAGAGAGAGGTTGGAACAACAATGGGGGGAGTTGGCTCTAATGCCTCAGTGGCGGGCCTCTTTCCATTCACTGCCTTAGGGGTAGGAGTGATAGGAGGCTGTGGAGGTTGAGACATAGAAGACTCCCCACAGGGACCCTTCCCCTTACTATATCGAATAGGCTGAGGCACCGTGGGTAAGATAGGGAGTTCAAACACCAAACGCTTGGGCTTTTTCCAAGCGGGCACCATCAGGTTCTCCAACAAACACCTAGGAGCAGAATCTGATGATGCTGTAGTAAGGCGAGAGGAAGCGACAGGTGGGACAATAGTAGTAGTAGAAGAAGAAGAGTGCTGAGCATGCTTCTCCTTTTCTATTTTCCGAGCCAAGGCGACATCGCTATTAGCCTTCAAGCAAGCCCTATGCAAGATGGCATAAGGATAAGGAGGGTATCTCACCTTAGGTGTTATGTCCTCACTCTTGTACTTTACATAGGTTCAATACAAGAGAACCATCCTAGGAGGAAGTAGATCTATGGGGGCATGCCAGAAATGATCCAGTGAGTATCCACCACGTGTAATCAGCAGTTTATAGCCAGTGTCATGGACTGCATGCACTATACCCTCATGGATGAATTTTAGACACTTATGTACCACTGAGGGAACTGCATTCATAGCGATCAACCAGGGGATACCCAATTTCACCCTAAAGAGTTTAGACCCTAGGATTATGTCAAAGAGATTTTACTGATTTAGGTCCAACTAAGACTGACGAGGTGATGCATGGGGTCAACAAGAACACTTGTTACAATGTTTCTATTGATTTGTGTGGGGATGTATAAGGGATATGGCTCTTAGTTATAGTTCATCGACAAGTCCTACGAGGTGAAAGTTATACCAAGGGAACATGTAAAAAAGGACGACATCACGTATACTAGATCAAAGTTTCACAGAGCCCCCAAAGGTTTTGCAACTAGATAGTGACCCAACTAAGGTTATTTTGTAATGCCTATGGAACCTTCCAATTATGCCACTAGGGGTCATAGGTTGGGTTGCAAGGCAAGACGCCTCGCAACACTCACACCCACAACCTCCTAGGAGACGAGGAAAGGGCCTTTCAACATTGCTAAATGGAACCAAAATGGTTCATGTCAGGTTGACCAAAATGTAGAAGAGGGGGACCAACCACACCAAGGCTCCAGGTCACAGAGAGCCGAGAGCGGAGGGCTGCCCTAATCTACCTTGAGCTAGGCAAGTGTTTTAGGTCAAGGATAGAGAATGAAGAACACTCTTAGGTGCTTCTGTCACTCTACTAACCCGATAGATTTGATGGGGCTAAATGAGCAGGTTTTTGGAACCCGAGCTATACCTCAAACAACTCTCTGCTCAAGGATAGCAACGTAGGTTAGGGACGATAGCATGGTGCATTGGCATCTCTTTGGGGCATTAGCATATGTACTGTCAAAAAGTGTAAAGTACAGTGAAAGGAGAAAAAACTGACTAACTACTTAACAACTAAGGTCTAAAATACTAGCTGGAATGATAATGAACAAAATAAACAAAGTGACAAGTAAGATGATAAAGGAGATGATGAAAGTGAGGGTGATGAAGAGCAACTCATGAGAACTCTAGTTCGCTAGCAAGCTCCACATGAACATGTCCCTACACACAACCAAGAGAGGAAAAATGTTGGGGTTGTATAGGGGTTTGCCTTAGTCAAACCCCCATTTTGGTGTTTCCACCTCCATGGACAGCTAGATAGATCGATAGGAAATGCGATAAAAGAAACTAATGGAAAGAAATCAAACAATAACGAAAAAAATATGCTACATAAATCAATAAGCAATATCACCTTCTCAATGGAGGTTCCCTCAAGAACGTAGAGGAGGAATCAAGCTTGGTAAGGTCTATGCTGCCACAACAATGAAGAAGTAGTCCCTCGTGACACCAAGTTGCAATTCCAATGGTGGCAAAAGTAGAACAAGATGTGAAGAAGCTGTAGAGAATTGCTCAAGAGATACTAAAAGATCAAGCTGTTGTGTAGAATGGAGTTAGAATTGCCAAAGAGATGAAGTGAGGTTGAAATATATGCATTTGAAGATGTTTTAGGAGGGAAAGAGCCATTCTCGGGTCAACTGGAAGGTGCAGAGGCGTTACACTTCATCGCTAATGGAGAGCATAACATCTTTGTGGATTCCAGAGGTAGGAATCTGTCAGGGATGAAAACACGCCACACAAACGTCCACGTGTCGCACATGTGTCCCCGACAAACATTCCCCCACCGACACAAGAGACAAGCGCCAAGTGGATGGAAATTAGGTAGGTGATGTGGAATTATTTAGTCGGGTTTGATTTTTCTAAAGTAGAGGGTGTAAAAGGGGAATTTGCGAGAGGGGTACAAATTTTCTCCTATATAGTAACCTTTGTAGATTGACTAATTAATGGAAGAATGAACCTTCATTAAGTGTCTCCATGTGTATGGTATGTATTTCTTGTGTGCTATTTAGTTGGCTAACTAGACAACTGCAAAATCCTTGCAAAACCTTTGTGAGGTCTTTCTAGCATAATAAAAGAAATGTATGAGAATTCTTTTAAATTACTAAGTAGACTTATTTAATATTTTATAAATATTTATGGTTTTTTTAAATGTATGTGTAGAGCCCAACTTGCTTATGCATTTTGGAAAACCTAGTGTTTTGTGGTGTGTTGATTAATGCATCACCTTGGTTTCAGTTATTACATATTTTGTATGAACAAAAACTTTTTGGACCAACTAGGTAAAGGCACCAGTCTATGCAAGGTTTTCTCTCCCCATTATCCTTAACACGCTCAAAACCAATCAATTTAAGCATCCTTTAGTTTCCTTTTGTTTAGTGTGTTCTACTGCCATGTTTGAATGTGCATAATAGCATAAGGGGTTATCATAAACACCTTCTCAAATTATTTATATGACAAATTATTTGTTTAGCAAGGTGCTCATCCTTGCATATCCAAACTAGCACATAGGCATATTGTGACACCAATATTGGGATGGACTGTGCAATGGATATAGTTTTCTATACGAGAGTTTTTATTCTTTCAATCATTAGTCAAAACCTTAGGGAAATTCCCCTTGGTCTTGCAGAGCCAAAAGTGAAGGTCTTACCCACCCAACCATTGGTCCTTAGTTTCCCAACATGAAGACAAGTTTGTGGTGATCTTCTCAGGTTTGACATCCTTGGCACTTGGGAGATTACTAGGCCTTAGTGTTTTGGGGCCTACAACTCAGATCACCAAAATAATCTTTGAACTATAAAAAAATAGTATTTACATAAGACTTATGTGTTCTCTAACTTCATTCTTGCTGCTTCTCATGCATTAATTTCTAATTTTTGTGTAACTATTTTTTTTGTTTTGTTTTTTGCCAAGTTTTTTCAAGTCTCAAATTCAATTCAAAATTTTGGGTTGTTGAGTGCTCCACGTTCACATTTTCCTACTTTTCTCTAAAATACATATGATTGAAGGCTTATTGATTTCACTAAAGCATCTCAACTTTGGAGGTATTACTTTGAAATGCAATTTAAAATGATCAACAAAAAGTGAAGCATATCACTTGCTAAGGGACAATAACAAGGAAAAAATTTAACTATAAGAAGACTAAGAAATCTAGGAACTTAAGGAGTAAATTGTAGTTATCTCTACAAATTCTATTTTGTAGAAAAATGAAACCTTGAAAGAACATCCCTAAAACTATTGAGATAATGGCTTTAGTTTATTGATGTTCAAAAAATCCTAGGGAAGCAATATCTCTCTTAACAAGTGGAAAAGTAAGGAGAATAAAATCATCAACAAAAATAAAATAGCAACCAAAACATTGTGTAACAAAAAATCGTCTTCAATGTGTGTGTTGAGAACACCAAAATGTTGAGAGGGTGGTGGGGTGAATCAATCTACTTTAAAATTCAATCCCAATTAACTACTGCTGAAGTTAAGTTATACCAATCAAGTTCATCCACTTAGTCAAAACAAGAGAGAATACAAGCAACTAGACAAGAACTCAGATAACACTAGATTTACATGGAAAACCCCATAGGGGAAAAACCACAATGAGAAATGCTGCTAGGAGCTACTGTCCTAATCTAGCCTCACAAACAAATAACAATTTACAATTTTATTTTGGGCATAACCCAAGGAAGCAAATGATCCCTAACTTTGTTTTAGGGGCCAAAACCCAAGGAAGCTTCTACTCGCTAATTGAAAGAAGGAACAACTGAAATATAACTGATATTATGGCTTCAACCACTGATAGTCATTAGTTCTGTAGATTAGGTCTATAGTAAATGTTGTCATGCTCTGCTCATGCACTCATTTATCTTCACACACTTCCATCCTCATCTTCACATCTTTGATCTTCTATATATATCATCCTCACGCTTGCAAAATATGAATTCAATAAGCCACAAACAAGGAATTATGAAACTTGTGACATGTTGGCCTACATCTTCATTGGTGGTATAAAAAAATGGTAAGACATTATTTACAATTATTCCAGATGAGTTGGCATGACTCATACAACATCTACAAACACTTCTAAGACTCCGCTGAAACATAAAATTGTGGAATACATCACCAACATACCCAAGTCGGTCAAAACAAAAGCATATCTTCACAAATTGACTTGAAACATTTGTGCGGTATTGGAAACAAGAAAGATCTTCATGCACTTCAAACTTGAGATACTATGAAACATGTAGAGTGTCCACACAAACTCATACCACTGATCTGCACAATCTTCTACTGGCACAAGCAAACAAACATATGTTTCGATGAAGGATAGACATCCAAAATCAACTGTAACACTTTTTCATTGAATAACTAAACTTGCGGAGCACCAAATCACTTGAATCTTCAATCTAACATGCATTGGACATCATTGAACATTTCCTCAAAACTGCATGGCCAAATATTCACATCTAGAGGAATGTAGAGCAATCCAATAAGCCATTATCACCACTTTGCACTGCTAGAGCACAAGCCAAAACTATGTCACTTCTAACTTTTATTGTAGAAGGTATAAAGAAACGAATCCTTGGATATAACACCTTCACATCTCTACCAACTTATATTTAGAAGCACAAGACTAAATCTTGCGTTGTAGAAGGATGTGGATCAAAACACTATGACTCTGTCTAGGAATATACACTGTGAATGCCTTAGACAAAACTTCTGAAACTTTACACTAAGTGTGGTACACCAAACAAATAAGATATCAATGTAGAAATACTGACAACACATTAAGATATGTGTACCCACCTCCGCATCATGCTTAGACACCAAACTGATCCACACTGCAATGTAGAATTGCACAAACTAATATCTCTACATATTGGCTAGCTCTGGAGCATATACAATCCTCAACATGCTTTTGACATCAATGAAAACCAATCTTATCAAGATTCAATAATCTCCCCTTTTGTCATTGATGGAAAAACCAAAATGATGTGCATAAACACTCCCCCTTAGATGCACATTTCTTTCTCCCCCCTTTGAAATCAAGGGCAAAGGGTAACAGTTTTTTTTTTTTACAAGAAAAACTCTACTAGCCCCCCCTTAATCTATACAACTTTTACTCCCTTTGGGATGAAGTACAGATACTTCATCAATAAAAATATCCTTGTATCTACAAAATGTTCTACTTTGCATATACATACCAACAGAAAAGAAAGATATTTTACACTAAAGAATCAACTCACATGGGTGGAAAAATATTCTTGTAGATGGACTTGAGTTGAACCAAGCTGCTATCTCATTGCTTCTTAGTTGTAGTTAGGGTTTGGACCTGACAATTCATCAACACATATGTATCTTCTGCTTCCTCCAAAGAGGATGGTGCCTTGTATTTTTGAACTACCCCATTAGCTTCTATTAGGAGTCCAGTGAGTGAGGACAACTTGAGGCTCACTACTTCTCTCAATTGTTTCACCTGACCTTTAAATTGCTCCCTTTGATCTTGCAATTGATGTACCTAGGAAGGAAGACTTTCCACTTGTGCCCTGATGGTACCGTCGCTGTATTGTACCGGATCATATGTTGAGCCACATTGGTGATTTGTATTTCAATTGCATTAATTTGATCCTTAATGCTCTTTGTAGTTGCTAGCCATTTCAAACAGAAAAAATATAACACTTTGACTTCCTCTAAGCTTTTTTGAATGTCCTTTATACATGATTGCAACTTGGTCAATGCATTTCCATACTTCCTAGAGGCATCATTCAATCTCTTTTCATTCAATTTTTTTCTGCCTCCTTCTCTAGATGAGATGAATAAGTCTCAAAAGGCTCCATTAATAACTTCATTTGGTGTGTAGGGGGAAATGAAGAATCTCTTTTAGCTTTTGACAACTTCTCTTCCAACACTTTCATTGCTTCTTCCAAGACATCTACACTATCTACTTATTGTTGTAGCAATTCTTGTGTTGCAATGAAGTGAAACATATCTCCAAGTTTCATTTTATGCAAGGGAGACATACCAAACAAGTTAACTTTTCCATCAAATTAGGAACACACAACAAATGAGGAGATACCACTGGTTGTATCTACATTTCCTGAGCCAAAAAATCTTTGATAGAGTCCACTAGAGAGGAATATGACTTCTCTGAACTTTCTTCTTTATCATCCTTCTCCTCCTTCTCTTCTTCTTTCTCCTTCTCCTTTTCCTTCTCTATCTCCATACCAGAGAAATCTTTCTCTTTTTTATCTTCCGGAGGAGCATATTATCAATTTCATACACTATTGGTGGCTCTTGTATATTCATTACAACATCAGTATCATGCTTTTCTGAAGGCTTCTGTACAACCACATCAACTTTAGTTGTCATTTCTTCAATGATCTTCTTTGTAAATTATTTAGTTTCTAATTGAATCTTCTTACATCATCATCCATACTCATCAAAATATCTATTCTTCTCTTTGTGTGGAGCACTTTTGCTTGTTTCTGAACTATCTTTTTTTTTTTAATTTTTTTTTTTTAAAAATTTTCTGGGAGACAAAGATCCTAGCTTTGTCAATTGCTTACTACCTCAACTCCTTATCAAATTTGATTGCATTATATATTCTCTATCTCAAAGCCTATTGTAGGCTTTTCAAAACTTTATCAATGTCACTAAAATATATGTTCTTCTTGAGCATATACTCACTGACAATGTTTTCAATTGTCTTCTTATCTTCCAGAGGAACATTGAGATGTAGCTCCATTGTATCATTCAGCAAACCAAAGCTAAAAAATCCATTCAAAATAACACCCAAATCAAGAGGATCATGTGTAATTAGAGGAGTCTGCTCAGTTCCCTCATTTTCTATATTCTTTCCTTTCTTTTTCTATATAGAGGTTCCTTCATGCTGAAATTCTTCCTCTTTAGGTTCTTCCTCATCAGTCTTCTTCCCTTTTTCCTTCTGCTTAGGCCTAGTATGCACAAATTTTGTGGCCTTCTTCGGAGGGGTTATAGATGCAACTCTTCTTCTTGCAGCACTAGTTTGTATAAATCTAGAGGGCTGCGAAGCAGATGCAACAACAAAAGAGGATCTATCGTACCTTCTAGGAAACTTCTCTACAACTTGTTCTTCAGGATTCGAGGGGATATTCACCAGAATTTGACTAGAGGATGGTGGCATCATTTTAGAGTATCACAAATGTCCCATTTCTTAAATAGTTTGTCCAATCTCTTTTCAATTGTTTCCTTTATCTACTTTTGGATCATCTTATCCATGATATCTCTATGTGTACCAATGTTTTTTCTTTAGGATCCTTTGGCTTTGATAACAAAACATCCACATAACCTTGGACATATTTAGGTGCAACCTCATAAGGAAAAGCAGGAATCCATGTGGTTTTGGGATCTACAACCTCCATGTAGCAATGATCCTTATCCACCATGAATGCCACTCATTCTCACATTTTTGGACCAAATCGAAGGGTATCCTTTCTCTACTCTGCATCTCAACTTGTAAATTATTAAAGAATCCCCAGTAGAATGTAGTGTATGCTTGCTTATCCTACAAACCTTTTAAGCGTTTCTTGATTTGTGCAGCTATCAAAGTGAACTTATCCCATATCTTCCCCTTAAATCCAGGTAATTTATTCATGAAGAAGAATGTAAGGCATATGATTAAAGAACCAAATCAAAGTTGCAACTAATTTCCTTTTTCCTCTTCAAGTTAACCATCGGCTGCTCCCTCAACATCTCACATAGGTCAAAATTAACACCTTCCTTCACCATCTGATGAGCAGTATGAATTGCGGTGGTAGTGGAAGACCCTTCTCTGTTTGTGAAGTAAATATTATATGCAATTCCCATTGAAGCATAACAAACACTAGGATCAAAAATATCTTTCACTATTAGGGTTCTCTTATCAAATTTTGCTCCAGTAAGCTCCATAACCCTTTCATTCTTTATTGATTTTAGCACTGGGACTGGTTAGGAGGCACAAAGACCAGTAACTACCCTAATAGCTTCTTTTGTGATCATGTAGGGCTTATCCAACTAATTGAATTCTTCATGAATGCGGCTCAAGACAATTCTTACCCATTCTTTGCTACCACAGAAGTCTAGAAAATATTTTCAAATGTCTAACCCTTTTGTAGCCACTTTTTCATATTCCAACTTGTACACACCATTCTCATTTAGGAGCTCATGTCAAACCACTTCAAAAGATGAAATATGATCAATTTCACTCAACAGGGCATGGCATGGATGTAAACTCTTACATCTTCAGAATACACAACTTCCATAGGAACCTTTGAAAATGAACCATCTTTGTCAACCTCCATCGCCTTGAATGGATTTTTTTTTATTTGGGCCTAGGTTTCTCTACAACATCAATCACCTATGGTGTCGCCATTGATACTTCCTTTGAATTTTTCAAACATAGTCGCTAGGGTTTGGTATGAACTCACATAGATAGCTTTAAAAATCCTTCTCTTTTCTCCGCTCACAAACACAAATTATATTGAATACAAATGAGACCAAATTATTCAAATGAGACATACAAAGCCTTCTATTTTCCCTAACTTTCCACCATAAATGCATTTGTACTTGTTAGGTAAACCTTCTATGAAATTTCTTGGTGTCATTATAGGGATATAGAGATGCTCAACACACCTCTGCAAAACATTCCATTACATCAAAACCTTGATCAAATGGCTCAACATTTCTTAGAAAATCTGCACACCAGAGGGATTGGTCCAATTCCTCTTCTATGCTGAAATATTCAACACTTTATCCTTTTCAGGGGGCTAAAGGATTTGCAAATGATAGCTCCCCTTGAGATAATGCTCTATCTTAGTTTTTCATAGGATCTTGTGTAGAATGCATAAGCATAGTGTCATCCTTCACACTTTCCTGACCTTTCTTCTCTTTCCAAATTTTTTTGTTTCCCTTCTTTTGTTGATTTAGGGTTTCATCCTTCTTCCAGTTTTGAACAGGTGGCTTCACAAAAACCACTTGTACAAATTTTTTCTTTATGCCCAACCTTATTGCAATTGTAGCACACAATGTTGTTCTCCAGAATAAATTTATTTCTTTTAACTTTAGTTTTGCATTTTGCAACCTTATGACCAAAATTGTTGCAAGCATAACGATATCCATGAAAAGTAATAACATCATATCTTTGAGGCACAAATGATATTATACCTATGTAATCATTCCTTCTTTGTCTAAATCTACAATCAACAACCTTATGCCCAATTTTTTTGCAAGAATAACAATAACCTTGAAAAGATTGAGAGAACTTGGTAGGGGCATGCTGTCTAGTGGGTGGAGGACCTCTGAATATTCTTTGTCTCCAAACTAGAATGAATCCACTTTATTTCTTGCTATCTTGATATGAATTTGCATCTCCAAAGGATTTCTTAGATTATTTAGTGCAGGATTTCTCTTCCTCCATTTCAAAATTTCCTTTTTCCTTGAAATTCTCATATAGGTTTGTAGATGCACTGGTTATAAGACTTTTTCCTTTTTCAAAACCAAGACCAATTTTTTTTTTGATGAATTTTGAGAGTTGATTAACTCATCAAGAATATCAGAACCTCCTTTCAACTTTAGACCTTTGTCAAAATTTTCTTTTGATTTTTTCGGTTCTTTCCTCATGGAAACAATCTCTTCTTCAAGCTTTGAACATTCATCAATTATTTCAATGAGCTTGATATTCATACACTCTTCAATTCTTTTACCTTCTTCAACTTTAACTTTCAACTTTCCAAATTTCTTCTATGATTTTTCAAGTTGGAGTTGAAGCTCTTCATTCTTTTCTCTTTCCTTATCTAAATCATTTAGAGTAAAAATGAGCTCTCCTTCATAATCCAATAGACAATCTTCTTTATTGAATTCAAATTCATACTCATCCTCCTTGTGGAGTATGGCATTTTTCTCCTAAGAGGACTTCTTGGATATTGCTTTATTCTCCTTGTGTTCCAAAGAATGGATCCACCTTAGTTGTTAGGCTATATCAAGGAACCTTGCTCTGATACCAATTGTTGAACACACCAAAATACTGAGAGGGGGGGTGAATTAGTATGCTTTAAAATTTAATCCCAATTAATTACTATTGAAGTTAAGTTATACCAATTAAGCATTCATCTACTTAGTCAAAATAAGAGGGTAGGCATGCAACCACACAAGAACATAGATACCACCAGATTTACATGGAAAACCCCACAAGGGAAAAACCATGACAAGAAATGCTGCTAGGAGCTATTGTACTAATCCAGCCTCACAAGTAAATAATAGTTTACAATTTGATTTTGGGCTACAACCCAAGGAAGCAACTACTCCCTGACTTTGTTTTAGGGGCTGAAACCCAAGGAAGCTACTACTCCTTAACTAAAAGAAGGAACAACTAAAATATAACTGATATTATGGCTGTAACCATTGATAGTCATCAATTCCACACGTTAGGTCCATAGCAGATCTTGTCACACTCTACTCATGCACTCATTTATCTCAACACATTTCCATCGTCATCTTCACATCTTTGACCTTCTATATATAATCTGCATGCTTGCAAAATACGAATTTAGTCAGCCACAAACAAGGAATTATGAAACTTGTGATATGTTGGCCTACATCTTCATTGGTGGTATACAAAAATGATAAGACATTATTTACAATTCTTACAGATGAGTCAACATGAATCATACAACATTTACAAAGACTTCTTACACTCCGCTCAAATATAAACTTGTTGCACACATCACCAACATACCCAAGTCTATCACAACAAAAGCAGATCTTCACAAACTGACTTGAAACATTTGTGCAATACTCGAAACAAGAAAGATCTTTATGTGCTTCAAACCTGAGATACTATGAAATATGTAGAGTGTCCACACAAAATCTTAACACCGATCTATACAATCTTCTACTGGCACAAGAAAACAAACATATGTTTTGATGAAGGATAGGCATGTGGAACCAACTGTAATACTCTATCATTGAATAAATGAACTTGCAGAGCACCAAACCACTCAAGTCTTCAATATAACATGCATTGGACATCAATAAAAATGTCCTCAAAACTACATGGCCAAATATTCACATCTGGAGGAATGCAAAGCATTCCAACAAGCCTTCATCACCACTTTGCACTACCAGAGCACATACCAGAACTCCGTTACTTCTAACTTTTATTGCAGAAGGTATAAAGAAATGAATCCTTGGATATAACGACTTCACATCTCTATCAACTTATCTTTAGAATTGGAAGAATAAATATTGCTCTATGGAAGGATTCAAACCAAAACCCTATGACTCTATTTGAGAATATACACTGTGAATGCCTTAGACAAAAATTCTGAAACTTTACATTGAGTGTGGTAACCAAACATGCAAGGCATCAATGTAGAAATAATGACAACACATTAAGATATGTGTACCCACCTTTTCATCATGGTTAGACAACAAAATAATCCACAAAATGCAATGCAAACTTTGCATCAACTAATATCTCTGGAGCATATACAATCTTCAACATACTTTTGACATCAATGCCAACTAATATTATCAAGATGCAGAAGTGTGCATGTTAAATAATATTTTTGAGCATCTATGTAAGTACTTGAAAGAGACCAAGCTTAACTCTAATGGTACTTTTAACAAAGTCAAGGAACCCACATCAAGTTTTGTAATAGCTAACAACAATCTTGCAATGTCTCACAACAATAGTAAGAAAACAATTAAAGACAATATCATACAACTTGCATAAAATAATATGCTTAAGATAGAGTGAATGACCTTTCTAAAGTCTAAAAAATTACAAAAGAATTTGGAAGGCAACTATATAGCCTCTTCGTAATATCTCAAATGTGAACATGTATCTAGTAGTATAGAAATACTTCTCAAAGTTTACTTTCCCACTTGTTTTATGATTATTCTTTTCTAAGTATTTAGTGTTGGGAAAGTTGTTGTATACCTTGTATAATTTCATAATGTTGTAAGTTGTGGTTCACCTAGAGTGGGACATGACACTTGGTGAGGATATTTTCTCATGTTTTAATTATTGTAAGTAACATTGAAATGAAAATGATTTGGAAGTCACATGTAGACAAGCAAACAAGATACTTTATACAAGTTGACCCTAGGTGTTTGGGTTGGATAGGACAAAGGGAGAGCACACAAAGAAGTCTTGGAATGTGGAAAACATGGGGTGTTTAGATGGACTTGTATCTTAGGTATACGGTTTCATGTAACACCAATTGGTGGTTTTGCACAAGTTTGGTCTATAGAAGCAAGCACATAACACTATAATAGATATAACAATAGAAGATTGAGAGCTTGGTTTACCTTGTTCTATTAATGAAGAATAGTGGAAGAGTTCTCATTATATTGTTCTTATATAATAAATGGTGTTGTTCTTGACAAGAGGACATGCTATTGGAGGAAGACTAACACATGATAAATTCTCATTGTATTGTAAATAATTTAGTTAATACATTGATTGGTGCTTTTATTGTTGGGGTTTTTCATAAAAGGATTTTCAAGGTATATTTGGTGTTTTTATGTATCTATGCTTTGATTTGTCATTTTATTGAACTAGTTTTTGAATATGTAACCTATTCAACATAGTTTTCTCATTCAAAAAATTCCAAGTCCAACATAATACCACGATTTTTGGAAAATGCATGCCCCCAATCATAATAATCATGTAGTTATTTGAGTTTGAGTTATATTGCAATGTCCCATTTCAATTTATTATTTTATGTGGGTCCTATCTTTATTTTTCCAATAAGGGTATACAAACATTTTAATAAAGGGGCCATGGTTTAGTAGCAAATAATAAAATAATAATAAATATTATGGGGGTATGGGTTTCAATAAAATATTGTAGTAAACCCCAAGACACTTGGTATATTATTCATGATAATTATATGACAAGAAATTAGTGAGGACTTACAAGCTGGTATTCATGACAAAGTGAGGGCTATTTAAGGGAAATAATCTCATTAATATTTTAATTACTATCATTGAGAGGGAAAGTGGGGTGTTCGAAATTTGTTCCCTACTGGTGCTATAGGTTGAGAAGCTTGGTTTCCTTGGAGACATCTACCAATTTATTTAGTCTTTTATATCATAATTGAGCCTTGTTTTTAGCTATTGAATTTGAGGACAAAAAGCCTTGGATTTTGGATATCAAAGGATATAACCCCTTCAGTTTCATAGAGATTGGAGGATGAAAACCCTTTGATTACCTAAGGGTAATCTCATATATGGGTTGTATTTTTACTTCAAATATTTTGTTTGGATTTGATCATATATTTTGGTATTTGGTATTTTTAACAAGTTTAATATTTTTCAAGATTCAACATATTTTGGAAGCATATATTTTACAACCATCGACGTAATGTTTTATTGTTGAATAATTTTTACTCATATTTGTGTGTTATTATTTGAAGTCTCAGCATATCTATGTTAGTTTTGTAATCTATTGTTACATATTCTTCAACATTGTTGTTATATATAATCATTATTCATCTATTGTATGCTCTCAGCTTGCCCTCATGACATCTAGTGATATAAAAGTGGTGAATATTAATATTTATTTTTCATATTCTCTCATCTTGCCCTCACATGATCTTGGTGATTAGAAAGTGTTGTTGGAGATTGCTGGTGTTGTCATTGATGCCAACCCCTAGTGTGGATGTGTTGTGGTTTGATGTCACATTGATGTCAACCTCCAGTATGGTCAGGGAGATTGTTGGAGATTGTTGCACTATGTTGTCATTAGTGTTGTGATTTGATGTCTACCTCTTGTGTGGTAATGTTGAATAGGTGTTTGTGGTGTTGTTGATGCAACTGGTTCATTTGGTTTCCAAGTGCTTTTGAGAAAATTTTAATAAAAGAGTGTGTAGTGTGACATAGGTGTGTTTAGTGTTGTGCTCCATATTTCTCCATGGTTAAAGATATGCTTGTGCAGTTTGGATGTGATGATCAGAGGTATTTAGAGGTGCTATATCCATATTTTCAGGTTCTGGATCGTGTGGTAGTTAAAGTTGTGTTTGATAGTGTGTCTAACTATGTAGAAGGTTATTTGGTGATGCAAAAGCATCCCTGGTTGTAAAGCAATTTTGCATCAACCAAAAAATATTTCTTTTGTTGCATTGCATTTAGTAGTAGTTTCACTAGTTCATTTCGCATTTGACCATATCTTTGTTTCTCAGCTCGCAGAGCAGGATATAGTATCTAGACATTGACATCTATTACATATCCAAATTTCAGACCATTTGCATTTGCCTATCAGAAGTTGTCACTCTCAAAATTTCACTATATTTCTCAGTCAAAGCATTGGGGCTGACCTGGTCTAGAATCCTTAGTATGGACCTATTCCAGATCGTGTGGAGTTTAATTTAACATCACATAAGCACTGTGGGTTCATTTGGGACCTATCTTGGAGATCTACAATTCACATCTTCTTGCGTGGAGTTATCTATTCACATTTTGTGGCCGACATTCATGTTTGATCATTTAGCAGGTTATCAACCCTTGTGGCTGACACAAACCTATATGGGAGCTTGAGAAGCATATTTATAAGCATGGTAATTCATTAGAGATCATCAGTTAGTAGTTCATCATTAGATAGATCAATACATTTTCACAATAACCCTTTGGGGACATGTAATAAGGCCCATTTGGCTAGTTGTATGTTTGTAGGCCATCAAGGAAAGGCCTCTAAGCCTTGGATATTCACCCTTGTGGCCAATGCTGCATGTAAGCATTCTATATTAATGAAGATTCATGTTTGCATCTCATATTTCTATGTTATTTCCGCTGTGATGACTCTTTGCTGCACTGTCCAGACTGTTCCTTCTGGAAACCTCCTACCGTGACTGTACCAAGTGGTATTAGAGTGAGTTTTGATTCCTAAAGGCATTCCTTGAGGTGAATAGATTTCCAAATAGAGGGAGATTGCAATTGTTTTCAATTGATCATCGATTGTGAGGTAGTTGAAACCCTTGTAGCTAGATCTCCAAATTGAGGAAGTCCTACCAAATTCGAGGGGAGACATGCCACCAAGGAGAGTGCTTGCTATGGAAAATATTGCTAGAAGAATGGATGAGATGTTGGAGATGATGCGTGAAATGAAAGTTAGGTTAGATGCAACTGAAGAAGATCAAAGGCGAGGCCTAAACCGTAGGCAGAATGATGAAAATGATGATGAAGCCAAACATGTGAATCAAATTGCAAAAACCTTAGATGATGAAGAAGAAGAATCGGATCAAGTAAAGATGTTGAAGGTGATTTCAAAAATTGGCAAGCGACCCAGAGTTGAAATTCAAAATTACGTAGGAAATTTGAACCCAAAAGAGTTGATTGATTGGATCAATGAAATGGAAGAATACTTTGAATATGAAGAAATTGAAGATCTAGAAAGAGTCTGATTTGTGAAAACAAAGTTGAAAGATCATGCTGCATTATGGTGGAAAGAAATTCAATTGGATCGAAATAGAAGAGTCAAAGAAAGAATCATCAAATGGGATAGAATGGTGACAAAGTTGAAGAATCAATTCTACTAGCCGACTATGAACTGGAATTGTTGAAGAGAGAGAAGAACTTGAGAAAAAGGAGAGATTTGTTAAGGAGTATACTAAAGAATTCTACAAGATGATAATCAGAGTTGGTCATAGTGAAGCCAACAAAAAAGGTTGCCAAATATATCAATGGACTAAGAACAAACATTCAAGAAGAATTAAGCCTAGTGAAGATGGTATCTTATGAAGAAGCATACCAGTTTGCATTGAAAATTGAAGAGAAGTTGAACAAGAAATTTGAACAAAGGAAGAGAAGTGCAAGAGGAATATTTTAGAAGAATGAACCCCAATCCAGAGAAAGAAGACCCTATGTGGAGCAGGAAAAAAGACTTGAAACCCTATGAAAGTGGAGAAAAGGATGTTAACCATACTACAAAGGAAGAAGATCAAAATTTCTACCCCAATAACAGAGGAGGTCATAATTCTTACCGTAACGATGGATAACAAAGGAATGAAGGAAGATCTAAGAGAAGAACATTCAAAGGAACTTGTTTCAAGTCTGGGGGTGAAGGACATAAAGAATTTGAGTGTCATCAAGGAAGTACCGAAAGGAAACCTGATCACACCAAAAGAACACCATATGTGGAGGAAGAACAAGTTGAATCCCCTAATTCATGTGGAAAACTAGAGAGAGGTGAATTATTGGTAATGAGAAGAGCTTTGATGCACAAAGAAGTAATTGAGGAACCACTGTAGAGGAAAAGTATATTTAGAACCATATGCAAGTTCGAAGGAAAGGTATGTAAAGTTATCATTGATAGTGGTAGTATTGATAATTTAGTTTCAGAGGAAATGGTAACAAAGTTGAATTTGAAAATATTGAAACACCCAAACCCTTATAGGATAGCATGGATTCAGGATGATCATAAGATATTGGTGAATGAAATTTTTTTGGTGAAGTTTCATATTGGATCATATACGGATGAAGTATTGTGTGATATTATGCCTATGGTTTCATGCCATTTAATTTTAGGAAGACCATGGAAATATGATAAGAAAAAAATTCATGATGGAAGAAGGAATAAGTATTATAGAGGTTGAGAGAAGAGAAGTTGTTGATAAATATCAAGAAATGTAGTTTCATGAAAAAAAAGTTGGTATATCTTGGATTTGTTATTTCTGCTAAAGGATTGAAGATGGATCTAGTGAAAGTGAAAGCAATCTTAGATTGGCCTACATCAGTAAACATTGGATAAGTAAGATCATTCCATGGACTAGCGAGTTTCTACCAGAAGTTTATCAAAAGTTTCAATAGCATTTGTAACCCTATGATAGAGACAATGAGAGGAGATAATAAGGATTTCAAGTGGACATCCAGAGCACAAAATAGTTTTGAATTATTGAAGCAAAAGGTGACAGAACAACTAGTGTTAGCATTACTATATTTTGACAAAGTATTTCAAGTGGATTGTGATGCAAGTGGAAATGCAATTGGAGCAGTATTGAGTCAATAAGGAAGACCTATAACTTATTTCAGTGAAAAATTGAATGATGCTAGAAGAAGATACTCAGTTTATGATCAAGAATTCTATACCAGAATTCAAACTTTCAAGAAGTGGAGACGTTACTTGTTTCCTAAGGAGTTTGTGTTGTATACTGATCATCAAGTGTTGCAATATTTGAATGGTCAAGGAAAGTTGAATTAGAGAGATATGAGATGGGTTGAATTCTTGCAGAGCTATACATTTGTGTTGAAGCATAGGAGTGGCAAGTCAAACAAAGTTACATATGCATTGAGAAGAAGAAGAAATTTGCTGATAGAGATGAGAGTGGAAGTACTGGGATTTGAAGAATTGAAGCATATGTATGAAGAATATGAAGATTTTGGTGAAGCATGGAAAGAATGTAAAGAACCAGTAGTGACAGATTGAAGCCAATGGATGGACTATTTTATTCAAGAGGATATGCTATTCAAAGGAAATAAGTTGTGTATAACGAGGACTTCAATGAGGAGAATCTGGTCAAGGAGAAGCATAGTGGAGGTTTGGTAGGACATTTGAAGTAGATAAGATAGTAGCTTTGGTGAGTGAACATTATTTTTTTCCACATATATACAAGGATGTAAGGAAGTATGCTCAAAGTTGCAAAATTTGTCAAGTTGGAAAAGGGAGTAGTTAGAATATTAGATTGTACAAGCCCTTGATAGTACTAGAAAGACCTTGGGAAGATTTGAGCATGGATTTAATTTTGGGATTTCCAAGAACACGAAGAGGTTATGATTCTATTATGGTATTAGTGGATGGATTTTCTAAAATGACACATTTTGTTCCTTGTAAGAAGACTAATGATACTGTGCATGTTGCTGATTTATTTTTCAAGGAGATTGTGAGATTGCATGGAGTACCTAAGAGTATTGTTTCAAATAGAGATACTAAATTCATTGAATAATTTTGGATGACATTGTGGAAGAAGATGAAGATAGATTTGAAGTTCAGTTCTGCATATCACCCACAGACAGATGGACAAACAAAGGTAGTGAACAAAATTTTGGGTAACTTGTTGAGATGTTTGGTTGGAAATAAGGTAGGAAGTTTGGATATAGTTTTACCACAGGTAGAGTTTGCATACAATAATTAAGTAAACTAGAGTACAGGGAAGACACCATTTTAGATTGTTACCAAAGTAAGTCCTAGAGGAGTTGCATAATTAAGATACATCAATATAGAAAATAAATGGAGTGCAAAGGTAGAGGAGTTTGTAGATTTCATGGAGACATTGCATAATCAAGTTCAAAAGCATTTAGAAGACATGAATAATAAGTACAAGGAGAATGCAGATGAACACCAGAGACAAGGGATTTGCTAATGGAGATGAAGTAATGGTATATTCAAGGAAGGAGAGATTTCCAGTTGGTACATACAATAAGTTGAAGATGAGGAAGCTTGGTCCATGTAAGATTCTAAGGAAGTTTGATTATGGAAATGCATATGAAGTGGAGTTACCAAAGACATTGGGTATATCAACTATTTTCAATGTTGCATACATACATGAGTTTCATAAAGGAGAATCAAGTGGAAGTAGTGACGAAACATATTTGAAGGAGTAGTTACCACATCAGGAAGCAAAGGAGATTGAGAAGATTTTGGATATCAAAGCCGTAAGAAGCACTAGGAACAAATTATACAAAGAATATCTTGTGAGGTGGAAAGACAGACTAGTGGAGGATTCATCATGGATTTTTTAGGTTGAGGTGGATTGTTTTGGTTTTCCTCTTAGCCCTGGAAAGTGAGGGACTCACTTGCTTCCAACCTCAAGTGTTTGATGTAGGAGAATCCCTGGTTGTAAAACAATCTTGCATCAACCAAAAACAAATTCTTTTCTTGCATTGCATTCAGTAGTAGTTTCACTAGTTCATTTTGCATTTTACCGTATCTTTGTTTCTCAGCTCACGGAGCATAATATAACATCTGCACATTGAAATCTACTACATATCCAAATTTTAGACCATTTACATTTCCCTACCGAAAGTTGTCACTCTCAGAATTTCACTATATTTCTCAGTTAGAGCATTGGGACTGACCTGGTCCAAAATCCTTAGTTCAAACCTATTCTAGATTGTGTGGAGTTTAATTGAACATCACACAAGAACCGTGGGTTCATTTGGGACCTATCTTAGAGATCTAAAATTCACATCTTCTCATGTGGAGTTATCTATTCACATTTTGTGGCTGACATTCATGTTTGATCATTCAACGGGTTATCAAACCTTGTGGCTGACGTGGACCTATATGGGAGCTTGAGAAGAATATTTATAATCATGGTAATTCATTAGAGATCATTAGTTAGTAGTTCATCATTAGATAGATCAATATATTTTTGCAATAACCCTTCAAGGGCATGTAATAAGGCCCATTTGGCTAGTTGTATGTTTGTAAGCAATCAAGGCAAGGCATGTGATCCCTGGATATTTTCCCTTGTGGCCAATGTTGCATGTAAGAATTCTATATTAATGAAGATTCATGTTCACATCTCATATTTCTGTGTTATTTTCGCCTTGTTGACTCTTTGCTGTACGGTCTAGACTATTCCTTCTGAAACTCTCCTACCGTGACTACACCATTTGGGAGAAATGGAATTGCTCCACATTTATTTGCATTGTGGTTTCTGTTGATGGTGTTTTCTGCACAACAACAACTCAGACAAAATATGATATCCTATCTCTCTTGAAAGGTAAACCTCTATCAGTGAGCCTCAAGAGATAACCCCAAGGTCTCTAATGCTAGGTCTTGACAATGCAAAAACAACTCAGTGATAAATGTGAAAATGCTAGTAATCAGAAGGGGCCTTACAAATGAAAAATGCTGGAAGTGTACTTTCATCATATGTAACAATATGGTGATGCCTTCAATCCTAAAACTAACCCAGATTAAAAAAAAATAGCAAAAGAGAAAGGTTGAGAGAGATTCTATTCTAAACTAACTCCTAAGATCAATCACAACAATGATGAATGCTGCAAATGGACAGATCCCCAATAAAACCAATCTCTACTTGATCAAGGACAAATCCAAAACTTTGCATAAATGGTGCAATCTTCTAAGGAAAATGAAGATTTCAGACTATGAATATTCATTCACATGCCCACTAACTGGCGTAATGTAAACAAGCAGCCACAATTGAACTTAACATGAAATAAGGCCCATACTAACTTTACACAACAACTTACAATCAAAAAATTGCTAAAAGTATGGACTGAAGATCGATCAACATCATTCACATTTTACCATTATTGCAAAAGAACTGAAAACTAACATCTAACATCTGAGAATCAAGAACAAGAAACCATAAACTGTCAAATTGTAACACAAAGATTTCCAAATCAACAATCCAATTGCATTAACTTCTCTAGCATTACATAACAATTTCCAGTCTCTCTTCTCTCCTACAACTACTTTCTTGCAGAATCTAACTCCTAATTTAGCCAATTCTGGCTTTCTACAACTTTTAATCAGCTATTCTAATCTAGTCTAACCCTTACAAATGAGAAAGCACTGACCTTTTATAGAAAATTACATTTTGAATCAATGGCCAGGATTTAATTCATCCAATGACTAAAATTGCACTTCTAGAAGCATCAAGTTGTTACATTTAATTTGAAAGCTCATGGTACATCATCATTCAATCGATTGCATTTAGTTATATTATGGCCCAATGACATCAATTTTGAGAAAATCCTCATTGAAGAATAAATACAGCTTCACATGTTTCCTTGTTAAAGGAACTTCTCCAATTGGAATACAACTGGTGGCATGGATTCTTATGCAGGCCCCACATTTAATATTTGAGTTGAACTATTCCAGATTTCCCTTTTGGCATTAATCCATATGCAAGTCCTCCTTTTGATTTGTTTAATCCTGAAAAATAGATATCATCATTAGTAGCTCACATGTTAAAAATCCAATCCAAATTAAACTTAAATAAAAATTTGGCCTTTTAAGAAAACTTTCCATTTTCAGAAATTTTCCATTTTTGGAAATTTTTATTTTCGATTTTTTTGTCCATCTCAAAATTTCATTTTAACATTTTAAAATTTCAAGAGAAAAATTTCCATTTTTGGAAAATTTTGGGATTTCCACCCCTTCGTGGAAATCAAGCCCAAAAAGAAATTCGGGGATTTCCACGATCAAGCGGAAATAACACAACCTTTTCATTTACATGCATTCTAGGGAAAACGATAAGACGACGAAAATTTTGGGGATTTCCAAGGGTGAGGGAATTCCACGAGGTCCATGAAATCCTTGAAGTGCAACAATTATGAGCAATAACCTTAGGAAATTCAAGAGGTTGATGGAAATTGAGGATTTCCGTATAGGGACGGAAATCCCAAATTCCAAGCAAGGTCAAAATCCCCTAAACTTCATAACTATTTTTCTAGAAGGAATTTTTAGAAAATTTGAAAAGCAACCCTACCTAATTTTTCATACTCTATCCATGGGTGCAAAAAAGATTTACATATAACATTGAAAATTCACTTCAAAATCCCCATTTTTGAAATTCCAAGGTAGGCGAATTTCCCCCAGAGCCTCAAAATATTTCCTTCATCAAACCAAGTCTAGACTTAATCCCAAAATAACCTCCCAAGAAGAGAAAAATTAAAAATTTGACCAAGCCTAGATGCAAAGATGTAAAAGAAAAAAAAAGAGGGTCCTCGCCTTCAGTGGGGCGTGTGTGTGAAAATTGTACAATAGTTTCCTATTTTGCGGATTTAGGAATGTGGTAATATTTTTTGTTCCTACCTTTCCCTAGAGTTTTGTGTATTCAAGTGTTCTACAAGGTTAGATAGTGTGTTGCTTGTCTGTGGTAGTATTGCTGGTTGCACAGGATGATGGTATTCTTAGTTGTAGGTGGTTGTAGTAGTGTTACAAAATATTTTGATGATGCTAGAATATTTTGGGATGTTGTGGAGTGTTGCTGTGTGGTCCACATGGTATTTTTGGACCTAGAGTGGCGTGTATGTGGTCGCTTGTTAGTGTTAGTGTAGGTTTGACTGACTTGGCATGCTAGCACTAATTGTAGAGGTTTGTTGTTTGTGGAAGCGTGGTGAAGTGTGTCAGTGTATATTTGGGTCCTAGTTAACTCTTGGTGTGGTCTTCACTTCTTTCCAACAAAGAAGTGTTTGGTGCTGACCTATTTAGTGGTTGCACATTTGAGATGCATACGTTTCATTGTGGCCGACATGGAGAAGGTTTTTGAGGTTGTGGAGGATATATAAGCAAGGTTAATTGTTGGAGATATGTGTGGAAAATGTGTGAGTGTTGTAAAATGTGAATGTGATCAAGTGTGGTGATCTAAGTGCGAGCTTAAATGCCTAAGGCTACCAGATGTTGTGAGCAAAAGTTGTCTACATTTTCAATGTGCTTGAAGTTATTAGAGGTACCGAGTTGAAGGTTGCAGATGGTGGATTCCTATTTCTCTGAGATAAATGAATCTATCTGTAATAGTCTTCTTCTATTCTTCTTTCTTCTGGATAGTGAGCCCTTGGTAGTGAGCCTTGTTGAAAGGCACAAGAGAATTGAGGGGGGGTGAATTAGTTGTCACAAATCTCAAACAATTATCAACTTCAAATCCACTTTATTCTGTTATTAAGTGTGAACATGAAATGCAAATAACAGAAAGCAATACCAACACAAAAAACACTAGATTTACGTGGAGAATCCAATAAGGAAAAAAACACGATGAGGATTAGCTCACAATATAAAGTAATTCAAAACTAATTACAAAGAGGCTCATTGCCAAAGGGCTCAATACCTAGAAAGGACTCACTGCCCGGATACAAGGCTCACTGCCTATAGATAGGATTCATTGTCCAACAAGGACGCTCACTACCTACAAATATAAAAGATAATAGAAAATTCCACCACAACAAATTACACACATCCGCAACATTGATCAGAAGATTGTAGACACTACCAGCTCACTGCTATTAGGAATCTGACACATTAAAGCACTACTGTCTTAACTCACTTTCGTACACTCTTTCTTCTCAAAATTGTGGCATTCTTCATTCATCAATCCATAACATCTCATTTTTCATTTATACCATCTTCAACCTTAGAAACTTTCTCCAAGGTTAGCTACACACGCTTCATTTTACAAATTCAAATTAGGTTGACAACTCAACATTCCCATAGTGGAAAGGAATGAGAGCGAACCAAACCAACACTTAAACAAGGCCCAAAGCAATATCTTAGATCAATCACATGCTTCCTCAATTGATACTTAATCCTTTGCATGAAGTGTAAACAACAGGTCGACCAAACCTAATGAAAACATAAATGAACTTTGAAGTACATGCTTCCACAACAAGAAGATAACATGCAGACCACATAACACACTTCACCAAACACTGGAACACATCTCAGATACCTTCAGATACATCCACAACAAATGTAACAACCTTCATACATAGAACACTTCTCACTAGTTCATCTGGACTGCACACTGACACAATAACTTTGAAACACAACTTTCAGAGCACCAAACCATGAACACTTTTTCTAGAACATAGATAAAATCATTACAAGACATCTTCTAGATCCACAAGATTTGAAACAAACCAGCGGAGGACTGTGGAGTAGAAACATTTCTCCTAGTCCATAGACAAATAGCTCTTCCAAACTAGTTCACACACCGGTGAACACAACTTTCACTCTCCATCAAACCAGAAGCTCTAATCTAGGATATATGACCAATAGGTGCCCATAAACAACACTTTAGATCCACACAAGCATAGGATAAACACAGAAGAAATGAGGAGCACATACCAAAGCACACTTTGAACACACACAAAACTCTATCTTCACTACAACACTTGGCAACTCATCATATCAACACACTTGCAACATTATAAAGATAGATCCATGTACTCACAACATCTCAATAGTATCTCAACTATGCATGCACAACCTACAATCACTTGATTCCTTTCTTTGCAACATCTTGTATTGTGTTGACATCAATGACAACATTAGTGACAACAACATCAAACTCACTCATACTTGAAACATGCCTTTCTTCTCTTTTGGATAGTGAACCCTTCTGATAGTGAGCCTATTGTATTTGATGTTGTTATTCATATATATGTGAGATAATCCTCACAATGGTTTTTCCTTGATTAGGGTTTTCTATGTAAACTAGGAGTTCTCTTGTGTATGGTATTGTTGTGTTGATGTTTCATATGTTTACTTTCCACTGATGCTTAATAAGGATGTGGAAGTTAATAAGGGTTTAAGAATTTATGAGGGTTTGATCATTTTAATGTACAATTGATTGACCCACCTCTCAATTGTCTTGTGTGTTTAACAAGTGTTAAATATTTAATTAAAAATAGTTGATGATATTATAGCAGTATTAGAGCATTGATCTTGCTAGCGTGAAGGGTGACCAAAAGTGTTGATTCTACCTAGTGAAAAGTAAATAAGATATTTGAGAAGAAAAAAAAATCTTGATTTGGGGAAAGATTCACATTAAGTGGTAAACAAAAAGAAGAAATTGACATATGAAGAAAGTGATGATTTATTCCATGAGACTCATATAGGAATTCATTAGGGACAAGAAAGAATGACATGCCTAATGAAACAAATGCTACAATTTCAAAGCAACACGAGAGATCCATACCATGCAAAAACAACTCAGAGAGAGGGGGAGTACATCCACAATTGATCGATGATTAGCTCCATACAAAATCCTACTAAGCACATGTTTTTAGAGGTGGAAAAGAAAGAAAATAACCTAGAATACTCTCATAGAAGGTACTGACAAAATATTTGAGTATCAAGGGGAATATGAAACATTCAAAAGTACAATATAATTTGTCAACTACTTGGAAATCCTTAGAAAATTGATTCATGGTGGTAGAACCCTTATTGGTAAAATAAATGATGATAAGAGAGGCTTCCAAAAAAAGTCAATATAATTTTCCTATCTTTAATGACAACAACATGATATTTGCTTGATCTTGGTTACAAAAAATATATACTTACTTTACACCCAACCTTATGGAGAAGGAAAATACCATCTAATTTTCTATTTTTCATTTGGAGGGAATTCCTTATAATTGGTGAAATCATGTTCTGGTCATACAAAGGCATAAGCTTGTGCAAATATTTGATAGTTTTAGCCAAAAGATTTTGGATTGTTTTGAGTAAAAATATGAGGACGAGTATTATAAGGAGTTTTTAGGAATTAGGCAACAAGACTTACTGGAATCATATGTTGCTACTTTTAGTGTGTTTTAGTTATGGTATGCAATGTATCCACACTTTTGTCTTTAATATTTGATAATTTTAACTAAAGGATTTGAAACCATTTTCAGTGAAAAGATGATGATTAGTATTTCAAGGAGTTTAAAAGAATCAAGCAAAAAAACTTAGTAGAATCATATGTTGTTGAACTTCAATATAGTTCCTCCTTTTCTAACTAACTCATGATTTCTAGCTACTTCCATTTTTGAGATTATAATAATACTTTATAATTTACAGTTCAATTTTTAAGTCATAAAAGTGACTTAAGTTATAATTTTGAAAAAATGCAATGTGAATAGAACATAGAGAAAAAAGGAAGTTTTGTGGCACTTGTAGAGAGGTAAAAGAAGGTTCATCTTCAAAATTTTAGTCCTTTGATGTTTGTATTGGATGCCATTGTAGTGATGAGGGTATTTTCTAAAACATTGTGTGATAATTGCTCAATTGGAGACTTATGCTCAATATAATGGTCAAGAAAGATAATCAATTTTTGCTTCATATAGAAGATCATCAAGTACCATAAGTAGATAAAATATGATCCAAACCTTCCAAGAGATCCCTTTTTGAGTGTAATAAAAAAATAAAGTTCTCTTGCTAGTTTTATAATCATATCATGCCCATTCTTACACATGAACATAAATGACAACACAATTAAAAAGAGTAACACTATTAAGCATTCATCACACTTCACATTGTAGTGTGTCATGTGCACTCAAAATAATTTCATGTACAACACATTGAAAAATACACTACATTACATAATGGAAGATAATTTGAAGTAGGTGGGTGATATGGAACCTATTTGAATTCACATATGAACTTGATTGCAACCTAATTAGGTAATGGTGATTGAATAACCCTTATATATATGCTCACATTTTTTCCTATGTGAAAGTGCTTTATTCATGTCTCCATGATGTGAACTAGGTTAAGAAATTTAATACCTAATAATATGTGAAATATTACATGAATACATAAGTATACTAGAACTATTATCATGGGGATATTTCCTTACATTGTTGCCACATTTGATTTGGAGTTTATTTACACTTGCTTGAATACAAATTTCATGTGGCTTAGAGCTTTGAGTCACCTTGTAGTTGACATGGACCATATTTGAGGATGGATATTTTTATATACATTGATTGTGATTGTTTTAGGAGGGGCATGTGAGATAGGGGGTGAATCATCATCCATCAAGTGCATCAAGGATGGAGTAGAGGATAAGTGCAATAATGGGGAGTGAGGATAAAGGGTTAGAATGAAAAGGATCATGATGAAAAGTGGAATCATGTGAGTGGAGAGTGTAAATATTATGTGGTGTTACTGTGTACTTGAGTCTTACCCTTGTAACAAATATAGAAATGGTGTTTCCATAATTAATGATCTATGTGTAGAATCTTTAAGTTTCAATTATCCATGAGTGCGATCTTGTTGTAATTAAGTGGTTATAATGTATCATGTGAGTGGGCCCTTTGTGGTAGACTATAATGTGCTTGAGGATTCAATAATATACTAAACATTCTTTTGGAGGATCTCATTGAGAGTTTTCCTAGGGTATATCTTGTGTCAAGCTGTATTATGTTTCCATTTTAGGTATGCTTATTTGTGTGGGAAATACAATTAGATAGTCCTACTTGGGCCCCTTTGGCTATGACTAGATAAAAAAATCATCAAACACTCATGCCAAAAATTTATTCACCAAGAAATGCAAATTTTCTCCAAAGAGGGTCTACACCTCTCTCAACCCTACACATAGGTTGCTCTCATATAATTAAAAGAGCCTAAACAAACACCATTCTCCCTTCCCAAATAATACATAAATACAACAACAAAAACTCAAAAAATAGAAACCATAACCATGCTCAAGATAATATTTGAATGCACACAATGCATTCATATTACATATTGCAAACAAATGAAGCCATGAAACCTACCTATTATGGACTCTAAAAGTGGGATAAATTCTCCTTGTTGAAGATCCTTCAAATGAACTCCTCTCCAAGTCTTTCCTCTTTCAATCTCCAAGCTCTCAAGATTTCACTCACCTAAAAGAAGCAAAAAATGAATAAATAATCCGGTTCAACCTAATTCAAAAGGGATATAAATAATGGATGCCATGCCACTCATCCTTTCAAATGGGGAGGTGACACATGCCCTCCTAGCCATCCTTTTTTCCCTATTACATGAATTTTAAATAGTTACATGACTCCCTACGTGTTCACACATGTGTGAGACCTTGGGATGGAGTTTTCCCAACATACAAAGCTTAGTAAGGAGAGATTGGATGGTATTAAAATAAATTTCCTTCATCCCTTAGCTAAATCTTGGCACACTCTTTGCAAGGGACCTGGGAAGGGGCAAATATT
Organism: Sequoia sempervirens; assembly: GCA_007258455.2. Lineage (NCBI taxonomy): Eukaryota > Viridiplantae > Streptophyta > Pinopsida > Cupressales > Cupressaceae > Sequoia > Sequoia sempervirens. The sequence goes on from VDFB02086081.1 coordinate 392,606,362, forward strand.
GTCCAAATCCCAAAATTTATATCCCAAAAAGTCCCTATCCTATAAATATTTACCTTACGGAACTAATTTATGTTAAGAATAGGGTGTTGTACACCTTGCACAAGAACAAATTATTTAATTATGTCAAAAAGTATTTATTTGTGGTGATATTTAGGATGTGTGATTAGTCACATTAAATATTTATTTAGGTCCATTTGTAAAGTTGTATGTAACACTGATTAGATATTTTATGTGTGGGTTGCATATGAGAAAAATATTTAATATTGAGAAAATTAGTACCAAAAAGTAAATGTGGGGTCAATGGTTTTGTGTACTCATGGTTTTGAGACACATGGTTCTACCTAACTATTTGGTTGTTTTGTGTGAGCTTGATTCTATAAAATTAAACATATGTTTATTGGATGAGATTGGCTAGTTGGTTGTCTAGCTTGACTATCATTATATTGAGATTTATTTTAAAGAGTGCATATGTGAAGCATGCCATGAGATATGTGGATACATGCATTGTGTGGTCTCACAACATACCCCATTTTGTCCTTGGAAAAATGTGGACCCTTTTTTTCCTTTTTAGAATTATATGCAAATCAAGAAGTACTTGTTCTAAAGTTATTATTGGTAGTGGAAATACTAAATTTTTAGTATCTAAAGAAATGGTGGAAAAATTGTATTTGAGAAGGTTATAACACCTCAATTTATATAAGATTTGTTTGTCTAAAAAAGGAATACAAGGTGTTTTTTGAAAAGATCCAAACATATATTATAATGAAAAATAAATATCTCACATAACACTAGAGATGTTTGTGGGCCAACATGCTCTAATAGATCCAATATATGCCAAAATAGAGTAAACCTTTGAGGTATGGTAACACCATACAATACTCCTTATGGAAGAAGCTTCTCCATGCTATATCTCCAAGAGATATTAAATATAATATCACACTTCACACATATATTACAATGAAAATCACATCCTTTATATAGACCTCCTCCTAATAATACAATGGAGGGGTAATCCTAATGAAGGTCTACTTAACTCTTGATATAATTAATTACACAAGTTATTCATATGACTCAATATAAATAACTTAAGGGATGTGTGCCGCATGTTAGAGTCTCCATCCATATAAATACATTATCATATCATATCTCTAGGTACATAACATTCCATCACTCATTGATACATTTTGTCCTCAGAACATGAGAAGAAGCTAAATAATATGACTACCACAAGTTATTACAAATATGATGCCATGACCAATCATATAACCATACAAGTATCAGCTCGGTTTCCATATGCTATGAAATCGATAAAAAATATACTCTTTTTGGGCTATAACTTGAGGTTTTCTTACTGGTTCTTTCCTGCCAGTATGCCCTTTAGAACCAATTTTTGTATATATCTATTTATTTATAATAAAATATTATAGTGGCTTGCCACTTTTGTTTAAAAAATAAATCATATAACCATCCATAGTTGATCCTTTTTCCTTTTTTCTTGATATTTATTAGATCCCATCCTTGATCCATATTATTTTGTACCCCTTTTATTCCATTCCTTGTCATAGTAAGTCCTTATTTTCTTCCCCGAGTAGCAATTAATTCTATGAGACCATTGGTTGGTATAATTGTTTCTTTGATTCCATGTAGGTCCATAATAATTTCCTTGCTGATCCCATATACTATCATGTATCCATGATGGTTTCCTCCATGATTCTTGCCTCTCACAATGATGTGGATGCCTATATATTGCGCCCTTTTCTATCATTAGAACCTTCTTTCATTCTTCACCATTTCTTGCCACTTGTTTTAGTGATTGCTTAGTAGAATTATTTGTCTCTTCATTTTTCTCAACATCCCAGTCCTCTTGATTTTCCTCTAATTCATTGTTACAATCTTCATGAGATTCTTGAATTTTCCCTTGACTTTTATTTGGACTTCTTTATGTGTAATATCCTATAATGTATTTTTTTCACTCTATAGCAAATATTCATGAACTTCTTTGAACACTGATTTTTTATTGTTCCCACATATTCTAACCAAGGATAACCAAGAGCAATATCCAACCCATCAATATCCAAAGCATGAAATTTTGAATGTAAAACATACTTATCCATCAAGAGCTTTAAATCTTAATTTTTTTGAATATCCATACCTAATATTTGACTGTCCTTGATATTCTTTTCTTGTACATGTAGCTTCTTGGCTAATTCCATGTTGATGGAGCTATACTTTCTTCTAGGGTAGAGATGATAACCTTTTCCTTGTGAATGCATCCATGAAATTGAAGGATTGAATCTTCCTTGGAGTTAAAGTGCATATACTAGTATCATCTCCTTGTTCTTTTAAGTTTTATCATTCTCCTTATAATTATCCATCTTATTTTTTCTTCTTCCTCATACTCTTCATTTTATTCCTTCTTTTCTTTTTTTTCTTCTTTATTTTTATTCCTTTTCTTCTCCTTTGTCTTTATTTTCTTCCTCCTCTTCTTTCTCTTCTTCTTTATTTTCTTCATCCTCTTCATCCTCTTCTTATTTTGGATCCCATCTATCTAAGAAATATTGTTCTAGTTAATCCGAGGAAGAAATATCCTCATCTAAGGGTTCATACCATTATCTAGCTCCACCTCTTAAACAACAATGAAAGTATATTATCCATACTATATATTTTCCATGAGATATTTTATATTTGTACCATCACTAATGTATTTTCACTTCCATCAAAATTAATAATCTCCATTGAAATTAGTGATTAAGAAAAAATTCTTTCAATATGTGTGTAGTGTTTTCTAACTATTAAAAATGCAAGGAAACAACTAAAACCAAGAAAAAGTGAGAAACACAACAAACACTTAGTTAAAGGCTATATGAAGCTCAAACATGTAACAAAACCCATGAAAATGAAGTCCAAGTTGAGCTTGATGATGAGATTTCCCCAAGGATTGGATGCTATGTGTGCTCATAGTCATATTTTAGCAACATAACCCCTTATATTTACTTAATTTGGCCACAAAATGTAAGAGTTTGGCTATGGTTGCAATGGAGGTGTGTAAGTTTGAGTGCATGAGATGAATGCATGATAAAAATGACTAAATGTTAGGCATTTAGGAGAGGGGATAGGAATGGATGGTGGAGATTTGGTGAAGGGTGAGATTAAGGGTTGAGGCATCTCAACTCTTGAGGTGATTACAAATGTCATCACATAAGGAGGTGAGAGGATGATGAGGTGGAGTACTTGGGATGATGTGGAAAGTAGTTGGATTGCTTTCCCCATCCTCCCAAATCATGGGAATGATGTGACAAGAGGGAATTTAAAATTCCCTTTATAATCCCCATGGGGATTGAGGAGGAATTAGAAATTCCTCTAGAGACCTTGAAGAAATAAAATGGAATTTGAAATTCCATGTGGGCATGTTGGGGGAATAAAATGGAATTAAAAATTCCATTGGGGAAGGGGATTGCTTCTCCAAAAAGAGAAAGAAATAAATGAAATTTGACTTAGGAATATTCCATAAATGACATTAGGACTAGATTAGATTAACTAATCAAAAAATTAGGAAATGCAAGTGAGGTGATTAGGCTAATAGAGTAGAATTAGGGACAACTTGCATATTATGGAGGATGTGACACCTCCTAATCATGGATTAGGAGTGTGCACATCTTTAATCAAAGATTAGGCAAGTTAAATAGGATTAAGAATGAATGATGGAGGATGTGATACTTGGAGAGAGAAAGTGGGAGAGGAGAATTAAAAAATTAAATTTAATGCTCATAAGGTAAATGACTAAATTAAATAAATTAGTCCATTTATTTAATCTAGAGAAGAAAGGGGATAAGTGGGATAAAGTATTTAGCTGAATAATTAAACACCTTAGAGGACTTTGGGGATATTCGATATTAATTATAATGATAATATTATTTAATTAATGCAGATAGAGGATGAAATAGATGAAATAACAAGTAAATTTGACCAAATGGAAATGGTAAAATTTAGGTGTCTACACAATAAATAACCATTATATCAAATTCATTTGACCCAACTTTGATATGACCAATACATGATGAAGTCGACCTCAAAATAAAAAATAAAATTAATAGACCCCTAATGAATTTTTAAGCACTTTTCATAAATGTAATTTTTTTTAGAAAATTACCTTTATTTGCAGCCTAGAAGGTGAATTTATGAATTGTATCTTCCTTATATTTCTTTTTTTTGGGAGATTGGTGGATGCTATGGATGTGTTGCTAATATGTGGTTGTCATTGATGTCAACACTATTAGAATTTGGTGTATCTATTGCTATATATGTCTAGGATATCGAGAAAATTATAAGAAAAAGTGTTCCAGGTTCATAGTGGAATTGTGTAGGTCGTGAAGGCATTTTGTTCTATATGTAAAAGATTCATTGATGTGGATTAAAGGGTTTACTGTTGAGTATGTCTAGATCATCTATCGAAAGTTTCAGAGGTCCACGTGAAGTTCTGTGTGAGTTATGGTTTGACAGTGTTCCTGAATGAAGATTGTGTGATTCTGGTTATCTCAATTGTTGTAGATGCTTCTTTGTTGTTTCTTGGTGTTCTAAGATGTCTCTATTTCATTATCTATCTTTGTGGTATGTCCACTTGATTCAGTGAGCTCGTGATTGAAGATATTTTCTTGCGCATGTTCGATTTTTCATTTTCTTGGCCGACATGATGATAGCGTGTTGCGGATGTTCAAGGAAAAATTAATTAAAGTATTTTTGTGTTGGAGATATTAATTTGGGTCTCCAATATGTTGTGGCTGACCTTGGTGGGTTCACATTAAAATTTAGCTGTTAATCTAGGCCGACATTGCAAATATAATTTATTTTTCTTAGCTGACCATGTTGTGATGAAATCTCTTGTAGCAGATATATAAGAGCAATTGTGTGATCGGTGGAAAGTATGCTTCATGTGCTCCTATGTGAGTATGTGCGAATATCATTATTGAGTAGAGTGTGAAGAAGATTGTGCGAAGTGTGAAGAAGTGTTGAGCTTAATTGGAACTGTAATCAAGCTTGAGCAGAAGCTATTTTCTTAGTTCATACCCTCCGGATTTTTAATCCAACTTTGCTGGGTAGTGAGCCCCTTTTGTAATTGAGCAGTGAGCTCTAGGTAATGTGCCTAAATGCATGTGAATTCCCCTTATTGTTTTTCATTATACTTTTAGCAGGTTATAATCTTGTGGACTAACATCCACTGTGGTTTTTCCCCTAACAGGGTTTCCACGTAAAAAATCTTTGTGTTCTTTGTCTCTTTGATTTGTTAATTGCTTTTGGTTAATTGTTCATTCATCAAATCTGAGATTAAGGATAAGTTAAGTTAGAAAAGGTTTAAGTTTCTGTGTCAACTGATTTACCCCCCCTCTTAGTTGTTTTTCCTTTTTTTCCAACAATTGGTATCAGAGCTAGTTCCTCTGAAGAAGTCTAACAGCTTGAGGTGATCCAGGATGACAACATTCAAGAAAGACAGTCCTAGATTTGATGGCACCAACTACTCACTGTGGAAAGTTAGGATGCAATTTCATTTGCAGTGCATTGGTGATGCTTATTGGAATATTACAAGAGATCAATATACTATTCCTCAGAATGGTCCCTCCTTTGTTGATGAGATCAAAGATGCTGAAAGTAATACCAGAGCTATGGAAGCATTGGTGAGCACTCTAATAGATTCAAAGATGGCTAATGTGATAGGTCTGCAGAAAGCTCATGAGATCTGGACAAAGCTTGAAACTTTGTATGAAGGATATACACAGGTGAAGATGGCTAAGCTAAAAAGCTTAAAAGGAAAGTATGAGAATCTGAAGATGGGTCAAGATGAAAATATTACTTCTTTTATGTAGAGAGTAAATGAAATAGTGCTAGGTATTAAATGTGCCAATGGCTCAGTGAGTGAGGATGAAATTATGGCTAAGATACTCAGATCCTTGCCTCCTTACAAAATGAAGGTTCATTCTATTGAGGAATTTATTTCTGTAAACAAGATGACAAGAGATACACTGATAAGGAAGCTTGCCGCTTTTGAAATAAGTAAATTTGGTGAATCTACACCAAAAACTGAATCTGCATTCAAAGCTATTGTATCTAGAAGTTACAGGAAAAGATATAGTCTGGGAGAGAGCTCTAGAAAGATATCTAAATATGATGAAGAACTAAAACAACTCGAAGAAAAAGAAAGAGAAGTACAAGAACTAGAAGCATTGATTGCAAAGCAAGAAGGAAGAGGAAAAGGTAAGTATGAAGATGTATTTCCTATTAAATGTTTTTCATGTAGTAAGATAGGTCATTTTGCATCAAGGTGTCTTGAAAGAGTTCCTAGGTCTAAGCCTAGAAAACCTAGATTCCAAAAGAGATGCTACTTTGACTAAAGAAGTAGTAACTGATGATGAGTATGATAAAGATGATTGAAATGAAGATGAATGGGCTTTCATTGCTACCATTGAAAATAAACCTGTGCCTACTGAATATATTGAAGATAAGAAAGCTCTTGCAACTTGATTCGAGGAGAAAGATGAGTGGGTCATTGATACTGGATGCTCACATCATATGACCGGTGATAAAAGCAAGTTTGTGAGTCTAGAGAAGTATGACGGTGGGGTTGTAAGATTTGGAGATAACAATGCTTGTGTGATTTGTGGAAGAGGTTCTATTAGCCTTGGTGGGAAGGAAAAAAATGATGATGTTATCTATGTTGAAGGCCTAAAGCATAACTTGTTAAGTGTTGGACAAATGGCACACAAGGGATATGATCTGCAGTTCAAGAATGGAAAATGCAAGATTCGTGGGAGTTCTAGAAACATGATTGCTACTAGTGTACAAACTAAAGGTAATATTTTTCACTTGAATACTGCTAGTGGAAGTTATTTAATTGCTCAAGTAGATGAAAGTTAGTTGTGGCATAGAAGGTTGTGTCATGTAAACTTTGACAACATTATCAAGATAAGTTCTACTCAAGCAGTAAGAGATCTACCTAGGTTAGTGAAGCCTGCTAATGTAATTTGCCAAGAATTTCAGATGGGAAAACAAACTAGAGTCTCCTTTCAGAGCAAACAATTTCATTCAAATAATGTGCTAGAACTGCTACATAGTGATCTTTGTGGTCCCTCTAGAGTTAGAAGTATTCATGGAGAAAGGTATTTTATGTTGGTCATTGATTACTCTAGAATGATTTCGGTTTCCTTTTTAAGAGAAAAATGTGAAGCATTGGAAAAATTTAAAAGTTTCAAGGCCATGGAAAAAAATGAAAAAGGTTTGAAAATCAAATGCTTGAGATTTGATAGAGGTGGTGAATTCATTTCAAAAGAGTTCAATTCTTATTGTGAAGAACATGGAATTAAAAGACAGTTATTTGCTCCTCGAACACCTCAACATAATGGAGTTGCAGAAAGAAAGAATAGAAAAATTCTAGATGCTGCTAGAGCAATGATGATGGAAGGGAATGTGTCTATGTACTGGTGAAGCGGTAAGCACTACTGTATATACTTTGAATCGGGTAAATGTGAATGGTAATTTTGGTAAGACTCCTTATGAATTATGGTTCGGTTACAAGCCTACTATTAAGTATTTCAAGACCTTTGGAAGAAAATGTTATATCAGGAGAGATGATGATATAGGAAAGTTTGATGCTAGAAGTGATGAAGGGATCTTCCTAGGTTACTCTACAAAGAGCAAGGCATATAAATGCTATAACGAAAGACTGAGAAATATTGTTGAGAGTGCAAATGTTAGAGTTGATGAGGACTCTGTCAAATCATCCAGATGATGCAACTACGATTCAGATGAAGACAACACAAATCAAGGGAAGAACACTCAAACACCGAATCTACTTTAGATTATTCCATATGTTTCGGTGAAGAAACCATAAGTTGTTCTGGAAAATAAAGTCAGTTGGGAAGCACAGACAAGTGCAAGTGTAGAAGAAAGTTTAGAAGACACAAAAGTTTGAGAAAGTACCAAGACTCCAAGGTATGTAAAGATGAATCATTCAGAAAGTCAAATCATAGGAGATAAGAGCAAAGGAGTGGAAACTAGAAGAAAAATTGTAGAAGAATATTGTCTGATTTCCAAGATTGAACCTAAGAATGTCACTGAAGCTTGTCAAGATGAACATTGGTTGGAAGCTATGAAGGAAGAGCTAGCACATATTGAAAAGAATAAGACATGGACACTGGTTCCTAAGCTCAAAGACAAGAATGTGATTGGTACTAAGTGGGTATTCAGAAACAAGTTGAATGATGAAGGTGAAGTGGTCTGGAATAAGGCAAGACTGGTATGTAAAGGATACTCTTAAATGGAAGGTATTGATTTCAAAGAGACCTTTGCCCCTGTTGCTAGAATTGAAGCAATAATATCATTTCTTGCTTATGCTGCTTATAAGAACTATAAAGTCTATCAAATGGATGTAAATTTTTCATTTATGAATGGGGAACTAGAAGAAGAAGTGTACATTGAATAGCCAGATGGATTTTAGCTAACAAATAAGGAAGATATGGTTTGTAGATTGAAGAAAGCTCTGTATGGATCAAACAAGCCCCCAGAGTCTGGTACACCAGATTGGACAAATATCTATTGAAGCTTGGATTCACTAAAGGTACTGCTGATAGTAACTTATACTTCAAATTAGATCATGATAAGGAGTTAATCATAGAAGTCTTTGTTGATGACATCATTTTTGGTGGAGATGATAATCTATGCATGAAGTTTGCTGATGAGATGAAGAGTGAATTTGAGATGAGCATGATTGGTGAAATGAAGTTCTTTCTAGGATTGCAAATTACATAGTTAGACCAGGGGATTTTCATATCTCAATCCAAATATGTGAGAGAACTGTTGAAGAAGTTTGGAATGGAAGACTCCAAACCTATTGGTTCTCCCATGGTAACCAGATGTAAGTTGACTCAGAATGATGACTCTCCTAAGGAAAATCAAACCAGGTATAGGTCAATGATCGGTGGATTTCTCTACTTGACTCAGAATAGACTAGATATTATGAAAACTGTATGTATGGTCACTAGATTTCAAGCTGATCCAAAAGAATCACATGTGACTACTGTTAAAAGAATCTTTAGATATTTGAAAGGAATAGTTGACTTTGGACTTTGGTATCCAAAGGATGATGATCTCACTTTGTGTGCATACACTGATGTTGATTGGGCTAGTGATGTAGATGATAGAAAAAGTATTAGTGGTGGTGCTTTCTTCTTAGGTAAGAAGCTGGTATCCTGGTTAAGTAAAAAGAAAAACTCAATTTCTCTATCTACTACTGCTGCAGAATATATTGCTGCTGCTAATAATTGTACTCAAGTGATATGGATGAAACAGATGTTGAGAGATATCAGAGTAATATATGAAGAGCCTATTTCCATTTACTGTGACAATTCAAGTACAATAAATATATCAAGGAATCCAATGCTACACTCTAAGACTAAACATATATCAATCAAGTTTCATTTCTTGAGGGAGAAAGTGAATGAGAAAGAAGTCAGATTGGAGTATGTTCCTACCAAAGAACATATTGCAGATATATTTACTAAACCATTGCCAAAAGATACTTTTAAGTATCTCAGAGGAATGATAGGGGTAATTACCCCTCTTTATAAGAACTAAATGATGCATTTACTTGCATCAATCCATGAGCCTCATTGCTATATTATGATTGGATTGATGTTTCCATGGCTGCTACTCAGGGGGAGTATTTAGATGTGTAGATATGTGGTTCAAAGAGTGTGTATGGAAAGTTCATGGTTACCTTTGCCATTGATGTCAAAGGGGGAGAAGAGTAATGTGAAAAATATCTATGAAGAGATGTGAAAGTTGAGAAGAGTAATGTGAAAAATATCTTAGGGGGAGAAGATCAACATGTCAAATCTTTTCAGAAATGAAGTGTAGAAGAAGTCAGTGTGTTGGGTTGATGGTATTTTTCAGATCATGTGTTTCCATCAATGCCAAAGGGGGAGATTGTTGGATGCTATGGATGTGTTGCTGATATGTGGTTTTCATTGATGTCAACACTATTAGCATTTGGTGTATCTATTGGTGTATATGTCAAGGATATTGAGAAAATTATAAGAAAAAGTGTTCCAAGTTCCTAGTGGAATTGTGCAGCCTGTCATGAAGGAATTTTTTTCTATACATAAAATATTCGTTGATGTGGATTAAAGGGTTTATTGTTGAGTATGTCTAGATCATCTACCAGAAGTTTCAGAGGTCCGCGTGAAGTTTTGTGTGAGTTATGGTCTGACAGTGTTTTGCTGGTCTCTATCAGTGTTCCTGAATGAAGATTGTGTGATTCTGGTTATCTCAGTTGTTGCAGATGCTTCTCTATTATTTCTTGGTGTTCTAAGATGTCTCTACTTCATTCTCTATCTTTTTGGTATGTCCACTTGATCCAGTGAGCTCATGATTGAAGATATTTTCTTGCGCATGTTCAATTTTTCATGTTCTTGGCTGAAATGTTGATGATATTGTGTTGCGGATGTTCAAGGTGAAATTAATTAAAGTATTTTTGTGTTGGAGATATTAATTTGGGTCTCCACTATGTTGTGGCTGACCTTGGTGGGTTCTCATTAAAATTTAGCTATTAATTTGGGCCGACATTGCAAATATAATTTATTTTTCTTAGCCGACCATGCGATGAAATTTGCTATAGCGAATATATAAGAGTGATTGTGTGATAGGTGGAAAGTATGCTTCATGTGCTCCTATGTGCATATGTGTGAATATCATTACTGAGCAGAGTGTGAAGACGTGTTGAGCTTAATTGGAATTGTAATCAAGCTTGAGTAGAAGCTATTTCCTCAATTCATACCCTCTGAATTTTTAATCCAAATTTGTTGGGAAGTGAGCCCCATTTGTAATTGAGCAGTGAGCTCTAGGTAGTGTGCCTAGATGCATGTGCATTCCCCTTATTGTTTTTCATTATACTTTTAGCAGATTATAATCTTGTGGCCTAACATCCACCATGGATTTTCCCCTAACAGGGTTTCCACGTAAAAAATCTTGGTGTTCTTTGTCTCTATGATGTGTTAATTGCTTGTGGTTAATTGTTCATTCATCAGATCTTAGATTAAGGATAAGTTAAGTTAGAAAAGGTTTAAGTTTCTCTGTCAACTGATTCACTCCCCCTCTTAGTTGTCTGTCCTTGTTTTTCCAACACTTTCAACTTCAGTAAAAAAATGTTGAACAATTCCTAGCTGTTTAAAAATTATATATGAATATTCAAAAACTTGGGTTTCATCAAAATTTTCCCAAATCAATTCTTTGATACCACTTGAAAATATCCAAACATATAATATTGGAAATAATATAATACAAAATATAGATCTCACATAACAATAGAGATATTTTTAGGCCAGTATTCCCTAATATCCAATATATATTGAAATAGAGTAAACCCTTGAGGTAGGTTGACACCATACAATACTCCTTATGGGAGAATCCACTCCATGCTATATCTCCAAGATATCCCAAATACAATATCGTACTTCACACATATCTTACAATGATAATCATCTCCTTTATATAAACCTCCTAATAATACAATGGAGGCGTATTACTAATGAATGCCTACTCAACTCATGATATATTTAATTACACAAGTTATTAAAATGACTCAATATAAATAACTTAAGGGATGTGTGCCACATTTCAACATATCAATCCATCTAAATACATTTAATATCATATCCCTAGGTACATAACATTGGTAAAAGAACAATGTTTGATAAAATTCAATATAAGAACATATCATGATGAAATTTTGTTTGATATGATATTGATGTATATATGATATTTTTTTGGGGAGACCATGGGGATTTGATAAGAGAAATATACATGACGGGAGAGAAAATAATTACACTATAAGAAATAATGGTAGAAGATACATATTGGTTCCATTAAAAAATAAAGGTGGTCAAACTTGTATGCAATAATGCATAAATTTTTTTAGTAAATGGGATAAAATTTATAGATGGATTGAACCCTACGAATATGTTTTTTGCACTAATTCCTAGCATATGTGACATCACAAGTGCATTAGAAGTCATTATAGATGAAGAAAATATATTATAAAGGGAGATATTAGAATTGTTGATAGAATATAAGGATATCATATCAAATAATATTCCAAATGGATTACCACTAGAAAGAAGTATTAATCATCACATGGGCCTCATAATATGAGAAAGTTTACCAAATAAAGTAGTGCATAGGACTACACAATAGAAAATGAAGAGTTAGAATGAAAAGTGAAAATAATTATTAAGGTTTGATCAAGGAGATTTTGAGACCCTATGTAGTACCCATGGTGCTAGAGCCCAATAAGGATGGTGAGTGGAAGATGTTTTTAAAATTTTGAGAAATAAATAATATGATTATAAATTATAGATTCCCATTGCTAAGGATGAATAAAATAATGAATTGTTTGAGTGGAGAAAATTATTTTACAAAGATTGATTTGAAGCATGAATATCATTAAATCAAATCTAGAGTAGATAAATAGAAGACACAATTTAAATCAAATTATGAAGGGTTGTAAGAATATATGGTTATCCTATTTGGTTTGACTAAAATAATATCACTTAAATAGTGTCAGATGCATAGGACACCTGAGAGGGGGGTGAATTAGTTGTCCATTAGAACATAAAAACCCTCATTAACATTCAGATCTTTATTAGCCCTTAAATCCTTATCATGCATTAGAAAAATGTAAACATATGAAACATTAATGAAAACACATCAAACACATAAGAACACTAGATTTACATGGAAAACCAAAGAAGGGAAAAAACATGGTGAGGATTAGCTCACAATATAAAGTAATAGCAACATAAAATACAATAGGATCACTACTAGAGGGCTCATTGACCAAAAGAAAGAAGGGCTCACTGCCAAAGGAATCACTATCGAGAAGAAAGAAGATAGAAGAAGGGGTGGATCACTGCCAATTTGAATTGCTAACAATGCTTCTCTCTTATGTTGAAGGTACAGTTCCACTGAAGCACAAAAAACTCATCCAATAAACTAAAATGTAGACACCTTTTTCTCACTACATCTAGGAGTCATATGCATTCAAGCTCACACTCAGATCACCACACTTGATCAATTTCACATGTTTTTCATTATACACCCTCTACTATTAATCCACACAACAAATCACCTTGTATTTATACCATCCATGACCTAAAACAATCTCAATTAGATCGTCCTTAAAGAAACACTTGCACCTCAATCATGTAACATTAAATAGGTCATCACCAAACACTTCCATAGTGTAAAGAAATAAATGCAGACCAAACCACAACTTAACTAGGACCCAAATATACACCAACACACTTCTCAATAATCCACAAACATCAATCATTCACTGCAATTAGCACTAGTATGCAAGGTCGACCAAACCTACACTAACACTAATAAGCAACTCCAAACACACCTCTCTAGGATTGAAAAAATATCACGGACCACACACCAAAACTTCACAACATCTCAGAATATTCCACATCATCAACATATTTTCCACTACTAATAAAACCACATGAAACTTAAGAACACCTTCATTTTGTGTAACTAGGCACACCGACATAGACATCCAACACACCACAACACCTAAAACTTTAAGGGAAGGTAAATACAAAATATATAAGAACGTACTCAGATCCACATTTATTCATGGTTGAAGATCTACTTGTGTGGTCCAAATGTGTTGATCATAAGTGTTCAAAGGTGTTATATCTAGAATTGCAAGTTTTGGATTGTTTGGTAGAAGTTATGTTCACCAGTGTGTGAGTTGTGAAGTAGTGCTGTCTGGGATAAATGGTTTTTCTCTACATTTCTCCACATTGTGGTTTTTAGTTTTATGGATCTACAAGTGTGCTTATATTTCTCATATCTATATTTAGTTTGAGTTGTTTGAGATTTGGTGCTTCACAAGGTTGGATTCATTTTATACATGTAGAAGGTTAAATAGGTGTACATAATGAGTGCATTTTTTAGGTGTATGATGTTGTGAAGGATTTGTTGGATTTTAGGGTGTTGATGGAATATTCCAAATTTTATTTAAGTTTTATGTGTGGTCTGTGAGTCATCTTTGTATTTGAGGTAGTGTGTACCTATATGTGTAATGGTGTTAACACATGTTCGATCGACCTTGGGTGTTTAACCTAATTGCAAATATGCTTTGGTTTTTGTGGAAGCGGGTGAGGCATGTATATATGGATTTAGGTCCAAGTTAAGGTGTGATGTGGTACACCTTCATTCCACTCCACCACATCAATGTTTTGGCACTGACCTAATTTGAATTTGCACATTTGAGGTGCACAACAGACCTTGTAGATTGTTTTCAAGGTTGAAGATGGTATATATGTGTGATGAATTTATGGAGGAAGTAAGTGTAAGGTGTGTGATGCAATGCATTGAGATGTGAAATACAAAATTTCAAAATTTCAGTTGTCTTGTGCATTCAAAAATTGGTATTAGAGAAAGGTTCCTTGGAAGAAATATTAACCACTTGAGGTATATCTGGGATGACGCACAAGAAGGAGGATACTCTATTTGATGGATTAGATAATGCATTCTAGAAGACTAGGATGGAAGGTTTCCTTATTTCTCTAGGGTTTGGAGTTTGGAAGTCTGTTGAAACTAGATATATAATGCTTGCAAATGGTTTGAGTACTGATGATGAGATCAAGGCATATGGGAACAATGGAAAAGCAAGGTATGCTCTTTTGATTGGTATTTCTAATTTAGAACTTGTGAAAGTTGAGTCTTAAAACTACAAGCGAGATCTGGAAAAAGCTGGAAAGTATCTATGAAGGAGATGATAAGGTCAAGCAAGCAAAGATGTAGAATTTGAAGACTAAGTTTGAAACCCTAAGGATGATAGAAGATGAAGACATTACAAGATACATGCATAGAGTGGATGAAGTTGTCAATTCCATCAAAGGTTTTGGAGGTAAACTTGAAGAAGACGAGGTGGTAAAGAATATATTAGGAACTCTTCCTAAATCTTATAGTCAAAAGGTTTTTGCTATTTAAGAAGCTCAAAATTTAGATCATTATTCTAGAGATTAGTTGTTTGATGCTTTAACTAATTTTGAATTGAGAGAGTTTTCTCCAAGTGATTCAAGAAAAGAGACTAATTTTAACGTTGGAAAAGTAGAGAAGAATGAAGAATCAAATCCATATGAGTTTGATGAGCTATAAGAAAACTTTGTGAGGAGATTGAAAAAGGGAACTAGAAAATATAGAGGTACATTACCTTTCAAATGTTTCAATTGTTGAAAAATAGGTCATTATGCTTCAAGATATCCAATAAAAGCTTCAAATGACATATTTAAGGAGAATAAAGGTAAATTAATTAAGGGAAGTTACTATGTTAAAGAAGATGCTATTATATTTGATGAAGAATATGATTACCCAAATGATGAAAATGATGAATGCTTATTCATGGCTCTAAATGTTGGAACTAATTCTACTAACTCTAAGAAATGTATGAAAGAAATTGATCCAAAAATAGGTCATAATGGAACTATGGTGTCTACTTTTCATGCCAGAGAGGACAAAAACTATTGGATTATTGACAACAGATGCTCAAATCACATGATAGGTGATAAAAGTTTGTTAAACTTGATAAGTTTGAAGGTGGTATTGTTAAGTTTGGAGATGATACATCTTCTAAAATATGTGAAAATTTTTTAATCAGTTTTGATGGCAAGCATAATACATATGATGTTATTTATGTTAGGGGTCTCCGAAATAATCTTCTAAGTGTAGGAAAAATGTGTAGCAAAGGATATAATCTTGTATTTCATGATGATGGTTATGAGATCTGGAGAGGATCTAGAACTTTGGTTGTTATAGGAAGAAGGACAGATGGAAATGTTTATTGGCTTAAGGGTGCTAATGGTATGTGCTTTATGACTCAAATCAATGAAAGTTGGCTATGACATAGAAGAATGTGTCACATCAATTTTGATAGACTAGTTAGAATCAACTCTACTCAAGCTGTGAGAGATCTGCAAAAGACTACAAAGACTATAAATGTAGTTTGTAAGGAATATTAGGTTGGGAGAAAAATAAGAAAAAGGTTCAATGTAAAAGAATATTCTACCGCAGGACCTTTGGAGTTGGTGCATACATACCTTTATGGACCTACAAGAACAAGAAGTTTTCAAGGTGACATGTATTTCATGTTGTTGATTGATGATTACTCTAGAATGAATTGGGTGACTTTTCTAAAAGAAAAAGTAGAAGCTCTAGATAAGTTTAAGGCATTTAAAGCTATGGTTGAGAATAAAATAGATATAAAAATTAAATATTTAAGATCTAACAGAGGTAGAGAGTTCACCTCCAATGAGTTTAACAGTTTGTGTGAAGATCATGGAATACAAAGACAACTCCTAGGACTCCTCAGCAGAATGGAGTGGTGGAAAGGAAGAATAGGACTATTTAGGAAGCAACAAGGACAATGATGAAGGAAGAAAATATACCAAATTTCTACTAGAGAGAAGCAATTCATACTACAGTCTACATACTTAACAAAGCACAAGCAAGGATAAATAGTTCAAAAACTTCTTATGAGTTGTGATGTGGAAAGAATCCTACTGTCAAATATTTTAGAGTTTTTGGAAGAAAATGCTATATTAGAAGAGATGAAGATAAATTAGGAAAGCTTGATACAAGATTTGATGAAGGTATATTCCTTGGATATTCTACAAAAAGAAAAGCTTATCGGTGTTACAACAGGAGGCTAAAAAGGATTGTTGAAAGTGCAAGTGTCAAAGTGGATGAAGACTTACATAAAAGATTAGTGTTGATAGAAGGATATGAATCAGATGAATTCTCTTTCAGAGAAGAAGATAAAGATGATGGTAAGGAAAAATAAGTTTAGGTTGAAGAGGAAGAAGCTCTAAAAAGGATCCCTAAGACTCCCAAGTATGTGTAGAAGAATCATTTTGAAGATTAGATCATTGGTGACAAGAGTAGAGGTGTATTGATAAGAAGAAAGGATACTATGACAAAAGAACAAGTAAATCTATGTTTACTTTTCAAAGTTAAGTCTAAAATAGTGATTGAGGCATGCAACGATGAATTTTAGATCAAGACTATGGAAGAACTGAAGCAGATTAAAAAGAACCAGGCTTGGGAACTTGTCCCAAGATTAGAAAAAAAGAATGTCATTGGAACCAAGTGGGTGTTGTGAAACAAACTGAATGAGAAAGGAGAAGTTGTTAGGAATAAGGAAAGAATTGTGTGTGAATGCTACTCACAAGTAGAACGAATAGACTTTGAAGAGACATTTTCTTTGGTGGCAAGGATGGAGGCTCTTAGGATGTTTTTGGATTTTGCAAAACACAAAGATTTCAAAGTTTATCAGATGGATGTGAAGTCTAGATTCTTGAATGGTGAGTTGGAAGAAGAGTTATACATTGAACAACATGAAGGTTTCCAGTTATTAGATAATCCTAATATGGTCTACAAATTGATGAAGAAATTATATGGACTGAAGAAAGCTCCTAGAGCATGGTATGCAAGATTGGATAGGTACTTATTGTGGCAGGGGTTCAATAAAGGTACCACAGATACCAATATTTACTTTAAAGTTGAGAAAGATCAAATTTTGATTGTGGTTATGTATGTTGATGATTTAATATTGGGAGGAAATGAAAGTATGTGCAAAAGATTTACAGAAGAAATGCAGAAATAATTTGAAATGTCTATGTTTGGGGAGATGAATTTCTTCCTTGGACTACAAATCAATTAGATAGAAAAAGGTATATTCATTTCACAATTGAAGTATGTTAAGGAAATGTTGAAGAAGTTTGGAATGGAAGACTCTAAACTAGTATGTACTCCTATGGTTACTGGTTGCAAGATGAGTAAGACTGAAGAATCTCCTAAAGATTATTAGAGAAAGTATAGAGCTAGTGTTAGCAATTTTTCACCACAACTCAAATTGGTAGAGCTGATTAAATTAAGTTCATGTTAAGGTGAATTTTTTTTAATTCATTTATGCATTTTCTTAAACCATTGCATGTATTGGAGTTTAAAAGAATTATCCAGTTAAAATGTGCAATGTGTTTTCAGTTAAAGAGAGCATCCGATTTTCTATTCAATGTTTATAGCATAGAAAATGTTTCATAAGATACAAAGAATAATGCTTCCATTCTGTATTGATTTATCCATTCCATAATGTTTCATACATTTTTGTAAAAGAGATACAAAATTGAACAAGATTGCACAAATGTTGTTCATATTCATTGGGATAAAAAGAAAGATCAAGTGTCCCACACAAGCAGTGGGAATAGTTGAGTCAATAGAACACAAGGAATATACTATGCTATTGAAGATAAAGGAAAGAAAGAAACACATAAGAAGAAACATAGCCATCATTGCTTGAGGTGTCTTCAAGTTGGATTCGTTGTTGCTTATCCCTCCTTGCTCTTGGTCTTCAAGTGAACCTGTAGATGATTGAGAAAGCTTTGTTAGAGCTCCGGTTATGAATCCTCCTATATGATCTATCAAAAACAATATAGTACATTGCTTGGGGTGCATTGAATCAGTTGAGAAAATATCAAAAGTGTGCAAGGGAACACAAAAAGTGAAACATCAAAGGAACATTTAAATTATTTGTTTTTTATCTGACATGTTTTTTCACTATGCAGGTATAGGAAAAGTCATGTTGCTGATCTATTTTGAAGACATAATAGCATGTGGTGTGAAAATGGGCTCCCACAAGGGTTGATCCCAACATGCTGCCCCTTGACTGCAAGAGGGGATTTGAGAAAAGAAATACATTCATAGTGTTCAAAATGAAGCATCCAATTGAAGGAGAAGTCCACAAATGAAATACAAGAGAAGTTGATTCATTACCCATATATGACCATCAAATTCAAAATGCAAGTGAAAATGATGATCACATATGAGCAAGGAATCTTTCTCGAATGCTCAAAATATGTAGAACAAAAATTAAATGCACTATCTTTCATTAGATATTTCTGTTTGCATACAAATGTGTCATGTTCAAAGCGCTACTACAACATTACATTACTACCACGTTTCATTAACATGATGTTCACATTAATAGGGAAACAAGTGATACATTTTCATGGAGTGATAGTGAACATACATACACAATGCCAGTCAACAAATCAAGAGTAGCAACTGAAGAAATTGGAGAAGCTTCAAAACATCATCATCAAGTGTCACTTATTTCAAAATTTTTTATGCACTAAGGATCAAGACTCATATCAGCTGTAGCTATCCAAGGGAAGATAAAAATGCATGAAGAGTGCAAAGAAACTTTATCTCTATCAAGCAATGGAGGTAGTTGCAAATGAACTATGGAAGCCAAGATATGAAAGGGAAATAAGCTATTATTGACTATGGATACAATGCATAAAAGGTTTGAGTATGCAAATTTTAAATGAGACAATTTTGGCATGTGAAACAACATCACTGAAGTAAAATGAAACACATAACTCAAGTTTTGTTGCAACATTATGATGCCACAATCATGGAAAAAAATCTCATCACATTGTTCTATGCTCACAATATGAATGAAACTATGGTAAAGAGTGAAAGTTTGAAGTACATTTTCTGAATGCAAAAGAATTTCAACCTACAATATCAAAGCTTCAAAGTGCCTGAAAATGGATGAAAACAAACAACAATGGAGGTGTCATGACCTAAAGATGCATCATGCTGGCCGGATACAAGTATTGCAAGAAGTGAATGAACAAAATAGAGGCATCATCATTAAAGCTACCATTTCTCATGTAATACATTTGGGTGTAAGTAGAGAATTTTTCTGTGTGTTTCATAGAACAAGGAAAGTGCAAATACCATGGCAGCCATGTGAAACTATGAATAAGAAAATGAAAATGGAGAGTACCTAGTGAGTGCCCTTGAAAGTCAAGCCCCCTATTGGAGCAACATTGTGTTGATGGAAACAAATAATAAAAGCAAGCTATAGTTGTATACATGAAGAAAATGAAGCCATCTTATTTTTTAGAACAATGAGCAAGTGCTATAATGAAGCTAGGGTTTCAAAATAAAAATGAAACAATAATGATTTTCCATTCAAAAATGTGAAACCCTAAAAGTCTAAAGCCTTGGCCTTGCTTGGAGAAGCATTTGTTTTGGTTTTCATTCAAAAGAATAGGAGAACAATGTTATATTCTACAAATGGAGAAGAGATCTAAGATGCATAAAGTGTCTTCAAAAACTAGTTGGAGCTTTCATGGCCATGGACTGAGAGAAGAGTTCCTCTTCACAAAAAAACAAACCCACTTGGGTTTTGTTCCAAAAAGTTCAAATGAAAAATATATTAAGGGGGTTTGAGCTTATGCAAGTGTTTGATCCATAAAAATGAAAGCAATGAAGTAAATGGTTGCGACCATTAAGGGGTTTCAAACCCAGAAAACAATACAAGTTAAAATAATCATTCTCTCTATGAGTTTCATTGATTTTTACATCATGGGTCGAGCCCAAAATCAAACATTTTCGTAGAAAAAAAAAGAAATGCACAATGTATGGCTACAACCAATATAAAGAGAACACACAAATTTCCATTCATTGCTCCAAAAGAAAGAAGAAAAAAACATTATTTTGTTTAGAGAATACTCAAATCGAGCTTATTTAAGAGGGAAATGCACAAGATTGAGAGCATAAAACTTACCCAACTTTTGTGTGTGGAGAAAACCATTAAAATCCTGCATGCCATGTCTTTCAAAAACTCAAGTCAAGATTTCCATGGTGGCTCAAAGTGGAGGAAACATCCACAAAAAAACAAGGCATAGAAAAAATGAATTAGAAAGCTATAGAGGCCACGGCATATAGGCCCTAAAACCCTTCAAAATGGAGTCAAAATGTCCCAAAATGAAGAAGAAATAACTTACCATCAGGTTCCAGAAGGAAATCGACACCAAACAAACATTACAGTGCATAAAATGCTCAGTCCTTAGGCTCAAACCCTAGTTCCCATGACGGCCAAATGCAGAGCTCCTTTCTTCCAAAATGCTAATTGAAAATGATGCTAAGAATTAGGGATTAAATTCGATTTTGATGTTAGGGTTTCCTTATGCCCTAATTCGAGTGACATTTTATCACATTGTTTAAAAAACATAAAGCCTTCACTAATGCCTTTGGAATAATTTGTCAAACTTTTGCATACATGCTGAGCTTAGGCTTTTAATGCCTTTGATTTACCTTATGCCTTTATTGAAAAGTCAAGACAATAACCTTAGTTTTTTAAATTTTTTTTCCTAACTCTTAATGCCCTAGGTTTCCCTTCTGTCTTTGGTTAGGCATAGTATAATAGGTGCCTTAAATTTTTTTGTGATTCTTTTATAGAAAAATCAAATGTAATAGGAGCCCTTTGCATAGTATTTTTATTTTTGCAAAATATCAAATTTTACCCCAATTGCAAAAAATTAGAACAGTTAGAGTCAAATTGCATCAAATCAAATGTAATAGGTGGCTTTCTATATTAAATTATGAAACTGCAAATGATGTAAAACATCATTAAGGTAATGTTTCTATAAATTACCCTAATGTTTGTTATGTTTTTTAAATGTAGTTTGTTTACTTGAGTCTTCACTGTGACATTCTATTTTGAGTTGAGTTCACTTGGGCGAATTTGGAAAAGAGGGAGCAAACTGAACTTTCCAATTTTAATTTTGTGCAGTTTGAGCCTGATTTTGTGGTTCTTTCAGATCAAGCTTTTGGAAATAGGAAGTTTCTATCTTTTTGACGTAGTTTGAGGCACTATTTTTTAGGCTTTTCTATGGAACTCAAAAATGGTTTAGAGTTGCTATTTTAGAGACGCAGTTTCAACTTGATTTTTCTATTCTCATTGTTGAGGCACTTAGGAGATATAAGTTTGGAGAAAATTTTGATTTTCTCAGTTTAGATTGTCATTTCTTGCTCTCCTACTTAGAGAGTATTGTAAACATTTTCTTGTACTCAAATTTTGAGCTTGACACTCCTTCATTTCAATAAAATACCAGGACTTCCTTTCTCATTTTCTTGTCTCAAATTTACAATACCAATTTGATGTTAATTGCAATTCAAATATAGAATCCTCTTCATATCTTGTTATTGTGAGTTTGTTTACAAGGGTCTCATATCATTCAGGTTGTATTCTGTGTTCTATTTAGTGAACCTCTATGCAAATCACTATTGGATTATATACTTCTAGGGTGGGATTGTAAGAGTTGTAGTTTTGAGAGATTGTTGAGAGTAAAAAGTTATCAAAATCTTTAAATTGCTGGTGAATCATCTTAGGTTTTAGGATCTCAATTTTAGCTTCTTCCTTCTAAACCTTTCCTCTAAAAGTCTTTTAGATGAGGTGATTTACTAGGGGAACCAACCCACTCTGGAGATTCACTCTCATTTATAGATTACCCACAATTTGAGAGCGTTTCCATGTTACAATAGGATAGGAAAGTCTAACCTGGCTAAGGGTGCAATCCTCATCAACAACTAGATCCCAAGAAGATGTTAGAGAGTGAAATGTGGTAGTAGTAAACATAATATTTAGATATTTGAAAGGCACTCTGAAACATGGTTTATGGTATCCAAAGGATACTAATTTATCTCTAAGTACTTATACAAATGTCGATTGGGAAAGTTGTGTGGATGATAGGAGAAGTACAAGTGGTGGTGCTTTATTTCTTGGAAACAGGTTGGTGTCTTGGATAAGTAAGAAACATGATTCAATATCATTATCTACTATAGACGTAAAATACATTGCAACAACATCATGCTACACACAGGTATTGTGGATGAAACAAACCTTGAAGGATATCCTGGAGTGTTATATGACAAACCAATATCTATCTTATGTGACAACACATATGCTATCAATATTTCAAATAATCTAGTAATGCATCCAAGGACAAATCATATATCAATCTGGTATCACTTTCTAAAAGAAAAGGTTGTAGAGAATGAGGTGAAGTTGGAGTATGTTCCTACTAAAGATCAGGTTGCTGATATCTTCACAAATGCTCTTCCTAAGGATACTTTTGAGTATCTCTAGGAGAAGTTAGGGGTTATTGCCCATCCTTTCATTTAAATGCATAAGGTTATGCATTAGTCTAGTAGATTTCAAGATTCATTTGTTGTTTTGAACTAATATTGATGGCTACCTCTTAGGGGGAGTAGGTAGTGGCATTGTTGGTTGTTGCAGTAAGGGGGAGTAAGTGTTATCATTGTGTTGATGCTATCAAAGGAAGTGAAAGATGAGTAGTTGTTGTCCCTTATAGGTGTTTCCCTTAGGGGAGAGAAAGTGTATGTAATTGTTGTCAAAGGGGAAGAAAAGAAAATAATATATGTTTCCCTTTTCCATTGATGTCAAAGGGGGAGAGAGAGTTAATTGAAAAACCTTATGAATTAAGGGGGAGAAAGAGAAAGTGCTGTAATTAATAAATGCTGATGTAAGGGGGAGAAGTGTGCACTAATATGTAGTATGTGTCGGTGATTAGAGCTATTATTTTGTTGTTTATGGTTTTTCATGTGCTGCCATTAATGATAAAGGGGGAGATTGTCGGAAGTTTGTGTTGTCATTGATGTCAATAGATCTTTTTTGTTGCATTGATTTCAACCTATGTAGATGTTTTGACTAGTTGCATTATGTTGTCATTAGTAGTCTCACTAATGTCAACCTTTGGTGTTGCTTTGATGAGAATGTGTTTGAGGATGTTCAACCATTAGTATGGTTGAGCTGTTGTATTATAGTTGGTTTGATGTTGATGAGAAGGAATTGCAGATGTTGAGATGCTTTTTGTGGTGCTTGGTTTCCAAGTGCTTTTGAGAAAATTTGAATAAAAGAGGAGACAGTGTGGCAAAGTGGTGTTCAATGTTTTGCTTCTCATTTCTTCATGGTTGAAGATCTTCTTGTGTGGTTTGGATATGTTGATAAAAAGTGTTCAGAGGTGTTATATCTAGAGTTGCAAGTTCTGGATCATTTGATAAAAGAAGTTGTGTTCACTAGTGTGTGAGCTGTGAAGTAGTGCTATCTAGGAGAAATGGTTTTACTCTGCATTTCTCCGCATTGTAGTTTCTAGTTTTATGGATTTGGAAGTGTGCTTATATTTCTCATATCTATCTTTAGCCTGAGTTGTTTGAGTTTTGGTGCTCTGCAAGGTTTGATTCATTTGTTATATTGTGTAGGAGGTTAACTAGGTGTAAAAAATGAGTATGTTCTTCAGGTGTATGATGTTGTGAAGGGTTTTTTGGATTTAAAAGTGTTGATAAAATATTCCATATTTTTTTTAAGTGTTGCATGTGGTTCACAAGTTGTGTTTGGACTTGAGGAAGCATGTACTTAAATGTTTAATTGTGTTAACACAACTTTGGTTGACCTTGGGTGTTTAGTATAATTACATATATGCTTAGGTGTTTGTGGAAGTGTGGTGAGGCATGTATATGTGGATTTAGGTCCAAATTAAGGTGTGATGTGGTCCACCTTCATTCCTCTCCATCGTGGAATAGTTTGGTGCCAACCTAATTTGAATTTGCATGTTTGAGGTGGATAGCCAACCTTGTAGATTATTTTCAAGGTTAAAGATGGTAAATAAGTGTGATGAATTGATAGAGAAAGTAAGTGTAAGGTTTGTGATAAAATATTGAGATGTGAAGTGCAAAAGTGTAAAATGCAATGTGAGATTTAATGCCTAAGACTACTAGAAGCAGTGAAAAAAAGGTGTCTACATTCTTCAGAGAGAGTGCAAATATTTTGGTGAAGTAGTGGAAAATATTTTCTATTGCTCTGAGATGGATTTCTCATTGTAACAATCTTCTATCTTCTTTCTAATCTAGCAGTGAGCCATTGGTAGTGAGCCCTTCTCTATTTTGGGTAGTGAGCCTATTGTATTCAGTGTTTCAATTACTTTATATTGTGAGCTAATCCTCATTGTGGGTTTTCCCCTTCTTGGGTTTTCCATGTAAATATGGTTTCCTCATATGTTTGGATGTGTTTGCATTACTATTTCTCATGTTTATATTTTACTAATGCTTGATAAGGCTTTAAAGGTTTTATAGAGTTTAAGGATTAATGCAGATCTAAATGTTAATGTGGGTTTTAATGTTTTAATGTACAACTAATTCACCTCCCTCTTAGTTATCTTGTGCATTTAATAACCCTATGGTCTCTAGACCGTATTCTCTTCTACATAAGTCAACCAACTCTCTCCCAAGAAACTCTAGCTCTCTCCCGCAACACCAACTCTCTCTCCCTATTTGTTCAAACAATAGTTTTCCATACACTACACTAACTCTCTCCATGTTTTTTATATTCTCTCCCCCCTTTGATATCAATGGAAAAGGGCGATAGAGTAATCCAACTTTCTTTCCTTTATTGAACTCTTTTTCTCTCCCCCTTTGATAAAATTCAAAGGGTGACACCTGTACCTTTCACACATCATTTGCATAAGATTTTTATTTTCTATTTTCCCTTTTGATATCTACATACACCACTTGCAACACCATCAAGAAACTACACTCTCTCTTCACTGCACTCACTTTTTTGCACTCTCCCCCTTAGGGGCACAAAATATGATCCATCTAAATTCACCAACAAACAATACTAATACCTACTCCCCTTGATAGGTAGCCTTCATCAGTCCAGAAAAAAAATAAAAAATCTTGAATTGCTACACCAGATTGATGCACACTCTTATGCATCTAGTTGAAAGGAGGGGAAATAACACCTAACTTTTGTTAGAGATACTCAAATATATCTTTAGGAAGAGCCTTCATGAAGATATCTACAACTTGATCCTTTGTAGTCACATAACTCAGCTTCACCTCATTTTTTGTAACTTTCTATCTCAAGAAGTGATACCAGATTGAGAGATGCTTTGTCCTTGAATGCATCACTGAATTCTTTGATATATTGATTGCACTTGTATTTCCATATAGGATAGAAATATGTTCATCATATGATATTCTGATATCCTTCAATGTCTACTTCATCCATAACACCTACATGTAGCAAGATGATGTTGCAATATACTCTACTTCTGTAGTAGAGAATGACACTGAGTCCTTCTTCTTACTCAACCATGAAACCAATCTTCTTCGAAGAAAGAAAGCACCTCCACTTGTATTCACATCCCTACCTAATTTGAATTAGTATAGACACTTAAGGAGAAATTAATATCCTTTTGATACCATTGAACATAGTTCGAAGTGCCATAAAAATATCTGAATATCCTCTTTACTAGTGCCATATGTGCTTCTCTAGGATCTTCTTAAAATCTAGCCACAAGACAAACTACATGCATGATATATAATCTATTAGTAGTTAGATATAACAATCTAATCATTGGTTTTTACTTTCTTTGATCAGTATTAGGAGATTCATCATTCTTGCTCAACTTGCAACTAGTAACCATAAGAGTACATACTAGTTTAGAGCCTTCCATTCCAAAATTATTCAAAATTTCCTTGACACACTTTGACTCTAAAATGAATATTATTTTTTATATCTAATTTATTTGTAGTCCAAGGAAGAAATTCATCTCCCCAAACATAGAAATCTCAAAATATTTCTGCATATCATTTGCAAATCTCTTGCACATACCTTCATTTCCTCCAAAGATTATGTCATCAACATACACTGCCACAATTAAGATTTGTTCTCCTTCAACTTTGAAATAAAAATTGCCATCTATAGTACCTTTATTAAATCCCTACTGCAACAAGTACCTATCTAGTATACCAAGCTTTGGGAGCTTTCTTGAGACCATACAATTCCTTCTTCAATCTGCAAACCACATTAGGATTATCTAATAACTGAAAGCCTTTCTGTTGTTCAATATACACCTCTTCTTCCAACTCACCATTCAAGAATGTAGACTTCACATCCGTCTGATAAACCTTGAAGTCTTTATGTGCTACAAAGGCCAAAAACATTGTAGTGGCCTCCATTCTTTCCACCATAGCAAATGTATCCTCAAAATATATTCCTTCCACTTGTGAGTAGCCCTTACACACAAGTCTAGCCTTATTTTTGACAACTTCTCCATTCTCATTCAGCTTGTTCTAGAATACCCATTTAGTTCCTATTACATTCTTGTTTGCTAGTCTTGGGATTGATTCCCAAGTCTGATTCTTCTCAATTTGCATCAATTTTTCTTTCATGGATTTGGTCCAATTCTCATCCTTACATGCCTCAATCACAGTCTTAGATTCTACTTTGGAAAGTAGACACAAATTTACCTATTATTCTATCATTGCAACTTTCCTTCTTGTCAACACACCCCAACTCTTATCACCAATGATTTGATCTTTAGAATGATTCTTCTGTACATACTTAGGAGTCTTATGAATTCTTTCTAGAGCTTCTTCCTCTTCAACCTACATCTCCTTTTCCTTTTCTTTTTCTTTTCCTTCTTCTCTACAAGAGGACTCATCATATTCTATCAGTACTAAGCTTTTATGTGGTTCTTCATCTACTTTAACACTTTCACTTTCAACTATCTTCTTTAGCCTCTTGTTGTAGCACTGGTAAGCCTTGCTTCTTGTAGAATATCCACGGAAGATTCCTTCATCTAACCTTACATCAAAACTTCCCAAGTTTTCTTCATCTCTTTTGATATAACATTTTCTTCCAAACACTCTAAACTATTTGACAGTAGGAGTTCTTCCATACCATAGTTCATAGGGAGTCTTTGAACTATTTACTCTTGCTTGTATTGTGTTGAGTATGTATACTATAGTATGAATAACTTCTTTCTGATAGACATATGGTAGATTTTCTTCCTTCATCATTGTCCTTTCTACTTCTTGAACTGTCCTATTCTTTTTTTCCACCACTCCATTTTGTTGAGGAGTCCTAGGATCCAAAAAATGCCTCTTTATCCCATGGTCTCCATAAAAATTGTTAAACTTATTGGAGGTGAAATCTTCACCTCTATCAGACTTTAAGCACTCCATATCCATTTCATTCTCAACCATAGCTTTAAATGCTTTAAATTTTTCTAGAGCTTTTGATTTTTCTCTAATAAAAGTTACCTAAGCCATTCTAGATTAATCATCAATTAACAACATGAAATACTTGTCACCTTGAAAGCTTCTTGTTCTTATAGGTCCACATAGTTCTGTATGCACCAACTCCAAATGTCTTACGGTAGAGTATTCTTTGATATTGAACCTCTTTCTTATTTTCTTAAGTACTTGATATTCCTTGCAAACTGCATTGATAGGCTTTGTAATTCTTGGCAGATCTCTCACAACTTGAGTAGAGATGATCCTCACTAGGATATCAAAATTGATATGACACATTCTTCTATGCCATAGCCAAATTTCATTGATTTGAGTCATATAACACTTACCATTATCACCTTTGAGCTAATAAAAATTCCCATCTTTCCTTGTTCTTACAACAACTAGAGTACCAAAGCTTCCTTTTCTGATCTCATAATCACCATCTTGAAATACAAGATTATATCCTTTTCTACACATATTTCCTACACTCAGAAGATTATGCCAAAGACCCTTGACATAAAGAACATCATATGTAATATGCTTTCCAACAAAACTAATTGAACCTTTTCCACATATCTTAGCAAATGTATCACCACCAAACTTAACAAGACCACCTTCAATCTTCTCAAATTTAAAAAGCTTACACTTATCACCTGTCATGTGATTTGAGCATCCACTTTCAATTATCTAGTGATTCTTCTCCTCTCTAGCATGAAAATTAGTCACTATAGTCCCTTTGATGCTGTGACCTATTTATGGAGAAATTTCCTTCATACATATTTCAGTCAGTAGCGTTATTTCCAACATTCAGAGCCATGAACAAACATTCATCATTTTCATCATCTAAGTGGTCAGATTCATCATTAGATATGCTTACATCTTCTTTAACACAATAACTTCTCTTGACAGATTTACCTTTGTTATCCTTATATGTTTCATTTGAAACTTTGGCTAGACATATTGAAGCATAATGACCTATCTTTCTACTGTTAAAAAATTTGAAAGGAAACTTACCTCTTTATTTTTTAATCCCATTTTTCAATCTCCTAAAAAAAATTTCTTCTATCTCATGAAGATCATCTAGATATGATCCATCATCCTTCTCTGTTATGCTAGCTTTAAAAAAAGTCTCTTTTATTGAATCATTTTGACCAAACTCTCTCAATTCAAAAGTAGTTAAAGCACTAAACAACTGATCTCTAGAATAATGATCTAAATCTTGAACTTCCTCAATAGCAGAAACTTTATGACTATAAGATTTAGGAAGATTTCTTAATACCTTCTTTACCATCTCATCTTCTTGCAGTTTTTCACCAAGACCATTGATGAAATTGACAACTTCATCCAATCTATGCATGTAGATTGCAATATCTTCATCTTCTGACATCCTTAGGGTTTCAAACATATTCTTCAAATTCTACATATTTGCTTGCTTGACCTTTTCATCTCCTTTATAGACACTTTTCATCTTCTTCTAATTTTATTTAGTAGTATTGTAGCTCATAACCTTCACAAGTTCTGAATCAACAAGACCACTCAACAAAGCATTCCTTTATTTTCCATTGTTATCATATGCCTTGATTCCATCATTAGTTTTCAGACCATTAGTAGGCATGGTATATTCATATTCAATTGACTTCCAAACTTTAAATCCTAGGGAAATAAGGAAACCTTCCATCTTGGTTTTCCAAAATGCATAATTTGTCCCATCAAAGAAGGGAGCCTCCTTCATGTGCAACATCTAAATCTACCTCAAGTAGTTAAGCTTCTTCCAAGGAAAATTTCTTTGATACCAATTGTTAGATGCATATGAAAAATGAGAGGGGGGTAAATAAATTGTTTATTAGAACATCAAAACCCTCATTAACATTCAGATCTTTATTAGCCCTTAAACCCTTATCATGCATTAGTAGAATGTAAACATATGAAACATTAAAGCAAACACATTAAACACATAAGAACACCAAATTTACATAGAAAATCCATAAAGGGAAAAACCATGGTAAGGATTAGCTCATAATATAAAGTAATAGCAACACTGAATACAATAGGCTCACCATCAGAGGTCTCACTGCCCAAAAGAAAGAAGGGATCATTTCCAAAGAACTCATTATAAAGAAGAAAGAAGATATAAGAAGAGGTGGCTCACTGCCAATTTGAAATGATAATAATGCATCTCTCTTGTGCTGAAGGTATAGTTCCACTGAAACACAAAAAACTCATCCAACAAACTAAAATGTAGACACCTTCTGCTCACTGCATCTAGGAGTCATAGGCATTAAATATCACACTTAGATCACCACACTTGATCACTTTCACATATTTTACATCATACACCCTATGATCTTAATCCACACAACTCACCTTGTATTTATAGCATTTGTGACCTAAAACAATCTCAATTAGGTTGGCCTTAAGGAAATGTATGCACCTCAATTGTGCAACATCAAATAAGTTAGCACCAAACAATTCCATAGTGTAAATAAATGAAGGCATACCACACCACAACTTAACTAAGACCCAAATATACACCAAAAAACTTCTCAATACTCCACAAACATCAATCATCCACTACAATTGGTGCTAGCATGCTAGGTCAGCCAAAACTACACTAACAATAACATGCAACTCCAAACACACCTCTCTAGGTCCAAAAAAATCTCAAAAACCACAAAACAACACTTCAAAACATTTCAAAATATTACACATCATTGGAATATTCACCACTACTACTGGAACCACCTGAAACTTAAGAACACCTTCATTCTATGCAATTGGAGACACTGGTACAAACATCCAACATTCCAAACAACCTTACGGAACATAACAATACCTAAAACTTCAAAGGAAGGTAGAGACAAAATATATAAGCATGTTCCCAGATCCACAAGACAAGAGCCTCCACTGCAGAGAAATGTAGAGCAATATCATCTCTCCTAGACACCCTTTTTCACCAGGTAGACATAGTATCAAACATGTCTTCCATTGTAGAATGATCTAGAACCTAAAACTATAGATATAGAATCTATAAAAACCTCTAATAATCATATACAAACCAAGTAGGCATATCTTAAACCATGAAGAAATGTGAATTAGAACACTGCACATCACTTTGTCACACTGAACTCTCTTTTATTCAAATTTTCTCAAAAATCACTTGGAAACCAAGTGAGCCAATTGCATCAACAAAAATACTAACATCTCTACAACAAATTTTTAGCATCTACAAAATCTCTCCAAACTTTACTTCCAACTATCTCTCCAAACATAACTTCTGCAACTATACTGAAGTAAGACATCAATGACAACACAAACAACATCGTGTTGACATCAATACCAACAAATCCAATGCTAGGGGTTGACATCATCAACACTAACAAAATACCAACACTCTCTTCATACAAGGGTTTGAAATCAATGAAAACACTTAAACAACTCATAGAGAACTCAAGCTTCCAACAAATATGAGGTTGAAGAATGAAATATTGAAGAAATTCTTGGGTAAGTTTGTGATTATTTATTTGAATGATATTTTTATTTTTAGTAAGACTATAAAGGAACAACTAGAACGCATCAAATTAGCATTGTAGAGGTTGAGAAAATAAAATTTCACTAATCAATGTGAATAAATGTAGTTTCATAAAGGAGTTGGTATATTTTGGTTTTGTAATTTTAGCTGAAGGTTGAAAATGGACCTTGAGAAAGTTACATAAATTATGGAGTAGCCTACACGAGTGTATGTTGGAGAGGTAAGTATTACAAGGTTTCACCCTTGGTCTCCTCAACGTGGGCTAACATGGAATTCAGGCTTCATGACATGGTTTAACCACCGCCCGTGGATCTTGAGTAAATCCAACTGTTGTATCATGCATTAATAGGTTGCTCTTTTGGTGCAATGACAACCACCTATGCAACAATTGGTATTAGAGCTGAGGTCACAGGTTCAAACTCCTCACTTGCACTAGGGGGATTGTTGCAAGGTGTTGCCCTTGGTCTCCTCGGCGTGGGCCAACATGGTACTCGAGCTTCATGACATGGTTTAACCACCGCCTGTAGATCTTGGATCTTTTATAAATCTAGGAGCTATATCAGGCATTAACAAGTCGATCTTTTGGTGCAACGACAACTGCCTGTGCAATAGTAAGATCATTTCATGCTTTGATACATTTCTATAGGAAGTTCATTAGAAATTTTAGTGGTATTTATGCACCATTAATTGAGACAATGAGGGGAGATAAGGAGTTTAGATTAGCATCTATGACATATAATTTTTTATTTGTTGAAGAAGGAGGTGAAAAAATAATTAGTGTTAGAAATACCATATTTTAACTAGGTATTTTAGGTAGATTGTGAAAAAAGTGGGAATGTAATAGGAGCAGTATTGAGCCAAGAAATAAATGTAGTAACATATTTTAGTGAGAAATTACAAGATATGAGAAAGGGATTATCTATGAACAATATTTTATACCATAGTTCAATAATTTAAGAAATGGGGATATTACTTGCTACAAGGAGTTTTTGTTGTACATTGATCATCAAGAATTATAATATTTGATTAGTCAAGGTAAGTTCAGTTAGACATATGAGGTGTGTATAATTCATGCCAAGTTATAATTTTTATTTGAAGCATAGGATTTTAGCAATCAAACAAGACTACTAATGCATTGACTATGAGACAAAATTTGTTGATATAAATGAGAGAAAATATAGTTGGTGATGGAGTCCCTAAAATTCTTGACATTTTGAGATCCTTTTCTGCTTGGTAATGGCATGTCACAGGTTGCCCATAGTTTGGATTTAGCATTATTCTTATCTAACATTGTTTTCAAATGCTTCACTTACAAATATTGGGCATTTCAATTCTGCATTGACTTGCTCTACTCGGGTACTGGTAGTTTAAGTTTCCTTTTGGGCCATTGCTATGCATTCCTTACTGGCCCCTTTGTTTAGGTTACCTGATCACCTTCAATTGTAAAGCATTTAATTTTACCAAGGTCAAGCTTTAATATTTCACTCATAAATGACTTCTTAGTCATCCATCTGCAAGGGGAAAATGTCATTGGCCTTGTCATGGCCCTCTTTTATAACTATTTTTTTTGCATGTATAGATTTGATAATCACTAGATCATGGGATTTAATCTGAGCCATTCCTCACTGGATCATGGATCCCAAATGATGGTACTTTAATTGCTATGTGGTCTACGAGATGCTGACACATGTTTAACCATGGATACCAACCTCACCATCACTTTTCAGTCCAACACTCAAAGTTGTAAGATCAACAATGATTATTAAGAGGGAAGAGTTGATCATTGTCATTCCCCGCCATCTCGTAGAGGGAATATGCAAGATTGTTAAGAGTTATGAGTTCCGTGAGAAGTCGCCACGTACATCCTACAACTACTAGTGTGTGGAGCCCACAAGTACATGAAAGAGGATCTCGTTGGTACATTTCTATTTGCCAATTTGTCCGAGCTAGAACAATGATGAAATTCAAATGTGATTGAATCAATCTGACTTGTTCAAGATGGCCATCTTAGCTAAAGATCAACAACACACATTCAAAAATGCAAAGTACACCTATTGTAATTGTTTCACTTCGTGCGAGCGAGCACTAATGGTGGAGATGACTCATAAACCCACTCAATTACCTTCAAAATATGTGCATATGGCCAGTTCTTGCATATTTGGGATTTGAAGACGTGTTTCAAGTGATACGAAGAATTGAAAGAAGCATTTTGTAGAGTTCATCTTGACTTGCATTAGGATTTTTTCAATTAAAATCCGTAAGTACGATAAACTCAGTTTTATGCTTTTCTCAGTTTTCTAAATTAGGGCTTGCTTTCAATTTTCTTTCTGTGAATGTGTTTTATTGCTTTGATTTAATTTCTCAAAATTAGGGATAAATCCATCTTTAAAAGGCCGTAGTCCCTTGAAACTTTTTAGAATCAACATTCACATTGAGTCCTAGGTTTGTATTAGGAGGCCGATAATTGAAACCTTTCTCGTTAAAACCCTAGTCTATTAAAATTCATGACTCCCAAAGTACAAATTGCCACCTCTTCAACCTAGTCTAGAACATTCTCCTAGGATGTAATTGAACTATTAACCTCCTCTACAAAGAAGAAACTCGAAGGAAAGGTTTTTTTTTATGGCCCCACTGTCAGAGAGGGAGTGATAGATAAACAATGCTTCATAAAGGATGCCAAGTTGCTCTATATTGGATGACAACTCATTCAAAATTGGTTCAGGAACAGGAAACTTGGAGCTTGTCTCTACAATCTTTGGAGGTTAGATATGGGGAAATTAATTGTTCCCAATGTATATATGGATGTTGATCTTTTGAAAGATATCACTTCAAGGTATGATATGGTTTCTAGGGTTGTCAAGACATTTGATGGGAGGGATATGGTAAAGATAACCAAGCAAGAAATTGAAGATGTTTTTGACTTGCATGAGTGGAGTCAGGATTTGGTTCCCCTGAATATGGATGATATCAGGAAAGAACACAACAATACCAAGGTGTTCATCAGGAAAAAGATGTTGCCTATGCATACTGCTATGACTGGTACTAGGAAGCATAGAAATTAGATCAAGATTGGTGAGAAGGAGTTTGAGCCTTTCCCAATGAGTTATTTTTCTAGTTATTTTAGAAAGACTATGTATTCTCTATGCCAAATCATTGGTTTTACTTCACCTAACACATTGCAAAGAGAATATAGCTATTTGGAAACTTATTTACAACACCCAGTTTATAACATAGTCTATGATTATGCTACTTATTTGGAAAAACACATCCATAAGGGTTTGGTTGAGCTGAAGGAAGGGAAACAATGGGTGAAATTCTAGTGGTATTCACTATTAATAAACATGTTATTGCATGAAGGGCAGAAGGTTTTTGAGAAGGATATAACTTTGAGAAGGAAGGAGGAAGGTGTTGATTTGCTTGTTTAGTGTTGGAACCGGATTCTGGACAAGGATGACCAAAAATACAATTATGTGATGTTTCAAAATGCTTTTTCATCAAGAATAAGGAGGTCCTTGATATATGAACCACCAATAATTCCCAAGGAAATTTATGAATTCTTGAGACCCATGGAGATGAGGCTAGACTTGAATTTGAGTAATAATTGGGGAGACTTGATTTTATATCCTAATAAAATAATTTTTAGAGTATATGGCAACGGTATGGGTCCATATGTCTTGCCAAGATATGTATCATTAAGGATAGGGTTCCTTGAAATCATGAGGCAATTAGGAGCTTCACAGACAATGCACTTACCTGATACAACAAGGAAAGATTCATTCTTTCCAGAGTGGACAACATTTGCTGATTATGTTATGGTGAAAGGGGCATGGAAGAAATTAGTACATCTATTGGAACCTTACAAGTTGGAGACTATGTGCCCACATAATCATGATCCAGAGGGCTTTATTTCCAAATTGAAAGAAGATAAGAGATTGGGTAACTTTGTGCATAACTTTGATTATCCTGAAAATGTCATGAGGAATGTTTTTAGCTTTCAAGAACAAGATGAAAGGAAAGCTAAGTATCTTGCTTATAGGAAGATAGTAGAAGAAAAATGGAAGAATTATCCCCAATATAATCCTTTTCAAAACATACCTAATGAATTTAGCAAAGTCATGCATGTTATTGATAATTTTGAAAATGTAGTTGGTATGTTGAGGGAACAACATGAAGTTATAGATAAATGGAAAGCAAGAGTGGTTGAAGAAGATACTGCAGTGACATTGGAAGAAAGGCCTACTTACCAACCACCCAAGCAACTGAGAATCTACTCCAGCAGGAAGAAAGAAATGGATGAAGAACAAACCTTTGCAAAACCTATCACTTTTGAGGGATCAAAGGTAGCTTCTGCTGAGAGTGCAATGGCATCACCTACAAGGCAGGTTCCTCCGTTTGTAATTAATCTTGATTCACCTCCTGGGAGTCCATCTCCATTGGAGCAACCACCCCTAAAGAAACAAAGGATTGATGCAAGAGGAGTGGTCAAATATTCTGATATAGATGAAGATGATATCTTTATCACTCTTGAGGATATGCAACAAGGAATGCCTCCCCCTATAGGGGAATTTTCCTCAAGTTCAGGACAAAGTAGTCTTAGGCTAGGAAAACTTGACATCAGTGGTATAAATAGTGCAGATGACCTGAGAATAGAAGCTTGTAAGGAATTTATGAAAGATGACTCCTTGTTGAGACAACTACATTCAAAGATTTCTGGTGGAGATCCAAAGCTGTAAAATATGCAGGCAAAGTGTCCATTGAAAGGAGTTTGTATCTAGAGTTTCCTGAGAGTGTCATTCAGGCCAATGTGAGGAGCATTATGAAGAATGAATTTCAAAAGATTAGTGCCCAGGATGGTAGAGATCTTGTAAAGAAGTGTCATGTGTTATTACTGCCTGAATGGGATATTGGTGATGCCATAGTCCTAGATGCTATAAGAAGGGATGAAAGGCCTCTAGTGCAAACAAAAGAAGAGATGGATATGACACTTTGGGGTTCTGTGTTTAGTGAAGATTGGGATGCACTAGCACTCTGGTCATTATCCATGGGATCTATGAAAACAGTGCTTGTCGAGCCATCAAATTTTAGTGGGCAACTACTTGTGAATAGAGTTGCTGATACCCTAGCTTTGGAGGCAGCTGGCATGTCTGTTAATGTCGCTAGATTTACTAAAGCAACTATGGAAAGCCTCACCCTTGAGAGGGATGATTTCAAGAATAAATAATGTGATCTCCTTAGTGAATATGATAATAGTTAGTAGGAGGTATCTATATTAGAAACTAAGTTAGCATTCTATAAGCAGAGGGGAGAAATGTAAAGAGAGTAGGGCTAGGCCAGCTCAAGTCACCCACTTCCATCTTCTCCAATTGTATTTTTCCAACCTTCCCCTCAAGATCAAGCCTTGGAAATGGTGCCATATAATTTGGGACAAGAGCCACTTTCAACAAAGGAACCAAGCAAGTCAGGTCCCAGTTTGTTTGATGAACCCACAAAAGAACAACTTCTTTCACAAATAGAAACATATACGAAGTTTTTGGAATAGGAACATGACAAAATGTATGAAAATATCTCAAAGATTGTTCATACTATATTGAAGCACTTGAACCATAAAATTCAAGCCAAACTGAATAGTGTTCATGCCAATTACTCCTTGGTGTTGTGAGCAATAGGATTGTATCAAAGAGATAAAGAGTTGGCTATGCCAATCTTGAACAAGTGGATCCCAAGGGTTGAGTGATTGAAGCTTATAGTAGTTGGAGCTAGTCAGCATGAGGATAAATATCCTAAGGTGCTTCCAACATATACATTTATTTGTGAACTCAGTGAACAAAAGTTCCAAGGATACATTGCCCCTTTGGGGCAGAAAATAAGAGAATTGAAGGCTCATTATGATCTGGTAGATTTGTCACCATTGCTAGATATGCAGCTCACCAATGATGAATTAAAACCACTACAAGTGTGGAAAAGGGAGATGGATGAAGTTATTGACTCCTGGGTGAATCAAATTTGTAAAAAAGTTGACATCAATACCTTTAATGATACTTTGGGAAAGTTGACCTTTCTTATAAGCTTTCTAGAAGATTTTGACAAAGAATTCAATTATGTGATGATGAAGTACTCCCCATACAGGAAGAAGTTGGATGAAATCATCAATTTCAATTGGCCAACTGATGATGAGTATGAAGAATGGGGAAGGGTATTGGTTGGTCGATTGGGTCTGTGAGTATGAATGTGAAGCATATATAATTGGTCAAGTATTGTACAGGTCTAGCCTTTGAAATTGCAATGTGTATAATATATGCTTCACAAGTAAATATTGATTGTTGATGATGTGGAATGTTGACTGGGATGCTGATTCACTTTTTTCTTGGCATCATTTTGTCATCTTGCTCAATGGAATGGGCATTATACAACATAGAAGATTATTCTTTTTGACATGTTCTCTTTCAAAGGCAAAGCTGCTTCTTGTAGCAAATGTAAATAATATTTGTCTTATGTGTATTCCCTCCAATTTTGAAGAATGCAACTATTACTAAATTAGGGAATATGTCCTGTAGTAGTCCAATTAGAATGTGACATGTGTACATCTGGCCTAAAGCTTGTTTTTTCTCCCTTATTCTATAAAAGGGAATTCAGGGCCATTTGTGCAGGTCCTTTGTTGAATTATGGAGTCAAATTGTGAAAATTGAGAACACAAAGTGAATATGTTAAGTCTTTTTCTAATGCTTTGAGTCTAGATAGAAAATTTTGTCAAATATATGGTTCTTGAGCATATCTGAACAATAATGGAATATTTCCAAGTCTATAGTCTCTCCATTCAGATTTATACTCAAATTATTAATGAAAATTATGATGGAAGATCATTTCATTAATTGTCATCACTTTCGTACTTTAATACATGTTTTGGTTTTAGCTCTGGTTCATAGAATGAGTTAAAATGCTTGAATCAAATCATAAATTCATGTGCAATGTCATTGGATATGATAAGTAGTCTTTAGAATTTGGCTATAGATTTTTGAATTGCGAAGTAATATCACTTAGATCATGGGTGTTTAGAATTAAATATACCTTATATTTCAATTTGCTCAGACTCCTAGCTTGTAGATACTGGCACTGATCCTAACCCCTTTAAGTCTTTCTCATGGTTCCAGTAACCTAACTTGAGAACAAATTTTAAATAATCATTGATCTATCTTTAGCTTGTTGTAGTTTATGTTATCTTATATTCTTGGTGTAGGATGCATAATTCATTCAAGGAAATGCCAACTTCTTGGAGAATTTCATCTTAATAGTCATTGGTGAGAATATATCTGCTTGAATATGCAATGTGTACGTGAGTTATTTGAAAGAGTGGAATAATATACATTATGGGACTACCCTCTCAGGTTTTGCAGAGCCCGAAGTGCAGGAGATAAATCAATAGGTGCTATATCTCGTTTGTTGGCCAATTTTTTTGCAAGTATTCGAGAATTGAGTTTGGAAAACTCATAGGTATCTAGTGAGACCTGATTGGTTTGTTGAAAACAACCAACAAAATGGACACTCTAATAGGGACGTAAGCTGTATGATTTTAGTTCTCCAGAATGCCTTATCATAGATCACTATGTTATATGGTGATATTTACTTATAGAGTCAATCAAATAGAAGCGTCTGCTAAGTTTAGCTTAAATCTCTATCAAACCTTTAATGTAAGTTCCTGATAGGTTTCCCGCCTAGTTGTCTTCAAAGCTTGCATTCAAATTTCATGAAATGCATGTCATAAGTGTCAAAGTTTGTTTGAAGTTCTAAAGATCTATTGAAATTTGCACAAAGCATAACAAAATTTCTACTAATTTGTCCCAAGGAATTTGGGTGGTGACTCTGATGTCTTTGCACTAGTGTGAGTCAGTGTTTAAGGATATTAAAGAAGTAAAGAAGAAAATTATAAAGAAATTGAAGAAGGTGATGAACGCAAAGAAGACTCAAGTACAAATGAGAGGAATGAAAGGCCACATGAAGAAGCATCCATAAAAAAAGTTGGAAGGTGAATTACCTAAGAACATGAACTTATGCAGGAAATGGATAAAGGAAAAAGATGTAGAAAAAGCTAAGTCTACCCCTCACCCCACCCCTGAACATGAAATGCATTCTAATTCTAATTCAAAATATGAAAGGAATCTATTGGATTTTAGTGATAATATTTCCAATGAGAGGGGAGAGTTTTTTATGAAGTGTGTTGTAAATGAGTACTCCTCAAACGCTGTCATGCAAGCCATGAAGAAGAGAGAAAATGATAGAATAGAAAGGGAAAGAATACAAAAGGATAATGCTGGCGCTAGGTGTGCTAGAGTTGAAGGATATATCACCCAAAATTCCCATACATATACCCCTGTCCCTCCTGACTTGTTAACCAGAGAGGAATATTCTCATGATGTTGATCCCCACCAATTGAGATGACAGTAGTATCTGATATAGAATCTACTTTTCCAAATGAAGAAGAGGTGTTGAATGATATGCATTTGCTCAATCAAAGAGCCTCTAAATGCAATGAAAATAGAAAGAAGAGGGATGCAGAGAAGGAGAGGAGAATTCGATATGTTATGATGCAAAGGGATATGTTGAGAAGAAAGGTTGAGGAGATGGAGGCCCTAGAAAAATTGGCAGCCCAAGTTGACCAAGAAAATGATCCAGTTGTGTGAGAAACTATAGGAAAAATCCCTGTAAATTCCTCAGCTGACAACAATGTTGCCGATCCACAAACTAATAGTATTGAAAATACTTCTATCCCATCTACTCCACCTCCCAAAAATACAAAGTGTGAATACCATGATGTTGATAAAGGGAAATGACCTATGAGAGAGAGGAAAGCAAATGAAGGGGTAAAAATCAATGAGAGAGGTGCTTCCAAGAAAGATACATCACAAGATAATTCTATCCCATTCCTGGATAAATTGATGAAAGAAAATGAAGAGTTGGATAGGAAGATGAAGGAAATGGAATTACTTGCTATAAACAAAGAAATGAAAAAGAAGCTTGATTTTTTGGAATCCACATTGAAGGACTTTTTCCCTGAGACCCAGAGCCCTCAAGGTCACATATCATCCTCAAATCCTCATACCAATGACAAAAATTCATCCATTGGAAATCCCTCTAGTTCTTCCTCATAACCTGAAGATAAAACTAAAATAGTCCATTTCAATGATCATCATGATTCCCAACACAAAAGATCTGGACACAATAGTGATAGAAGGAGAGATAATGATAACCAAGATGAGGAAGAAGGACCTGCTAGTAGGAGATTGTTGCATATCGATAGGTATACGTAGCTATGTTTTGAAAATATCCTAGGATACCCAAATCTAGTACCAGATAATGCCAAGAAACATGTGCCCAACTTTACTGGAAACAATGCTCTCAGTGGTGAAGACCACTTAAAGTCTTTTCAGAGTTTTGTAGAAGGCTTTGAATTGTGGGATGAGGATGTGGCTATGAAATACTTTATGTAGTCCCTAACAGAGGATGTAAGGGATTGGTATAGGAGCTTTCCAAATGCGATAATTGATTCCAAGGATTCATTCTTTCAAATTTTTAGAGAGCAATATGGAGACCAAACTGATCCACAGTTTAGGTTGAATGACTTTAACAACATTACAAAAGCACACAATGAAATGGCTACTAAGTTTAATGTGAGGTTCCAGAAGGTGATGTATAAAGTCCCTGGATTCCTGAGGCCTAATGAAAGAATTCCTGAGGCCTAATGAAAGAGCATGCTTGGTTGTGTACTGTAATGAATATGACTCTAATATGTGTTATCTGCTTAAAGACAAGAATCTACAGTCCCTGAGGGAATCCTACAAGATGGTAGTAAACATTGAAAACAATAGAAGGGCATCTGGTAAAGTTGGTAGAAGGGATGACCCTCAGCCTTGTAAGAACTCAAAAGCTCAAAATGAGAAAATAGTTAAAGCTACAACC
Organism: Sequoia sempervirens; assembly: GCA_007258455.2. Taxonomy (NCBI): domain Eukaryota; kingdom Viridiplantae; phylum Streptophyta; class Pinopsida; order Cupressales; family Cupressaceae; genus Sequoia; species Sequoia sempervirens. The sequence goes on from VDFB02086081.1 coordinate 392,647,850, forward strand.
CTAGATGAAAAGTTGGACCAAGTCTTGAATTTGTTGTAGAAGCAAGAAAAGAGTGACAAACCTCAGTTCCAGAGGAATGATAGGCCCCCAAGGCTTCAATATTATCCTTACCATACTAGTTGGAATAATGGGAAGCCAATCAGAATAATCAAAAGAACCTCTAGGCTACACCCAACCCTTTGCATAAAAATAGTATAAATGTTGTTGAAAACTTACCATGGTGTGAAGTGTGTGACATACCTCACTTGTCACAACAATGTGCAGTTGCGAGATCCTTAGAAGAAACCTAAGATGATCAGAGGGACTCTGATTCTCCCCATGATCTAGATGAAAATGCAAATGTAATCATGATTAGATTAGATTTAGAATGTAGTGATTATTCTACTAGTGATGATGTTGACAAAAATGATGTGGATGTGCAAAGGCATGAAGCAGTTCTATATCATCAACAAGTGCTTTTTGATGACAAAAGAGAAGATGAATACATTGCTTATAATCTTGAGGTGTGTAATGTCTCCCTGAGGAGACCTTTGAAAGAGGAAATAGAGAGATATACAATTTCATTGGCCACTAGAGCTCAGGAAAGAAGTGATCTCCACCTAAGGAATAGGGTGGTGAGTGGCAACCAGGGCCATCCAGGAGGAATAGTCATTAAAGAAAACAATGCAGAAAATAAAGGAGTTAAGATAGAAAATAATAAGGAAGAGAACAAGCCTAAAGAAGATAAAGAAATGATAATTTTGGCAAAGAAAGGTAGCAAAGAAAAGGTTACTACTAGAGACACACACTAGGATCTGAAGGCCAGAGACTTGAAGCCTATAGTAGAAAAGATTGATAAGAAAATTGATAAGGTGGTTCCTTAGGAAATAATACTTCCTAAAATACCAAGTTACTCTCCCATTGATATGTTTAAGGTTTTGTCTCAAGTTTGGGTCACAGTCCCATTTCTAGAGATGATGAGGATTAATGAGCACAAAGACAAAACAATAGCTCTCATTAATAGCATTGCCAGTAGTAGAAAACATAAAACAAAGGATGATGTACCTGAGACAAGTAAGAGTCAAGAAAAGGACACTGAGGTAGGAGCAGTAATTAATGAGAACCCTGCGGTTTATCTAGGAACCACCATCACTACAAATCCTTTCTTTTTGAGTCTGATCATTAATGGGAAATTACTCAGAAATTGTATGATAGATTCTGGTGCTTCAAATAATGTTATGCCAATCAGGATAATGGAGGAAATGGGCTTAAAGGTGGAAAACACTTATGGAAAATTCTATGCTATGGATTCTAGAGAGGTCCCTATTATAGGGGTAATTCATAAGGTCCCATATAAACTGGCTGCCTTTCCTGAAAAGGAGCTAGTCATGAGTGTCACAGTAGTAGACATTCCACCAACTTATGGAATGTTATTGTCAAGACAATGGTGTGCTTCTATGGGAGTAAGTATGCAATGTGATCTATCCTTTGCTACATTCTTGATTGATCAGAAGGACGTAAAAATTGCCATAGAATCAATATTTTGGCATATGATTGAGCATATGGAAGATCCCCCAATAATCAAATTTGTGGACATTGGTATCAACACCTTTCATGTGGAAGAGTTGAAGCAAGGAGAGGAGGAGGCTAGGCCTACACCAAATGTTAGAGAAGTCTTGTAGACACCACAAGAGGATGCTTTGTGGACTCTATATTTCAATGGAGCTTGCTCAAAGGAAGGCTCAGGTGCTGGAGTCATTCTTATTTCTCTTCAAGGTAAGAATTTCAAGTACTCCCTTTTGCTACAGTTTGCATGTACAAATAATATTGCTGAGTACGAGGCTTTATTACTTGGTTTGAAGTTATCTTCCAAACATGGGATACAATCGTTAAAAGTATTTGGGGATTCTGAGCTAGTAGTTTCACATGTTAGGTCTAGTTTTGTCACTAAGGACAAAAGGTTGAGACAATATAGGAATAAAGTTTGGGACACTATTGAGGAATTTGATGCCTTTGGAATAGAATGGATAGAAAGAGGATAGAATGCCAGAGAAGATTTATTGGCTAATATTGTAGTTAAGCTAGATGATGTGACTTTTGATGGTATCTCAAGAATTGAAGTATAGACATGACCTACAGTGCCTGAAAACATTTGCAATTGGAAAGTGTTTGAGGAAGATAATGAAATTCTGAAGTTCCTACATTGCATTGACCAGTATGAAAGTCAAGAGATTGATTTTAGTTCATATGTGGTGGAAGTTGATGGAAAGGAGACATTGTTTGGGAACGAGATAATTCAATTGAAAACAAATAAAATTCCCAAGGGATTAGTTGCACTTGAAAGGGTCTTTGATGGCCCAGATAGATCAAATGATAAGCAAGCAACTACACATAAAGAGGACCTAGAAGAGATAAAGTTGGGAACAAAAAATGCTCCTAAGAAGGTGTACTTTGGTAAAAAATGAAACCACATGTGAGGACTATGTTGATTTCTTTACTAAGGAAATATAGACATGTATTCACATGGTCCTATGATGATTTAAAGGCCTCCAAGGAGGATTTGTTCCAACATGAGATCCCATTGTAGCCTAACACAAAGTCCTTTAGGAAAAAGTAGAGACCTATTAATCCTACTTTGAGACCTAAAATGCAAGAGGAGCTTGCCAAGTTGAGTGACGCATGAATTATTAAACCTATAAGAAATTCCTCATGGGTATCCAATTTGGTTCTAGTCAAAAAAATAATGGCGACTTCAGACTATGTGTGGATTTTACGAACCTCAATGTTGCATCCTTGAAAGATAATTACCACTTACCTAACATGGAAGCAATGTTACAAAAGGTAACAGGTTGCAAACTACTTTCTATGATGGATGGAATTTTAGGTTATAACTAGGTTATGGTGAGGGAATCAAAACAATACAAGAGAACATTTACTGCACCATGGGGGACCTATGTTTATGTGAGAATTCCTTTCAGCTTGATAAATGCTGGTGCCACTTTTCAAGGAGCCATGGATGTGGCTTTTGCTGATTTCCTAGACTTGTTTCTTGCTATTTACCAGGATGACCTTACATCTCATAGTAAGAAGGAGGAAGATCATTGTTCACATCTTGAAAAGATTTCATTAGAGCTCTAGAATATGGCATTTCATTGAACCCCAAGAAATGTGCCTTTGGAGTCAAAGAAGGTAAGTTGTTAGGACACATTGCTCAAAAGATGGAATCATGATTGATCCTGAAAGGGTAGCAACTATAGATAAAATTACACCACCAAGGAATGTTAAAGGGATTCAATCCTTTGGATAGAAAAAATTTCTGAGGGTTGTGACTAATTTTGCAGAAATAGTTCTAGGCCCATCTCGAGAATGCTCAAGAAAGGAGAAAAGGTGGTATGGTCAGAAGATCCTCTCAAGGATTTTCAAGCCATTAAGGATACTATTAAAGCTACACCTATCTTGAAAACTCCAGACTATTCTAAGCCATTCCAATTTTTTACATTTGCCTCTTTTCATACTATAGTGGGAGTGTTACAAAAAAATGATGAAGGTTTTGAACAACCAATTGCCATTTTTAGCAAGTCCTTGCAAGCAGCTGAGCTCAAGTATGACACCACTAAAAAAGAAAGCTTATGCCTTAGTTAAAATTATTAAAAATTTCAGAACATATTTGACTGGTGCAATAGTAGTGGCATATGTTCCAAGCACAACAGTCAAGGAAGTTTTCACTCAACAAGAAACTACAGGTCAGAGATGTAGGTGGATTAATATAATCCAAGAGTTCAACATAGATATTCAAATTATGAAGCTAGTAAGAGGCCAAGGTTTATCCAAACTCATGGCTGGAACTAATTTGGAGGCTAACCAAATTAATGAGGTTGAACAAGAGAACATCACTCCCATATGTGATATGTAGACATGTGGTTGGTACAAAAGAATAGTTGAATATTTGTAAACCATGAAATGTCCTAATGGAATTCTGAATGATGAGAAGAAAACTCTAAAGTTGCAGGCAATTAGGTATGTTATCATTGATGGTGAACTCTGGTGGAGAAGCCCAGAAGGTGTGCTTCTTAGATGTGTGGATGGTGACTAGGAAGAAGATTTACTAATTGAAATGCACAAAGGAGTGTGTGGAGGTCACTACATGGCGAAGACTACTACCCATAATATATTAAGAGTAGGTTTCTAGTGGCCCATGGTGTTCAAAGATGCACACAAATATGTAAAGAAATGTGATGCTTTCCAGAGATTTACTAGTAAGTTAAAATTTTGGTAACTTACCACTTAGGCCTATCTCAACACCAACCCCTTTCCAATAATGGGGTACTGACTTTATCAGAGAAATGGTAGTGAATTCTAGTGGAGGAAATGCTTAGATTCTGGTAGCAATCAATTATTTCACAAAGTGGGTTAAAGCTATTCCTATGAGGAAGGAAACCAACAAAGTTGTCATTGATTTCCTAATGAATAATATCTTGAGTAGGTTTGGTGTTCCTAAGAGAATTGTCTTCGATAATGCTATGTGCTTTAGGTCTGAGGAATTCGTAGATTTTTGCAACTAGCATGGCATAAATGTGTGTTATTCATCCCCATACCATCCTTAAGAGAATGGAAAAGATGAGTCTAGTAATAAGAGCCTTATGAAGATCATTAAACATGTCCTTGAGAAGAATAAGAAAGTTTGGGACTCGAAGCTACAATTGGAATTGTGGGCAGATAGAACCACAATCAAGAAAGTCATTGGACAATCTCCTTTTAACTTGGTGTACATGGTTGAAGCTAGAATGCCAAACAATAATCTGATGAAAATGTATAAATTCATTCAAGAATATGATACTGATATTTGTGATGAGATGAAAAATCATATGGATGAGTTAACTGAGCTTGATGAGATGAGAAGAGAAGCTACAACTCCAAGTCAAATATTTGTATGACAAAAGGACTACTCAGAGGAAATTTTGAAGTAGGATGTATGGTTTTGATGTGGAATGCAAGATTGGAGGACAAAGGAAAGCATGGGAAGTTTGGACCTTTATGGCTTGGGCCATAGTTGATTGTAGACACTCATGGGGAAGATTCCTACTTTCTACAATCACTAACAGGCGAACCTCTGGAACTTCTAGTACATGGAAAGTTTCTAAAACCCTATTTCTCTTGAAATAGGTTATATTTCCATGTACATTGTATAGTCCTGTAAATTTTGTACATAGGGTTTGGTGTGTTTGCTTTCTGCTATGTCTGTTTGCCTTGTTCGGTCAAGCTCCTGGTTCGTCTACTTCACCAAGAGATCTATTTCTCGCCATACCCACCAGGGGTATGCATCCCCGAGCATGAGCCACTGATGGAGTCCCTAAAATTCTTCACATTTTGAGATCCTTTTCTACTTGGTAATGGCATGTCATAGGTTTCCCACAGTTTGGGTTTAAGATTTTACTTGTCTAACATTATTTTGAAATGCCTCACTTACAAATCTTGGGTGTTTTAATTATGCATTGACTTGCTCTGCCTGGTTGCCAATAGTTTAAGTTTCCTTTTGAGCCATTGCTACGCATTCCTTATCAGCCCCTTTGTTTAGGTTACCCAGTCACCTTCAATTGCAAAGTGTTTAATTTTCCCAAGATCGAGCTTTAATATTCCACTCATAAATGACTTAAGTCTTAGTCATCCATCTACAAGGGTAAAATGTCATCGGCCTAGTCATGGCCCTCTTTTATAACTGACTTTGTTGCATGTGTAGGTTTGATAATCATTAGATCGTGGGATTTAATCTAAGTTGTTCCCTGCTGGCTCACAGATCCCAAATGATGGTACTTTAATTGTTGAGTGGTCTACAAGATTTTGACACATGTTTAACCGTGTGTACCAACCCCATCGTCACTTTTCAATCCAACACTCAAAGTTTTAAGATCAACAGTGATTATTAAGAGGGAAGAGTTGATCGCTGCCATTCCCTGCCATCTCGCAGAGGGAAAATGTAAGGTTATTAAGAGCTGTGAGGTATGCAAGAAGTTGCCATGTCATCCTATGGCTACTGGCGTGTGGAGCCCACAAGTACATGAAAGAGGATCACATTGGAACATTTCTATTGGCCAATTTTTCTGAGCTGGAACAACGATGAAGTTCAAATGTGATTGACTCAATTTGAGTCATTCAAGATGGCCATCTCAGCTGAAGATCGACGGTGCACATTTAAAAATGCAAAGTATACCCATTTTAATTGTTTCACTTCACACAAGCTAGTAGTAATGGCGAAGATGACTCATAAAACTACTCAATTACCTTCAAAATATGTGTATATGGCCAGTTCTTGCATATTTGGGATTTGAAGACATGTTTCGAGCGATACAAAGAATTGAAAGAAGCAATTTGCAGAGTTCATCCCGACTTGCATTAGGATTTTTGCGATTGAAAGCTGTAAGTATGATAAACGTGGTTTTGTGCTTTTATCAATTTTTTGAATTAGGGCTTGCTTTCAATTTGCTTTCTGTGAATGTGTTTTATTGCTTTGATTTAATTTCTTGAAATTAGGGATAATTCTATCTTTAAAAGGCCATAGTCTCTTGAAACCTTTTAGAATAAGGATTCACATTGAGTCCTAGTTTGCATTAGGAGGCCAGTAATTGAAACCTTTCTTGTTAAAACCTTGGTCTATTAAAATTCATGGCTCCCAAAGTACAAATTGCCACCTCTTTGACCTAATCCAGAACATTCTCCCATGATGTAATTGACCTGTTACCCTCCTCTACAAATAAGAAACCTAAAGGAAAGGTTTTGTTTTATGGCCCTATTATCAGAGAGGGAGTGATGGATAAACAATACTTCATAAGAGATTGGGTAATTTTGTGCATATCTTTGATTATCCTGAAGATGTCATTAGAAATGTTTTTAGCTTTCAAGAAAAAGATGAAAGGAAAGCTAAGTATCTTGCTTATAGGAAGATGGTAGAAGCAAAATGGAAGAAGGATCCACAATATAATCCTTTTCCAAACATACCTGATTAATTTAGCAAAGTCATGCATGTTATGGATAATTTTGAAAATTTACTTGGTATGTTGAGGGAACAACGTGAAGTTATAGATAAAGGGAAAGAAAGAGTGGTTGAAGAAGATACTGTAGTGACCTACTTAAGAAAGGCCTACTTACCAACACCCAAGCAACTGAGAATCTACTCTAGGAGGAAGAAAGCAATGGAAGAAGAACAAACCTTTCCGACCCCTATCACTTTTGAGGGATCAAAGGTAGCTTCTCTTGAGAGTGAAATGCCATCACCTACAAGGTAGGTTCCTTCTCCTGTAATTGATCTTGTTTCACCTCCTGGGAGTCCTGCTCCATTGGAGCAGCTACCCCTGAAGAAACAAAAGACTGATGCAGGAGGAGTGGTCGAATATTTTGATACAGATGAAGATGATATCTTTATCACTCCTGAGGATATGTAGCAAGGAATGCCTCCCCCTGTAGGGGAAGTTTCCTTGAGTTGAGGACAAAGTAGTCTTAGGCTAGGAAAACTTGATATCAGTGGTCTAAATAGTGCAGATGACCTGAGAATAGAAGCTTGTAAGGAATTTATGAAAGATGACTCCTTTGTTGAGACACCTGCATTCGAAGATTTTTGGTGGAGATCCAAAGCTACAGAATATGTTGATAAAGTGGCCACTGAAAGGAGTTTGCATCCAAAGTTTCCTAAGAGTTTCATTCAAGCTAATGTGAGAAGCATTATGATGAATGAATTTCAAAAGATTAGTGCCCAGGATGGTAGAGAGCTTGTAAAGAAGTGTGGTGTGTTATTACTGCCAGAATGGGATATTGTTGATGCCATAGTCCTAGATGCTATAAGAAGGGCTGAAAGGCCTCTAGTGCAAACAAAAGAAGAGCTAGATATGGCAATTTGAGATTCTGCATTCAATGAAGATTGGGATGCGCTAGCAATCTAGTCATTATCCATGGGGTCCAGGAAACTAATGCTTGCTGAGCCATTGGATTTCAGTGTGAAACTACTTGTGAAGAGAGTTGCTGATACACTAGCTTTGGAGGTAGCTAACATGGCTATTAATATTGCTAGATTTACTAAAGTAACTGTGGAAAGCCTCACCCTTGAGAGGGATGATTTTAGGAATAAATATCGTGAGCTCCTCAATAAATATGATAATAGTCAACATAAGGTAGCTATATTAGAAACTAAGTTAGCATTTTATAAGCAGAGGGGAGAAATGCAAAGAGAGTAGGGCCATGCCAGCTCAAGTCACCCACTTCCAGATTCTCCAATTGCATTTTCCCAACCTTCCCCTCAGGATCAAGCCTTGGCAATGGTTCCATATAATTTGGGCTAAGAGCCACTTTCAACAAAGGAACCAAGTAAGTTAGGTCCTAGTTCATTTGATGAACCTACAAAAGAACAAATTATTTCACAAATAGAAACATATATGAAGTTGTTGGAATAGGCACAAGACAAAATGTATGAAAATATCTCAAAGATTGTTCATACCGTATTGAAGCATTTAAACCATAAAATTAAGGCCAAACTAAATAGTGTTCATGCCAATTACTCCTTGATGTTGCGAGCAATAGGATTGTCTCAAAGAGATAAGGAGTTGGCTATGACAATCTTGAACAAGTGGATCCCAAGGGCTAAGCAATTGAAGCTTATAGTAGTTGGAGCTAGTCAGCATGAGGATAAATATCCTAAGGTGCTTCCAACATATACATTTGTTTGTGAACTTTGTGAACAAAAGTTCCAAGGATACATTGCCCCTTTGGAGCAGAAAATAAGAGAATTGAAGGCTCATTATGATTTGGTAGATTTGTCACTATTGCCAGATATTCAGCTCACCAATGATGAATTGAAACCACTGCAAGTGTGGAAAATGGAGATGGATGAAGTTATTGACTCCTGGGTGAATCAAATTTGTAAAAAAGTTGACATCAATACCTTTAATGATACTTTGGGAAAGTTGACATTTCTTATTAGCTTTTTGGAAGATTTTCACAAAGAATCCAATTATGTGATGACTAAGTACTCCCCATACAAGAAGATTTTAGATGAAATCATCAATTTCAATTGGCCAGCTAACGATGAGTATGAAGAATGGTGAAGGGTATTGGTTGGTTGAATGGGTCTATGAGTATGAATGTGAAGCATATATAATTGGTCAAGTATTGTACATGTCTAGCCTTTGAAATTGCAATGTGTAAAATATATGTTTCATAGGTAATATTGATTGTTGATGATGTGGAATGTTGACCGGGATGCTAATTCAATTTTTTCTTGGCATCATTTTGTCATTTTGCTTGATGGAATGGATAGGCTACAACATAGAAGATTATTCTTTTTGACATGTGCTCTTTCAAAGGCAAAGCTTCTTCTTGTAGCAAATGTAAATAATCTTTGTCTTATGTGTTTTCCCTCCATTTTTGAAGAATGCAAATATAACTAAATTAGGGAATATGTCTTGTAGCGGTCCAATTAGAATGTGACATATTCCCTAATTCAGTTATATTTGCATTACCTAGCCTTGGCCTTTCCTATCAACCTAGGAGAACATGCCAATGCTACCCTAAATTTTTTCTTGTCAATCATATAATCAAATTAACCCTAACAAGTGCTTGTCTTATGAATAAGTTTGGATTAAGTAGACCCTAAAATTGTAATCAAATTTTGAATGTGTTCAAAAGGGATAGAAAGGGGTGCTAACACCTTAGTTCAGGTGTTTTTATTGACAAATTTTATTTCCCATTTTTCTTGATCTCTAATTTCATAGATGTGTCAAATTTGGGTTAAGCGGTAATTAAATCCTAAAAATTAAATTAAATGAGTTAGCCTACACTTTATTTTATTATTATGTTCCACTATAAATATAAGAATTATTATTTCAAATTAAAGAGAGAAGAAAATTAATAAAAAAAATCTTTGCCAAAATACATCCATTTTTATAGATTTTCAAGGTGAATTTTAGAATTAATCAAGTTGACAAAATGATTGGATTTTGATGCCAATGGAAGGAAATGATGGAATCTAGGTTTTGGAGATATATTTTTCTTCCTTCAAGCACCTAATGACTTGTTTTCAAAGTGTTAAATCATCTTCTTGGTTTTTTATCTCCTTGCTAGCTGAAGTAACATATTTGAATATTTAGATTTTCCCTAATGTATTTGACTTTCTCTTGGGTTGATATTGATTTTATCATTTAGGAATCCTTCTCTAACATTCTTGAGTAGTATTATTGTCAATTTAGCTTATTACAACCTTAGATACACTTAATATTAGGAGTATACATATTTATTGGTCAATCAATTGGCTATTCATGGAGGTAGAAATACCAAAATAATGGTTTGACCAAGGAAACATCCTATAGACACCCATTTCCCCTTCTTTGCTATGATTTTATAGGTTCAAATTCAAAGATGAAAATTTTCAAAGCATAAGAGAAAAGTACAGACGTGTAGGTTTCAAGCCATAAGGTTGCAGAGTAGGATCTACATTTCTCAATTAGGGGTGCTAGTGCCCTTGACCTCCTAATTCAACTTCAAATTTGCAAGACAAGTGCACAAAAAACTTTCCTTCTTAGATCTATCTTTGGTTTGTGAATTTTGTATTTCGTGAATGCGAATAAATTGTATTTTTAGATTAGGTTGCATAGTTATTTAAATCAATTAAGTCCACATTAAATTCAATCAATTTTCAAGGCAACAAAAAATCTAGGTCCAGGGTATATTAGCTCTTTTTTAGGTTGTTAGCCAATCTTATCACCTTGTCATCTTGGCTTCTAATGTTGACACAAAGAAAGATTGATCTTAGTGATCAAAACACTAGGTCTAGGATCTCTTTTTCCACATCACGTTTTGGTGAACCCGACATATCCTACACTTATTTTTTTCCTAATATACTGTTCCTTAGATCTGAAATTTCCAACCAAAATAATTTTCCAAAATCGAGTCTATTTATGTTTGTAAAAAAGTGTGCTTGTATTGAAAAGAAGTGTATTTCTTTCTTTTTTGCAAAAATATTTGAAATAGTGTTCATTTAAATTTTAGTAATTCAGTAGATCTAGAGATAAATTCCATTTTTTTTTGAATTATTGCATGAATTGGTGGGAAATAATAGCATTTTTGAGAATATTGTAAACCCTATTTCATTGCATTAGGTCAAATTTTTACAAAGTTGGGGAATACAAAAAAAATCATATCAAACTTGGACTGCCATAGTCTCAAACCTTTGTTTATTATATCAAATATCAAACATTTAAAAACTTAAAAAGCTTATAACTCAGTTCTAGGGCACTAGTTCCCTTGATATGCTTAATTTTAACAAACTTTTAGATACAAACTAATATCTATCTTTTCTGTGCAAATTTAAAACTTGTTTATGAAAACTATGTTTGTAATAGACCTAATTTGGTGTGTTTGAGTATAACTCATCCTAAGGAGGATAAAGATAAAATTAAACCTTATAATTGATGTTCTAATTAATCTCTTGGATAAAGTAAAGTAATATGATAATTTTAGATCTCTTTCTACAAGTTTTCTACACATATAATGAGCCTTTTAGTAGTGATTATTTTGACATGTTAGATGAAGCCCTTGATGATTTTATCTCATCTAAATCATCCAATAAGACTCCAAAAGCTTCAAAATTTCAAAGATTAATAAACACAATAGATCCAATTACACTATAAATGATTATTTACCCTCTATACAAAACTCAACAACAAAATCTACCTGTCCTTGTTATTGGATCACCTTCAAACAAAAATAAATCTCCCAGTCATATCTTAAAATTTGCAAGACAATTGGCTCAACATAATCACATACAACAAGATGTATTCCAACATCATTTCCATGTTGTTTCTCATACATACAACACAAGAAACAAAAAAAAATAAAATACATGTTGATCATTCCATCATCAATTCCATTCCTACAACCTATTCTTCCTCCCACACCTTGTTTACCTCAACATAATGGTAAGGAATATGATCTTGTTGACATATTGGTACTACTCCAACTAAGATTTTGTTGTGGGACTTGATTCAAACCTCACCTACCTATCATAACATGCTACAGGAGGATTTATAGAAGGTTTTTGTGCCACCTTATGCTAAGTCAAAAAATGTAGTAGCCTTACTTGAGGGTATGAATTCAAAAAATTTAGACATTTTCTTCCATCAAAGTGAACTACCTCCAATTGAAACTCAAAAGCTATATGATACTATAGACACTGAAAAATGTCCTAAACAATATCATACACTCAAATTAGGTTTACTAACATCATTTCCTCTCGAAACCCATCCTCTTTTCGCTTAATTGATTGAATTAACCTAGCTAATTAATTAATTACATAATTTTCATCCATTAACCTAATTCATTAAATTAGGTTAATTCCCCCCTTTCACGCTAACGGTTCATCTCATTAAATTAATTAAATAAAAGTATTTAATTTAATTCCCTAAGTCATCTTATTTAATTAAATAACCCTAAGTTATTTAATTAAATATCATTTTCACCTTTCCCCCTTTCATTAAATCATTTAATTTAATGAATAACCCTTTAATTCTTCTAATCCCCTAATTGTGTGATTAAACCTTGTTTAATTAAAAATTAAACTATTTTTCCTCTAAAGAGGGAATATTCCTTATCTCCTTTTTTGCATAGTTAAAATTTTATTTTAATTTGCAAAATATCTTTATCCTCACCCATGAGAATATTCCAAAGAATATTCTCTCTCCTCCAATCATCTCACTTGGCTTCTTGAGCAAGCTAAGCTTGTGACCTCTTGGGCAAGTCAGCTGGTGACCTGTGTGTGCAGGTCAAAAGTGTGTTTGTTTGGAAGAAATGAGCACCCTTGATTGGAATCTCATCTTGCATTCTCATCCGTTGATGAGAATTCATGATCCATGTCTCCTATTTCCTCCATCCTCCATCCTTGATTAAGATTTTTAATCTCAACCATCCATTTCTCATTTTCTTTCCTATAAATAGGTCACTATTTGGAGACAAATAGATCAATATTTCAATTATAAACTTATGCTGTTGAATTCACTTGCACTCACACTCTTATTTTACTCACTTTTAGCTTGTTTTAGCTCATTTTTAGTTGCATAATAGCTTAAAAAATCCATTAATGGCTTCCATGCATCCATCTTAGTTTGTTTATAAATTAGGGTTTCCATATTTTAGCTTAGAGTTAGCTTAGTAATTGCATAATTAGATCAATTTTAGCATAAAATCATGTTAATTTAGCTTGCATCATGTTCAATTTAGCATAATTCATGTTTTCATCAATTTATCACAATTGTTTCATCGATTCTCTTCAATAGAATCAACTGAAACAAGCTCACTAATCATAGGATTGGGAAAGGGTCATTGTTCCACATCAACATGACACCAATTCCAAAATAGGATAAGTTTTAAATGGGTTAGAGTAGGCATTTAACTATTTTCGTAGTTTATAGTTTTTAGTTTCAATAAATGCTTAGTTTAAACTTTCAATTTGGATGATCTTGTTTGAGATTGAGGTTTAGTGGCTAAATTATTCTTTAATTCATCATGGATCAAGTATAATTGACCCACACTAATAATCCTCACTCCACAGATACCTAAATGATATTTATGGTTATTAATAAAATTAGGGTTAGGTGTACTCTTATTGATAATGGTTTAAGTCTTAATTTTGTAGCATAAATATTTTAAATAAGATTGGTGTGGAAAAATCACTCATTCAACCTGTTGCCTTATCTCTTCATGGTTTCAATAATGTTGGGAGGAAACAACTGGAACAATCACATTACTTATTAAGGTACGTCCTATAGTTTTACTTACCCTTATCCATGTTATGCCAAATAGTTTCTCATATAACCTTCTCCTTGGAAGACCATGAATAAATGATATGGGAGGAGTTCCTTCCACCCTTCATATCCTAATGAAGTATACATATAACATCAAGGTTTATACGGTGAAATATGATACTAAATCCAAAATTTACTTACAAACTGAAATGGGACATAAGAAACGTTTTAATATATTGATTCCTTCCTCAAAAATTGAACCTATGTATTTCAATGATAAGGACAAGGATGATTGCGACTTACCAATGACTAAAGTCTTTGGCAATGATTGGGGCTTGTTAGATTTTACACCTAATTTCTTGGGAGAGTATAAAATCTAAAAATCTATGACCGAAGAATCAAAGAAAGTTGTAGTGGCATCTACACACTCTTCAATGGACTCTCCTCAAACATGTAATTTTACAACTTCTAGTAATAAAAATGATACAAGTTATACGTACGATTTTGACAATTACAATCATGAAAAACCACCTTCTTCAAAGGAAACAAAATATATTTATGGAAGAGGATTTAAAATTTTATTTCAATTTGGTTATAATGGTAATGTTTGTAGTAAAAAGGAATAAGGTATCAAGGTACCTCTAGAATTGAACACACAAGGCATGAAAAAATGGTCTTGGTTATCATCCTTCAAAACCCACCAAAGCTTATTATAGACATTCGCTTAATGTGAACACGCTAAAAAAAGATCCTCCTAAGGTATTGGTCAATGTAGTTCATCCTAAAATGACAAGTACAATTTTTTTATTGGACATATTTCTGATTGATGAATCCTTAGCGAAATTTTAGGAATGTATGACAATTTATCTACTTATCATCATGATTGTGGATTTCCTTATTGTCTAAATGTTGATTCATAGTTTGGGAAAGACACTTGTATATCAGATGATATGGTAGATTATCAAGACATACCCCAAAATTTCCCTAATGTTCTAGGCCACAATACACTACTTGTAGGAGATAGTGTTGATGTCTCGATGGATCCATCTAACTCAGACAAGGTTATTTTAAATTGGAAACTGCCTTGACTCTAATGAACAACAAGAACTTTCTACACTTTTACATGAGTTTCCTAAACTATTTTCTTGGTCCTATTCGAATATTCCTAGTATAGATCCTAAGGTAGTCACACAACATTATGTTGCAAGATGATGCTAAACCAATGTGACAAAAACTTCATAAAATGAATGCTAAGGTGGATTTTTTGGTTAAGGTTGAGATTGAAAATCTTTTACAAGCTGGTTTCATCTGCCCTATCGACTATTAATTTTGGCTATCAAAACTGTGGTTGTCACAAAACCTGATAATCATATTTGAATGTGTATAGATTTTTGAGACCTTAATAAAACATCTTTAAAGGATGCTTTTCCTCTACCTAAAATAAATATGATTGTTGATTCAATCAATCGATGGGCATGCTTTACTTTCATTCATGGCTGGATTCTTTGGATATAATCAAATCTTTATCAATCCTCAAGACCAATGCAGAATTGCTTATATAACACCTTGGGGAACATTTTATTGGGTTGTCATGCCATTAGGATTAAAAGTGTTGGAGCAACATATTAGAGGGCTATGGAATTAATATTTCATGATTTTATTCATAAAATATTAGAGGATTATGTTTGATAATATCTTGGAAAAATCTATGTCACGTCAAGATCATGTTAAAATCCTAAATTTTTTTTTGAGTGAATTTGCAGATATAATGTGGTTGAATCCTAGAAAATATGTCTTCAGTATAGTGTCAAATTATTAGGCTTTATTATGTCACATTGGGATATTAAAGTGGAAACAAATAAAATTGATGCTACAATAAACATGCTACCTCCTAAAAACATCTCTCAAATTCATATTTTATAAGGAAAGATTTAAGCTATTTGTTGTTTTGTTGCATTATTGGCACAAATCATACTTTACTTTTCACTCAGTTGCTTAAGAAAAATATAATTTTAAATGAAATGAAGAGTGTCAAAATGTCTTTGATAATTTAAAGAAATATTTAGCTAACCCAACTATTTTACAACCAACTACCTCAGGACGTCCTTTTATTCTTTACATTTATGCTTCATCTAATGCTCTTGCTATAGTATTAGCCCACAACATGATGAGAATGGTAAATAACGTCCTATCTACTACATTAGTTGAACATTGATTGATTATGAAACATGGTATATGATAATAGAAAAATAATTTTTGGCTCTTATATTTGCTGCAAGTAAGTTGAGTCATTATTAGTTAAATGTTGAAGTGCATGTTATTAAAAAATTCGATCCATTAAAATATATTTTCTCCAAAATTGATCTTTTAGGACATTTGGCTAAATGAGTAATGTTAATGAAATTTGACCTAAAATTTATCTCCTAAAAGTTAATTAAGGGCCAAGCCTTGACCGACCATTCAATTGAGGCTCCGTCACCATTAGCTTTACCAAATGAAGAGTGGTTTCCCAATGATCATGTCTTGTCCTTAGAAGAAAATAAAACATGGGATTTATATTTTAATGGTTCTAAATGTCAAACTGGCTCTAATGCTAGTGTTATATTATTACCACCTTTAGGTAAGCCAATTCCCTTATCTTACTATCTAAATTTCTTGTGCTCTAATAACATCATGAAATATGAGGCTCTTATTGTTGGTTTGTGTGCATCATTGTCCCTTAATAGTCAACATCTTTGTATCTTTGGATATTAACAATTAATCATAAATAAATTAATAGATCTTATCAAGTAAAACATGATAAAATATCTCAATACCATGACCTAGCATTAGAGATATTAAAGAATTTTCTTTGTATACTATTGATAATATTCCACAAAAGATAATTGACATGTGGATGCGATGATAAGTGATGCCTCTCTTATATCCCTTGATGATTTGTCTATGGATTTTGATTTTAATATTCATAATCTCAAGCCACCATCAATATAAAAAAATGTTAAAGATGGAATAGTTTGTTGTTTAAATAGTTTAGAGGAATGGTACTCCCATATATTTTAATATTTGTGTGATGGTACTTTTCTTGATCCTACCATAAAAGCACTCTAGCTCATATCTGATAGCTCGCAATGCGATACATAATTTTGGTAAATGTCTTATGTTGAACACCTATAATATTGAGAGGGGGTGAATCAATATTCACTAAAATTCATCTACTTAAACATGCATTCAAAGCATATCATCAAACTTGTAGAAATAGAAAGGAATAATTAAAGCACACATCACACCAATAAACACAAGAACACTAGATTTACATGGAAAACCCTTGAAAGGAAAAAACCACGGTGAGGATTATCTCACTATATATTATAACTGGTTATAATGGATTTACAAAATGGTGGACTCACTAACCAAAAGAATGGCTCACTTCCTAGGATAGAAAGCGATAGAAGAAAGGGTGGCTCACTGCCAAGGATGAACTACTAACAATGCATCTATAACATGCTGAAGGAAAAATTCTAATTAAGCTCAGAAAACTAACTTTACACACTTCATACTTCACCATTATCACCTTTCACACTTCAAACTACATCAAATCTCACACACACTCTTAATCACATCCAACACCCTTCATCACATAATGAATTAACCTTGTATATATATACTGCAACCAACCAAAACATCAATTAGGTCAACCTAATTAGATAAAACATGCAACACAATAACCTATCAGCACAAAAACACAACCCACATGATTTGCGAAGAGAGAAAAAACATGTACCACACCAAGATAGGTTGGAATGAGCTATAATCACTCCCATGATTTTTCTCTATACACAATTCAACTTTGCATGACCCCAAAATCTTTAGGTCGGCACCACTGGTGAAGCAATTGTGAGTAGTTTGTGTTTTCATAGGTTTCAACAAGATTGTGTTTTCATTGATGAGAAAAATATTTTTGCAATAGTATATATAGTTGTTGGTATTGTCTATGCTATTGCATTAATGATGCTTTGATTAGTTGAATTATGTTGTCATTAGTAAGCTACTAGTTTCAACCTCTAGTGTTGCTTTGATAAGATTCTATCTATGGATGTATGGTTGAGTTGCTAGGTTGTAGTTGATTCTAGAATTATTGAAGATGATGAGGATGTGTCTCTGGTGCTTGGTTTCCAAGTGCTTTTGAGAAAATTTAATTAAAAGAGGAAACAATGAGTTGTCGTGTGTTCTGGGTTGAAGAGTAGTGTTTTGGTTTTTCTCTGCAGTTCTTCTAGGTTGAAGATTTGCTTGTGTGTTTTAGATATGTTGATAAGAGGTTTTTAAAGGTGTTATATCCATAATTTGGTGTGCTAGATTGTCATGTAGAAGAAGTTGTGTTCACCAGTGTGTGAACTGTATATTGCAAAGGTGTCTTGGAGAAATGTGTTTGCTTCACATTTCTTCATAGAGTGGTTTTAGGTCTTGCATAAATCTGGTGTTCTCTTGTGTATGGCGTTAATTTTATTTCAATTTTGTCATTTTATTTTCATGCTAAATCATTATAATAGATTAAGGGTTAATTTAATGAATGTGGATCTGAATGTTTATGAGGTGTTTGAAGTTTTAAGGTACAACTAATTCACCCCACTCTCAGTTGTCTTGTGCATTCAACAATTGGTATCAGAGCAAAGTTCCTTGGAAGAAGGCTTAATTGCTTGAGGTGGATCTAGGATGACACACAAGAAAGATATTTCTGTGTTTGATGGAACAAATCATGAATTCTAGAAGATAAGGATGTAAGGTTTTATGGTTTCTTGGATTTGATGTCTGAAAGTCTATTGAGAATGGATATATTGCACTTGCAAATGGTCCAAGTATTGATGCTGAGATCAAGGCCTATGGAAGCAATGGTAAAGCAAAGTATGCTATCTTAAATGGTCTTGCTATTTTAAATTAGTGAAAGTTATGAATTTGAAGAAGGGTATTGGAAAATACAATGGGGTAAAAGCACAAACCTATGTCACACTTTATAAAGGAATCAGCCAACAACAAAAAAAATTCTAAACTTCGACCACATAAAAGTGGTATTTATGTTTTGAATTTCAAAATGGTGTAAACTAATGAAATGTAGAACTTTTGATGTCGTTTATTCCTGTAATTTTTAAAATTTTAAAAAAAATTGTTTTCATTATGTTTTTATCAATTTAAGGGAAAATTTTGGATATGGCTTGAAAATTTTATTGAAAAGAAAAAGACCTTCTGACGGGCCGTCAAGAAACAAATTGAAAAATACTTCATTTCTCCCTATTTTCTTTTCTCCAAATAGGTAACTTCAATATCTTGTGCATGGAAAAAAAATCACATTTTGATGTATATTTTTCTCTTAATAACGTTTTAAAGTCAGACATGTCAGAATTCGATAGTTTTCACGGCCATCAACTATTTTCAATTTTTTTAATCATTTTCAAAAAAACCCTTTTGAAAAAGACTCTCCTCTTCTGCCCCATATAAGATTTAAATTTTTTTAATAAGTTTTACTATCTTTTTTTTAATTTCTAATCAACCTCTTTTTTATTTTTAAAACCTAC
The DNA here is from genome assembly GCA_007258455.2 of Sequoia sempervirens. Lineage (NCBI taxonomy): Eukaryota > Viridiplantae > Streptophyta > Pinopsida > Cupressales > Cupressaceae > Sequoia > Sequoia sempervirens. Next base: position 392,667,174 of record VDFB02086081.1, read on the forward strand.
TTGCATTATTTTAAAAATAAAATATATTAAAACTAATCAAAATATTAAAAAAATTATATATTTAGATTCTCCACTCCGAGCTCTACAAAAGGATATTTTTATTTTTTGCAGAAAGATCATTCTGACTAGAGAAATACTCTACCAAAGTTGAATGTTTCAGAAAATTCTGAAAAATGATGAGTTGGCTGCCATGTAGGATGCCAACTAGACATTCTCGTCCGAGAGGGTTTCGACCGAGAATGTTTCGGCCGAAACCTACTCGATCAAAAATTCCTTCATATTTTCTCAGTATAAATACTTGATATGCTCACTTTTTCCTATTTTTTGTCCAGGTGTATTCGCCCGATAGGGTTTCAGCCGAAACCATATCGACCAAAAATGTGCCTGCCACATTGGCACCACAATGTTTCGACCGAAAGTGGCTCGGCCTAATGTCTTCGAGCCGAAAATTGTTCGCTCAGAACCATTTATTTGGCCAAAAGTGTGACACACTATTGTGCTTTTACCCAATTGTAATTTTCCTTTCAAATGTTTTAGCTGTGGAAATATAGGTCATTATGCTTCAAGATGTCCAAATAGAGCTTTGACTAACATAAATAAGGAGAACAAAGGTAAGATGATTAAGAAAATTTATTATGTTAGAGAAGATGCAAGTATTTTTGATGATGAATTTGATTATGGAGATGATGATGATGGTGAATGCTTGTTCATGGCTTTGAAAGATTAATCTATTTCTACTAACTTTGAGAGATGTGTGAAGAAAATTCCTCTAGAGATAAAGGATAAGATTGAAGGTACTTTGGTATCTTCTTTTCATGCTAGACAGGAGAAGAAATACTGGATCATTAACAGTGGATGCTCTAATTATATGATTGGTGACAAGAGTAAGTTTGTTAAACTTGAAAAATATGGAGGATGTGTTAGATTTGGTAATGATACATTTGCTAAGATATGTGGAGAAGGTTCTATCAGTTTTGATGGAAAGTGTAATAATGATGATGTTTACTATGTTAAGGGTTTAAGGCATAACCTCTTGAGTGTTGGAAAAATGTGTAGCAAAGGATACACTATTATGTTTTAGAATGATGGATGTGATATCAGAAAAGGCTTCGGGGCTGTGATTGCTATTGGAAGGATTGATGGAAATGTTTATCAACTTAAGGGTGTTGATGGTCATTGATTTATGACTTAGATTAATGAAATCTGGCTATGGCATAGGAGGATGTGTCACATCAATTTTGATAACCTAGTAAGAATAAGTTCTATTCAAGATGTGAGAGGTTTTCCAAAGATTACAAAGCTTGTCAATGTTGTCTATAAGGAGTGTCAAATTGGAAAGCAAGCAAGAAGAAGCTTCAAATTCAAAGAACAAATCTTCTACCAGACTATTGGAATTGGTACATATAGATCTTTGTGATCCTACAAGAGTCAAAAGTCTTGAAGGTGACAAGTATTTTATGAAATTGATTGATGATTATTCTAGAATGACATGGGTTACTTTTTTCAAAGAAAAATAAAAAGCTCTAGATAAGTTTAAAGAATTTAAAGTTCTGGTTGACAATGAAATGGATATGAAAATAAAATGAAAGATGTGAATAGTTCACTTCCAATGAGTTTAACATCTTTTGTAAGAATCATGGCATAAAGAGGCACTTTTTTTCCCCTAGGACTCCTCAGCAGAATGGAGTGGTCAAAATAAAGAATATGACTATTCAAGAAGCTACAAGGACAATGATGAAAGAAGAAAATCTACCAGAAGTCTACTAGAGAGAATTAATTCAAGTAATTCATACTACTATTTATATACTTAACAAAGTCCAAGCAAGAGAAAACAACACAAAAACTCCCTATAAACTATGGTATGGAAGGATCTAAACTGTCAAGTACTTAAAAGTGTTTGGAAGCAAATGTTATATTAGAAGAGATGAAGAAAACTTAGAAAACTTTGATGCAAGGTCCGATGAATGTATCTTCCTTGGATACACTACTCGAAGCAAAGCTTACCGATGCTACAACAAGAGATTGAGAAAGATTTTTGAGAGTGTAAGTGTCAAGGTTGATGAAGGTTTATAGAAAATTTTAGTGGTGATAGATGGATATGATTTAGATGAGTCTTCTCACAAAGAAGAAGAAAAACATAAAGAAAAAGAAGTGTAGATTGAAGAGGAAGAAGCTCTAGAAAAGACTCCTAAGACTTCTAAGTATGTGTAAAAGAATCATTCTAAGACTAGATCATTGGAGATAAGAGAAGAGGTATACTGACATGAAAGAAAGCTGCCGAATAATAGGAAAATGTATGTTTACTTTCTGAAGTTGAACCTAAAACAACAATTGAGGCATGCAAAGATGAATATTGGATCAAGGCTATGGAAGAATTATTATTGTAGATTGAGAAGAATCAAACTTGGGATCTTTTCCCAAGACCAACAAACAAAAATGTGATTGGAACTAAGTGGGTATTTAGAAACAAACTAAATGCGAATGGAGAAGTGGTAAGGAAGAAGGAAAGGATTGTGTGTAAGGTCTACTCACAAGTTGAAGGAATGGATTTTGAGGAGACATTTGATCTGGTGGCAAGAATGGAATCTATCAAGATGTTTTTGGATTTTTAAACACACAAGAATTTCAAACATTACCAAATGGATGTGAATTCTACTTTCTTGAATGGTAAATTGGAAGAAGAGGTATACATAGAAAAACTAGATATGGTCTACATATTAAAGAAGGAATTGTATGGATTGAAGCAAGCTCCTAGAGCTTGGTATGGAAGGTTGGATAGTACTTGATATAGAAAGGATTCAATAAAGGCATCACAAATAGCAATCTTTACTTTAAAGGTGAAAACACTCAAATCTTGATTGTGGTTGTATATGTTGATGACATAATCTTTGGAGGCAATGAAGCTATGTGCAAGAAGTTTGTAGAGGAAATGAAAAAAGAGTTTGAAATGTCTATGTTTGGGGAGATGAATTTCTTCCTTGGACTATAAATAAATTAGATAGATAAAGGTATTTTCATTTCACAATCAAATTATGCCAAATAAATGTTGAATACATTTGGAATGGAAGATTCTAAACTAGTATGTACCCCTATGGTTACTAGTTGCAAGCTGAGTAAGAATGATGAATCTCCTTAGGTTGTTTAGAGCAAGTATAGATCAATGATTGGAGGAAAGATATACCTAACTGCTACTAGACCAGATATCATGCATGTATCTTGTCTTGTGGCTAGATCTCAAGAAGATCCTAGAGAGTCACATGCTGCAGTAGTGAAGAGGATATTCAGATACTTGAAGTGAACTCTAGATTATGGCTTGTGGTATCCAAAGGATACTGATTTTACTTTGAGTGCTTAAATAGATGTAAATTAGGTTGGTTGTGTAGATGAAAAAAAAGTAAAAGTGGTGGTTTATTCTTTATTGGATGCATATTGGTGTCATGGCTAAGCAAGAAACAAGATTCAATATCTTTATCTACTACAGAGGCAGAATACATTGCAACATCTTGTTGCACACAAGTGTTGTGGATGAGGCGAATATTGAAGGATATTAGAATGGTATATGACGAACCAATGTCTATCTTTTGTGACAATACAAATGCTATCAATATTTCAAAGAATCTAGTAATTCATTCAAGGAAAAAGCATATCTCAATCTGGTATCACTTTTTGAGAGAGAAGGTTGTAGAGAAAGAAGTGAAGCTTGAATATGTTCCTACAAAGGATTAGATTGCTGACATATTTAGTAAGGATCTTCCTAAAGATACTTTTGAGTATCTTTGAGAGAAGTTAGGGTAATTTCCTCTCCTTCTTTGAACTAGATGCATAAGGGGATGCATCAGTTTAGTGGATCTCAAGATTCATTCTTTGGTTTGGACTGATGTTGGTGGCTACCTCTCAGGGGAGTAGGTAGTGGCATTATTGGTTGTTGCATTCAGAGAGTGAGTGTTGTCATTATGTAGTAGTTTTTGATTAGTGCAGTATGGTGTGTGATCCTAAGGGGGGGTATACTGAGTAGCAAAGGAAAGATAGTTGCAGAGTAGTTGCGAGAAGGTCGATTGATGTCAAAGGAGAAACATAAGTAATGTAAATATTTTGTCCTTTTCCATTGATGTGAAAAGGGGAGAATGAAGCATGTGAAAAAGATAGGTTGAAAGGAGGAGAGTGAGTAATGTGAAAGAGAAAAAGGGCAAGTCATGTGAGAGAAAAGAGAAAAGGAAATAGGTATGGAGCACAAAGCTGTTGTGTTTATTGTTGATGGTTTTTCACATCATGTGTTTCCATCAATGACAAAGGGGGAGATTGTTGCAAGTATGAGAAGTTGGTGTTGTCATTGATGTCAACAAGATTGTGTTGCCATTGATGAGAATATTTTTGCAAGAGTATATGTAGTTGTTGGTGTTGTCTACGTTGTTGCATTAATGATGCTTTGATTAGTTACATTATGTTGTTATTAGTAAGCTACTAGTGTCAACCTCTAGTGTTGCTTTGATAAGATTCTATATATGGATGTATGGTTGAGTTTCTAGGTTGCGGTTGGTTCTAGAAGTACTAAATATGATGAGGATGTGCTTCTAGTGCTTGGTTTCCAATTTCTTTTGAGAAAAAATGATAAAAAGAGGAAATAATGAGTTGTAGTGTGTTCTAGGTTGAAGAGTAGTGTTCTAGTTTTGCTCCACAGTTCTTCTAGGTTGAATATTTGCTTGTGCATTTTAGATATGCTGATAATAGGTGTTCAAAGGTATTATATCCATAATTTGATGTGCTGAATTGATGTGTAGAAGAAGTTGTGTTCACTAGTGTGTGAACTATGTATTGCAGAGGTGTCTGGGATTTTTTTTTTGCTCCGCGTTTCTCTATAGAGTGGTTTCAAGTCTTGTAGATTTGAAGGTGTGCTAATAGTGTTGGTATCTTTCTTTAGTTGAAGTTGTTTGATGTTTGGCAATTCAAAAGTTAGTTTCTTGAGTTATAGTGTATGGAAACTTAGTTTGAGTGTACTAGGTGTGTACATTCTTCAGGTGAAAGTTTCTATGGAGGAGTTTTTTAGATTTTAGGGTGTTTGTGGAATATTCCAAATCGTGTTCAAGTGAAATTTGTTGTTCATGAGTGATTTTTGGATCAAAGGAAGCATGCACTTAAATTTTGTAATGGTGATTATTTTTGGAAGATGGTCAACACTCCCCTTAGGATTTGTGTTAGCTCTGGTAGTTGTAAATGGAATTAACAGGTTGATCTTTTGGTGCAATGACAATCATGGGGCCAACAATTGGTATTAGAGACAAAGGTGTCAGGTTTGAATCCCCTTAGCTTGCATTAAGGGGGAGATTGTTGGCAAATGGTCAGTGCTCCCCTCAAGATTCATGACATGGACTAACCACCTCCTTTAATATGAAAACAATCACTAGATTCCATTATCAAATAAAGAAGCACCATCATAGACACTTCCTTAAGGCATTAAACCCTGTCATTGATTAGATTCCACCATAGATTGAGAGAAACAAAACAGATTAAGAGTATTACACATTGAGTGACTATTCCCATAAACTCTGACATAACTTTGTCTACTTCTTAAAGAAATTTACACTATCAAGAGTAGTGAATTTTGAATCAAATCCTCTAGTAAGAACAACTGAAATATTGAAGAGCACTCCATCAAGTTGATAATATTGTCTACATAGATGGACCATAAGACTACTAGATTTTACTTTACAGTTGTGAGGATTGCCACCCTCTACCAAGAAACTACTTGTGAAGACCACTCTGAAACCATAGAGATAAATAGACTATTATCATGATGAACATATGATTGAGAATCTAATTTTAAAGATTATCACCACTTAAATATGACTAGATAGTCATATCAAGATGACACTGAGCAAAGCACAAGTATACTTGAGTAAACACAATATTTTGCTTGTGGTGAATGCTTTGGAGGATAGTTTCTTGAACAATGGGGTTGGTAATAGTGATTATAATGTTCCTTTTCTTATTTGTAGAGGTATGGTATCAATATTTCATTCAAATATTTTCATTTTGAAAGTATAGTGAATAGTCATTTTGCTCTTGATCCATGTGACAGTGGAACCGTAGTAAACAATCCTCCTCTTTAATAGTGAACAATTTATCTTTGAAATACTTCTCATTGAAAGTCAACAATAAGATGTATTCATTGGTGTTTTGAGATAGTTACTTGAATCATCTTGTGCTTGTGACAATGACGCTTATCTCTTGCAAATTTTGTTTTATCGTTGCTCAGTGATCTTTTTTAGTTGAGAGTTTTGGTGACAAGAATGAAACACTCTTTACTATGTCATAACAGTGATCTTTTGATTGTCAATGGTTCTTTATGTACAATATTTTTGTTACTGAGTCAGTATTCTAGTATCTTTTTGTGCTTGAGATAGGATAATATTCCTTCTTGTTGATTTGAGATGTACTGTGCTAAACTATTTAGTGCAGCTACTTTGGACTTCTTGAAGGAAGAGAAATATCCTTGATGTAATGGAAAATTTGTATGATAGTGAATGGGAGTTTGACATGATAATGGTTGGAGGCCTGGAATGGATACTGTGCATGTCGGTCTTAATTCCTTAGCAATGTTTTTTTTGATAATTTGTCTTCATAGAGGGAGCAAGTTTGATTGTTTACATTAGTGCAATGTCCTGATTGTTTTTTTCTCATCTATTACTACAGATAATGAGTTTGTTTTCTCAGTCAAAACTATGTTTACAATAGTGCAATGTCCTAATTGCTTTCATGGGTGGTACAATAGTTCTAATACTTGAAAGTGTTGGTGCTATGGTATGGTAATTTGAATAGTTCTTTGAGGATGATAGTGCTTGGTGCTCTTAGACAGTGTATGATAGTTGTTATTTTATTGCTTGGAAAATAGAAGGGAATAGTATTTTTGCAACTTTTGAATGACCATGCTTAGTTCCTTTGTCATTGTTGTCAAAGGGGGAGAGAAAAGAGCAAAGGGTGCAAATAAGGTGAAAATTTTGTGAAGTTGACATCAATGTCAAAGGGGGAGTTTGTTGCATTGGCATTTATTTGTCATTGATGTGAAAGCTTGTTGCATGAAGGATTGTTTAATTGTTATCATTGGCATTGGTATGGATGGGTTACTTGCATTGCATAATCAGTAATTTGGTGCTTCAAGTCAAGATCATTTCATCAAGGTTTCAAGATATCAAAGCTTCAAGGTACTATAAGGGCATCAAGGTATTTCAAGGTACTATAAAGAAATTAAGGTATCAAGACAAAAGGTAGCATCAAATATTTGAAGGATTCAAAACCCTAATATGTGTTCTCATCAAAGTTTATTATTCTTGGTTGATATAAGTGACATACTGTTTTGCATCAGGAGCTTGAGAATGTGTTGATATAAGTGACATGAGCTTGGAGTGTTTAATGCTTAATTAGTAGCGATTCAAGGTTGTTTTCAAAGAGTTTAGGGTTTATCTTTTGATGTTATCTTGATACTAAAAACCTAATTAGAAGTTTGTTCAGTGAAAACTTTCTAATAAAGTTTCTTTTTATGCATTTGATTAGTGATTGGGTATAGCAAGTGAAAATTATTTTAATTAACTTGCTCAAGGTTCTTAAGTCATCCTTTAACTAGCCTCTCCTTTTGAAGCAATAGGTCGAGTAGGTTACAGTTCTTGGTTAAGACATTTAAAATGAAATCAAAGGCCCATTTTTGAAGTGAAATTTGGTGGGTTCACAAATCAAGGGTTCTTGTTTAAACATCTAAATGGTTACTTCAAATGTATTCACTTTGATAGGCATAGAATTTGAAGTGTTTTTACTGCTTTTTGTGCATTGTTTTAGAAAAAATAGTTGGTTAGAGTAGTTTGAGGTTGGATCCAAAGAGATAGAAGGTGTAATTGTTGGAATATGTTGTCATTGATGTCAAAAGGGGATTAGAGGAGAAGTGTGTTGATCCTGTGTAGAAGTGAATATAGCTGTCATTGATGTCAAAAGTGCAAATCATGCAAAGGAGATTATTGACATGATGAAAAAGGATGAATGTGAGAGTAGTGAATCTGATGGGTAATTAGGCAAAATATTTGATATTGGTTTTTCAAGAAGCATTCTAGTTATGTGCTCTGCAGGTCGAGAAAGTGAAGGATGCACCCAAGAATGAATTATATTCGCCTTTAGGTTGTAGGTCACTTAAGTGATAACTTATGTCATTCATCTCATGGAGGTGACTAGTCCCTCTGCCTAGCGCTTTAAGGTTATACATTTCCATCACTTTGACGAAAAATGACTTCTTTTTTTTATGTTGCGGAGTTCAAAGTTTTCTTAACCTATGTTGTGGGGTTCTCAAGTTTTGATACCTTCCAACTTAGTGATCTCTTTATTGTTGGCGAGAGTGAATGGAGTCGCGGGGTTCTAAGTTTTCCTAACCTATGTTGTGGGGTTCTCAAGTTTTGAAACTGTTGGTGTAATTAATTATTTAATTACACTTTAGCATAAGTTTACTTAGGCATATTTTATTTCCTAGGTTAATTATTATCCTTATCTAGTTGAGCTATCTTTTTGCTCAAGATAAGATTAGGGTTGTGCATGATTTCCTTTTCAAAGGATTTTGTATTATTTGTAAAATAATTACTTTCAATAATCATTATTCTGGTTTTTGCTTGCACATATTGGCTCTGAGGGTTTACAAAACATCTCTTTTTTTTGTTCTGAATATCTGTTACATGTGATAGGTGATTGTATGCAAGTGATTCTTGGGGACTGTGAAGTTGGTTTTTCAACTTCTTCATGGTATCAGAGCTCCAGACTTGTGGCTACCTGTTTGTGATTTGAAGATATTCTCTCACAGTGTCTTTTTCTGTGCAAGGTTTTCAATCTAGGTTGAATTTTTGTGGATTTGGGGTTACGCAATTTTTTTGTACATTTTTGGGCAAAACGGATGTCACCATCGCGATCAGAGTGCCCAAAAACCCCATAAATGCCTTTTGTTTCGTCGATTTTGGCGAAAGTTGAAAAAAAGGAAAAAAAATTTAGCCCCAAGGCTGTACGGCCCTAGGGCATGCTGATCGAGGTCAGAAATTGCAAAAAAAATTTAAAAATAAAAAATAAAAAATAAAAAATCATTTAGATTTTTGGTGCTGTAGATTTTTGGTGCTGCCAGTTATTTTGGAGGCTGCCGCCCAACAACCACTAAGCGACCACTAGGCGGCTGCCCGCTAACTGCTTCTCAAGTGGTGCCACCTTCCACCACTGGCCAGGTCTTCAGCACCCACCGCCTATTTGATTCAGCCCCCATGGGATTTGAGGCTTCTCCCATGGTCTTATCGGGGACCGCCGGCTAGTGTAAGTCCCTGAGGGCTCCTTCGCCTGCTCGTGGTCACGTGGGGATCGGGAGCTAGCCCCTGTCCTTGTCGGTAGATTCAACACCCACCCTGGTCATGTGGGTGACCAAGGGCTTCGCCATAGGCCCTTCTAGCCCTAAGAGCCAGTGGACAGTCACGTGCAAGACTGAGGGCTAGAGCTAGGGGGGCCGACTTTTTGCTCCTCTTTAGCATTAAAAGTGCCTTTTACAGGCCTTTTTTTAATTGCTCAAAACTTTTGCAAACAAAGGAATTTTTTCAAAAACGAGATATCGTCGGAAGTTGGTTCGACACTCTTTCTAGTGGTGGAGGATTGATTTTTTTATTTTTCACTCTTAATGCTTTTTTGGCCTGTCAAAGCCAAAAGTTTCTGTTTTCACTACGGGAGGCATAACTTTTGTGTCCTGACTCCGTTTTTTGAAAACAAATACGCGCTGGAAAGCTGGTTCAGTGCTCTACACAGTTCTCAGACCTATTTTTTTAGATTTTTTTTACCAGGTATCTGATATTCCTGTTTGATCTCAGCCTTTACCTTTTCAGTTATTTTCTTGGGAAGCGTGCAATTAGGCTTTTTTTTGAGATCAATGAGCATTGTTTTTTTATTTGAGAGTATATATTGCTGTTTTATGTCATGGATACACTTAATATTGCACCCCTTACTCCATTCAACTATTTTGGTTGGAAAAAACAAATGGATATTCACTTGAAACACAAAGGATTGAACAGGGTAACCATGGGTACATAGATTGAACCTATAGGTGCTACTGAAAAGAGAAAGTGGTTTAATAGATGTGATGAAGCTTATGGTACATTATGTCTATCTCTTTCATCTGACCTTCTTTTTCATATTGAGTCTTGCACTACACGAAATGAGATATGGACTACTTTGGAGTCTTTGTTTGGGAAGTAGGATACTATGAGAGGGTTTCCGTTAGAGAATGAGCTTATTGGCTTAAATCCTAGGGATTTTGATAGCATCCAGGATTTTTTCACCAAACTCAAGTCTCCTAGATTGCAGTTGTCATAGTGTGGTGTTCAAAAGGAAGACTCTTAGTTGATATTGTCCATTCTTTCTAAGCTTGGACTAGATTATTTAGTTTTTGTATCTACCTTTTATGCCACTAGGGATGCACTTGGTACGAGATTCAATATGCCATCTCTTGATGAATTTTCTTCATCTCTCACTCGAGAGAAAGCTAAGTTAGCCAACATGGGCACGGTGAAACCTTCTTCCTCATCATAAGAACTTATTGCATCACAGGAGCCCAGAGATCAGAAGGCTTCTACAAGAAAAGGAAAGAAACATAAATAAAAGGATTCCAAACCTCATGAGTAGCAAAAGGAGTCCTCAGATTCATCCTCCTCTTCTAAGGCGAAATCATCTACAAATGAGAAAACTACATGTGCATATTGCAAGAGAGAAGGACATGCAGAACATAATTGCTACAAGAAGGAAATTGATGAGCTGAAACATCTTCTTCCAAAACAACAGATTGATTTTCCTTCTAGGATGTCTACATCATCTTCTTTTCCTCATTCTTCTTCTTCAGAACAACATGACAGGGGCACAACTGGTTTACATACTTCATCAAATATGAAGGGACATGCTCTTTGTGCTTCTTCAGTTATTGGATTAGGGATATGGCTTCTAGATTCAGGAGCATCTCATCATATGGCATATTCACAGTCTATGTTCACTTCCTTTGAGCCTTGCACTATGTCTCCCATTTTGATGGGAAACAACACTTACATGAGTGTTACAAGGAAGAGGTCTATTAGTTTTGGGGACCACTCCTTTCAAGATGTCTTGTGTGTCCCTCACATGACAAACAACCTTCTTTCCATTTATCAGATCACACATGGAGGCACTAGGAGATCTGTGGAGTTCACACGTGATTTGGTTATCATCAGAGACTTGGAGAGTAGAGCAATTATTGCTACTGGGATAGTGGATCACTCATCTCAATTGTATTCCTTTACCAATTTTGCTACTAATGGTGCTTCTATTCCTACAGCTGTTCCTCACACTTCTAGTGTGCATCATCATTTAGAGGAGAGATTTTTCTTCTTGAACATTGGTGTTCTCACTTCAGATCCTATTCTCGAGCCTTCCCTTCTATCTTCTCCTCCTCCTGTTGCTATTTTTGTCGCTACCGATGTGGCTTCTTCTATTTCAGTGCAACAAGATCCTGTTGATTATCCATCTCTGGAGGCTACTCTTGAGTCTTCACCTACTTTGACTTCTTCATTGGTTGAGGTCACACTTGCTTCTATGGAGACATCTTGGGCTACACCTACTTCACCTTCAGAGATTGCTTTCATTCATCCTCTTCCTTCTCACTTCTTTCAGGAGATGAAGTTTCTTCAGTTCTTTTGGAGCTACTTCATTCTGGGGGGGATCTGTGGTCTCTTCTTTCCTCTCTTATGGGGGGTTCTTTCATGTATCTTTGTGATGGATGGTGTCCTTGGGGGGTCTTATGAAGTCCTCCATCTTTCATCACTTAGTTAGTTTATTGCATTCTATTTTGGGGAGGAGTTTTGTTCCCATATGGTTTTCTCCTTTACTCCATTTGATTTAGTTTGCATTGAATTTGTAAATGAGTACCTGATTTGGCCTTGTTGCCAGGACTCATCTCTTGCATAATAATTTGCTTCTCCCTAAGTTGCACTTATGGGGGGGGGTGTTGGTGTAATTAATTATTTAATTATACTTTAGCATAAGTTTATTTAGGCATATTTTATTTCCTAGGTTAATTATTATCCTTATCTAGTTGAGTTGTCTTTTTGCTCAAGATAAGATTAGGCTTGTGCATGATTTCCTTGTCAAAGGATTTTGCATTATTTTTAAAATAATTAATTTCAATAATCATTATTCTGGTTTTTGCTTGCACATATTGGCTCTAAAGGTTTACAAAACATCTCTTCTTTTTGTTTTGAATATCTGTTGCATGTGATAGGTGATTGTATACAGGTGATTCTTGGAGACTATGAAGTTGGTTTTTCAACTTCTAAAAAAACCTCCTGACTTGGAAACTTAGCTAATGGAGTGATAAGGAAGAAGGTTCTCTTTTTTGGTCGGCAATGTCGTGGGTTTTTAAAAGTTCACAACTTCCAACTAGAGGTTCTGAAGTTCATATTTTTAGCGACATAGTGATAATGCAGATGAAAGGATGACATGTAGTAGTGGGACTCGACAGTAATGAAGGTACTCAGAAGGAAAGAAGGACCCAACCAAAATGATGTGGATGGAAGAGATGACAAAGTAGATGCATGGCATAATGAGACTGGATAAATGGTAATCCACATCCTTGTTGTGGATTATGATGTAGTGACATGGCGATGAGGTGGATAAATGACATCATCACATGTCTTCATCGATGTGACTTAAGGTTGTTGGAAAGAATTTCAAGAATTTCTCCTCAACAATCCAATGACTCTTTCATTGGTGAGACATTGGAGTATTTCCAAGACTTTGATGCATGTCCCTCCAATGGAGCAATAAGGCAAGAAGTCATTGGGACCCATTTGTAATGAAGGATTGATAGGTGGTGAAGATAAATTGCTTGGTGTGCTAATTCGCATCGCTATTGTGAATTAGGTGGTGATGACATGTGGGTTGTGGGCCTGATTAGATAACATTGCAAGCATATCAGTGTGAATTGCTTGCTTCAGAGGGAGTTGGTAAAGTGTCCTAGTGATAGACTGATATGATAGATTGACAGTGGATATCAAGTAGTAAATATTGGACACCAACAAGTGACTGGCATGAGGTGAGGATCAATGGCGATAGTAAAATTGAATCTAATCGAACAATGGTCATTCAAAGGTACTGAGATGAACAAAGGATCTTGGTGTGAGAGAGAAGATCAATGACTAGTATTCAAACTTGAAGATCTACAACGGTCTGGTCCATGTGAATAGGGGTTTCATCCGGTAACTGACACAAAGGAAGGAGTTAATTAGTCTAGTTGCACCAAGTGACCAACTAAATGAATATTTTATCTTCAAGGTGGTAAAAAATATTACAGATGAGATCAAGATCAAATTAGAGTGAATGGACAACATAAAGCATTAAATTCATATCATATTTTAGGGTTTGACAGAATGCTATTCTTAGCAATTTCACTGCACCAAAATTAAATGTTGTGCGGCTCAATGCAGAGGTATGGTGATATATGATAAACCTTATTAGATGTATTTATGATGATGACATGTAGCTTGATGAACACATAGCTTGCTCGTGAAGTTTGCAAGCAAGCAAAAATCCTAATCTGGTGTGAGCTGATCTAGACGGTAGAGATTGCAGGTCAGTGGAGATAGAAGACAATCGAATATTGTCAATGTTAGATGGCTATAGTAAGTGTGCATGAATAGTGAGAACAACCTATAGTTGTAAGGAGTGTTGCATAGTGTAACATCTAAGAGAGAAGTATGCTATAGAGATAAGAAGTGTGTTTTGTGTGTCTGCGAGAAAGAGAGAGATGTGCAGCAGATAGAGAATGCATTTGTAAAGTATTAGAATGTAAAATAGAACATCATCTAGGTTGGAATTTATGAGAGTGTAGATGTGTGAGAAACTATAGAGAAAAGTCCAGAGTAGAGGTATGTGCTGCTGAGTGTTAAGCTTCAGTAGCAGAGTGTGTTGTAGTGAAAGTAGCAATGTACTAAATGTAATGATGCATTATAGGTTGTGTAGAAAAAAATTGTATGCATATATGAATTTGTAATGTTGTACTGAGTTGTGGCTTAGATTAGGGGATTGTAGTCTCCATGAAGCTGTGGCTTCTAAATTAGGGTGTTGTTGCATCCTTGAAGTGGTTGCTTCTAAATTAGGTAGTTGATGCTTCCTTGGGTTGTAGCCCTAAAACATTGAAATAGAGATTTGGATTGTGACGCTGGATTTGAGCAGCAGACTCAAGCAACCTTAGTCACACATTGTAACAGAGATTTGGATTGTGACATTGGATTTGAGCAGTAGAATCAAGCAGCCTTAGTCACTGTAGTTTTTCCCATATCGGGTTTTCCACGTATATCTAGTGTTATGTGATGTTTCTGTGTGCATGCATATTTATGTATCAGATGACTAATATCTCCACATTAAGGGTTAAAGAAAGTAGTCTGTATAATTTTTTTTAAGATTTAAATTTTAAATATCTACTGATTCACCCCCCTCTCAATAGATCATTGTGTACCAACAATTGGTATCTGAGCCCTAGGTTCCTTAGGAGAAGCTTAACCTGCTTGGGTAGATCTTGGATAGGTGAACACAATGGTATTTAAAGAAGGTTCAAACAAGTCACCTAGGTTTGATGAAACAAACTATGCTAAATGGAGCTCATTGATGGAAGGATACTTAATCTCTCTTGGAACTGAAGTTTGGGCAACTGTAGAGACCCAATATACTATTCCTACTACAACTCCTATTGATCTGACAACAAAGAAAATTCATGAGGACAATAAGAAATCTTGGTTCATTATTATGAACAACTTGTCTGACTTTTTACATAACAAAGTCATGCATTGTAAAACTACTTATGATGTCTGGGACAAACTGAAGAAGATCTATGAAGGTGACACCAAAGTGAAGCTAGCAAATTGACAAGTTTTGAGAGTAAAATTTGAAGGCTTGAAGATGAATGAAGAAGAGAAGATTGGGACTATCTTCAGAGAGTTGATGATGTGGTAAATTCCATTAAAGGATATGGTGTAGATATGAAAGAAGAAGATGTGTTGAAAGTTCTTAGGTCTATGACAACTAAATATGATGCCAAGATTTCTGCTATAGAAGAAGGAAGAGAAATTGATAAACTTAATCTTGATGAGGTGCATGGCCTAATTACTATATATGAGATGAGAATGCCAAGTGCTGAATCATATAGAAGAGAAGTTGCATTTAAGATTACTTAGAAAGGAAAGGATGGAATGAAGAAGAAAGACAAGGTTGCAATCACTATTTCAGACATTGAAGAAACTGATGAAGAAGAAGAAAACTTCATAAGTAGACTAAGGAGAGGATCCGGTAAATACAAAGGTAATCTACCCTTAAAATGATTTAACTGTGGTAGAATAGGACATATTTCTTCTAAATGTCCATATGATGAAGTGGATAACTCCAAACAAGAAGAAGATAGTAAAAATAAGAATGGGTTTTATCCTAAAAGGAATAATTTTGGAAAGAAGAAGAGTCTATACATCAATGAAGAAAGTGAAGCATCTGATGCTAGTGATAGTTCAAAAGAGGATCAAGTCCATGCCCTTGTAATGAGAAATGAAAGAGAATCTCTATTTATGGCTAAAGAAACTAAGGATAAAAAAGATGCAAAAATTGAGGACTCATATGAAGGAGAAGAGGAGGCAACCGTTGATCTTGAAGGAGAGCTAATCGGTTCTCTTGAAGATCTTGATGAACTAAGAGATATATATGATGATATTAAGAAAGAAAACAAGAAGTTGAAAAATAATGCTCAAAAGGAGACTAATAGATTAAATCAAGAACTTGAAGAATCAAGTAAGCTGATGGTAAATCTAAAACTACAAGTAGAAGAAGCTAAAAGAGGCAAGGATGTAATGAAGTCCAAGCTAGAATCTGAAGTAGAGAGATTCATGCAGTTAGAAGTAGAAGTAATCACTCTGAGAAAAGAATTGGAGAAGGCCAAGGAGTAGATCAATAAGGGTCTGAAACTAAAAGGAGGTACTAATATTCTTGATGAACTAGTTAAGTCAAAAATGCCATCAAAATCTAAGAAGGTTGTCCTTGGATTTGAGAAGGGAATGAGTTCCTCTACCAACACTTCTGCGAAACTATATGATAGATTTATTGTAGAAGAAAGATGTACCAAGGAAAATAAGCCCACAATAGAGATGAAAATGAATAAATCAATTTTTGAAATATTAAGAAAGAAGTAACATACAATGGGATTTGATGCAGATAGGCTTATTAAGATGAGATGTGCCAAAATTTCAAAGAAAAGAAGACCACCTCATCCTACTCAAAGGAATTATATGAATAGGTACTCTTCACATTTTTATGGTTATTGTTTTACTTGTAATCAATTTGGTCATAGAGCGTGTGAGTGTACAACACCTAGTAGGAGCATAAAACATGAGCATACAAATTCATTTGCTCCTAGTGTAGACATGGGTGTGATGTGTTTTAACTACCACAATATTGGTCACTTTGTGAAACATTGTAAAATGAATCCTGTAAGACCAAAAGCACATAGTAAGAAAAGGAGTATGACCCCCAAGGTGAAAAATGGTTTACATATTCTTGAGAAGAAGGCTGATCAGATAGAGAAAAAGGAAAAGAAGGTTTGTATAGAGAAAGAATAGCAGGCAGTGCTCCATGAGGCTGCTTCTGCCTCACATCACTAATTTGTAGTGATAGGGCATGAGTCCAGGGGGAGCTAAATTAGTGTTTCATTCATCCTTGGAAATGAAGAAGGAGATCAACAATTGGTATCGGTTATTGAAGAAAAGGTTGTGTATGTTCTCTGTTAAGAGAAATGCTTCTTGCCTACTAAGAAGAAGATATGTGTATTAGGGGTAGCTGTTCTATGTATATTGTTTTCAAATTGGTATCAAACCATTATAAATTGCTTCAAAAAATATTAGTTGGTATAGAGTCCCCGAAATGAAGCTCGTGAGAATGGTACAAGGTCTAAGGGGGAGCTGCTATTGGTATCAAAGCAGTGCTATACTTGATACAGTGCAGTCTAAGATATCATTTGGTACAATAGCATAAAGTGAACACATTCACAATTGGTATGAGAATGATAATCGATATCAGGTCATGATATCACCAATTGGTATCAGGAATTTGATTCAATTGGCATAGAACATGAATCAAAATATCTACAATTGGTATCAAACTTGATTGGAGAAGAGCCTGTAATGGCACTTCAACTGGCATCAAATATTTTTTTTAATTGGTACAGTGCAGTTGAAGCATATGGTATCTCCATTGCAGTAAAAAGGTTGAATGCAAAAATTAGTACAATAAAAAAAAATGTTTTTAACTGGTATCAGTCAAAGGGGGAGCTAAGTCCCTTTGCCATGCTAAGAAGTGAAGGCTGCAATAGTATGGTGACCTAAGCTAAAGATTTGAGCATAGGGAAGAAGAAGTGAGAAATGCTCAAAGTGAGCATAAGGATGAGAAAAGGAGAAGGAATATCAAAGGAGGAGAATAATTTTAGGAGTGATCCCTTTCCCATTGATGTCAAAGGGGGAGAAAGTATGCAAATGCTCAAGTATTTGAGCAAGAGAGAGAAAGTCATGCAAATGCTCAAAGAGGAGCATTGGAGGAAGCTGCAATAGAAGTAGAAAGTAATGATGATACTGGCACAATGTTGAATTGATTAATTGGTATCATTGAGCATTTAAGTTTTTCCATCAATGAAAAAGGGGGAGAATGTTGGAATATGTTGTCATTGATGTCAAAAGGGGATCAGAGGAGAAGTGTGTTGGTCCTGTGCAAAAGCGCATATAGCTGTCATTAATGTCAAAAGTAAAAAATCATGCAAAGGAGATTGTTGGCATGCTGAAAAAGGATGAATGTGAGAGTAGTGGATTTGATGGGTAATTAGGAAACAAATTTGATATGGGTTTTTCAAGAAGCCTTCTAGTTATGTGCTCTGTAGGTCAAGAAAGTGAAGGATGCGCCTAGGAATGAATTATATTTGCCTTCAGGTTGCAGGTCACTTAAGTGATAACTTATGTCATTCATCTCATGAAGGTAACTAGCCCCTCTGCCTAGCACTCTAAGGTTATACACTTCCATCGGTTCGACATAAATGGTTTTTTTTTTTTTTTTGTCACATAGTTCAAAGTTTTCCTAACCAATGTTGCAGGGTTCTCAAGTTTTGAAACCTTCCAACTTAGCGATCGCTTTATTGTTGGCAAGAGTGAATGGAGTCATGCGTTTCTAAGTTTTCCTAACCTATGTTGTGGGGTTCTCAAGTTTTGAAACCTCTCAAATTGGTGACTTAGCTAATGGAGTGATAAGGAAGAAGGTTCTCTTTTTTGGTCGGTGATGTCGCGAGATTTTAAAAGTTCACAACCTTCGACTAGAGGTTCTGAAGTTTAGATTTTTAGCAACATAGCAATAATGTAGATGAAAGGATGGTATGTGGTAGTGGGACTCGACAGTAATGAAGGTACTTAGAAGGCAAGAAGGACCCAACCATAATGATGTGGATGACAAAGATGATGAAGTAGACACATGGTGTAATGAGACTAGATAAACGGTAATCCACATCCTTGTTATCGATTATGATGTAGTGACATGGAAATGAGGTGGAAAGATGACATCATCAAGTGTCTTCATCAATGTGACTTAAGGTTGTTGGAAAGACTTTCAAGAATGTCTCCTCAAAAATCTAATGACTCTTTCATTAGTGAGACATTGGCGTATCACCGGGACTTTGATGCATGTCCCTTTGATGGAGCGATAAGGCGAGAAGTCTTTGGGACCCATTTGTGATGAAGGACTGACAGGTGGTGAAGATTGATTGCTCGGTGTTCTTATTCGCATTGATGTTATGAATTAGGTGGTGATGACATGGATGACATGCAGGTTGTGGGCCTGATTAGATAACATTACAAGCATATCAGTGTGACCTGTTTGTTTTGGAGGGAGTTGGTAAAGTGTCCCAGTGATAGAGCGATATGATAGATTAAAAGTGGAGATCAAGTGGTAAAGATCAGGCGACAACAAGAGACTAGCATGAGATGAGGATCAATGGCAATAGTCAAATTGAAGCTAATCAAATGGTGGTCATTCAAAGGTGCCGAGATGAACAGAGGATCTTGGCATGAGAGAGAAGATCAATGACCAGTATTCAAACTTGAAGATCTACAGTAGTCTGGTCCATGTGAACAGGGGTTTCATCTGGTAACCGACACAAAGTAAGGAATTAATTGGTCTAGCTACAACAAGTGACAAATTAAATGAGGATTTGATCTTCAAGGCAACGAAACAAATTGTAGATGAGATGAAGATCAAATTAGAGTGAATGGACAACATAAAGCATTAAATTCATATCATATTTTAGGGTTTGACAAAATGCTATTCTTAGAAAATTCTCTGCACCAAAATTAAATGTTGTGTGGCTTGATGCAGAGGTATGGTGGTATCTGATAAACCTTATTAGATGTATTTATGATGATGATGTGTAGCTCGATGAACAGGTAGCTTCCTAGTGAAGTTTACAAGCAAGCAAAAACCCTAATCTATTACAAGCTGATCTAGATGGTAGAGAGAATCTTGAGGTAGAGATTTGAGGTTGGTGGAGATAGAAGACAATTGGATATTGTCAATGTTAGATGGTTGTAGTAAGTGTGCATGAGCAAAGAGAACAACTTGTAGTTGTAAGGAGTGTTGCATAGTGTCACGTTTGAGAGAGAATTATGCTGCAGAGATAAGTGTGTTTTGTGTGTCTACAAGAAAGAGAGAGATGTGCAACATATAGAGAATGTATTAGTAAAGTCCTAGATTGTAAAATAGAACATCATCTAGGTTTGCATTCAGGAGAGTGTAGATGTGTGAGACATTGTAGAAAGGGAAGAAAGTGTTGTGCAGAGTAGAGAAAATTCTAGAGTAGAGGTATGTGCTACTGAGTGTGGAGCTTCAGTAGTAGAGTGTGTGTTGCAGTTAAAGCAACAATGTACTAAATGTAATGATGCATTATAGGTTGTGTAGAACCAAATTGCATGCATATATGAATTTGTAATGTTGTATTGAGTTGTGTCTCAGATCAGGGGATTGTAGTCTCCATGAAGTTGTGGCTTCTAAATCAGGGTGTTGTTGCATCCTTAAAGTGGTTGCTTCTAAATTAGGTAGTTGATGCTTCCTTGGGTTGTAGCCCTAAAACATTGAAATAGAGATTTGGATTGTGACGTTGGATTTGAGCAGTAGACTCAAGCAACCTTAGTCACACATTGTAATAAAGATTTGGATTGTGATGCTGGATTTGAACAATAGACTTAAGCAGGCTTAGTCACTGTGGTTTTCCCATATCGGGTTTTCCACGTATATATGGTGTTATGTGATGTTTCTGTGTGCATGCATATTTTTGTATCACATGATTAATATCTCCACATTAAGGGTTAAAGAAAGTAGTCTGCAGAAAATGTCTTAAGAGCTAAATTTTAAATATCTGCTAATTCATCCCCCTCTTAGTAGATCATTGTGTACCAACATTAATTCCTTTTATATTCTGTCTTTTGATATTATAACATATAAATGGATAGATGTTTCCATTTTTGTAGTGGAAGACACATTGGAGGATGAAGAAAAAGTAATATGATGTTTGTTCAGGAAGAATGTAAATTGAAAGCATGAGGGATTTGCAGTCAATGAAACCATTTCGTGTAGAGAGTTCCTTTTATAAAATAGAATGAGTTGGAGATATAATATCATGTTTTGAATGTACAAAAGAAAAAAGTTTTGAAGTGTAGAATATGAAAGGATTATTGTGAAGATTCTAATCAGAATTATGGTGAAAAATCTGAGAGAATGCATTGAATATCAAGATGCTCTGTGATTTTGTTATGATAGTATTCATATTTTTTATTTGATTTGCATTGATGAATTTTCTATAGTAGGTGATTGGAGTCTGATGAACAAATATTTGTATGATTATAGTGTTCTAAATGTGCTAATCTTTATGTGACTGAATTTTAGTGTTGTCTAATATTTTATCTATTATAACAGAGAGTTGGAGGTTGATAGATTTGTAACTTTCTTATCAGAGTGTATATCTTTGAATACTCATGGTCAAAATTCTTTGAGTTGAAATTTTGAATTTTGTATTATGAGTGTGAGGGGCTAGAGTTATCAAGCTTAAATGAGTTTGAGCATGGTGCTTGAAGAAAAAGACAATGAACTATTCAAGATTGTGGTTTCCAGATGGTTAAGGAATGTTATGAAAAATTTGGATAGGGTTTTGACTGAGCAAGTATATTGTTTGGATTGAAAAGGTAATATCAGGTTAGATACAACTATCTTTCTTCCTATAATTCAAGGTGATACTAGTTTTATCAGAGCTTGATTACCTGATATTTGAGTGTGAGAATATAGAGTTGTGATTTGTATTGTAACAGGGTAACCCCCTAAAATTGTATCTATTCTTTCATTGGAGATTGGTTAGTAAGACCAATTAGTTGGAGTGATAAGGAGTGGGTGCTCCTATCAATTTTGGTTTTCTAGTGAGGCCTGCGAGATGGACAGTGAGGCTTGCTAATTTCTAGTGAGGAAAATTGAAGTCTAGAGTTAGTGCTTTAGCCACTGAAGTTGGTGTTTTAGTGATTTTGGAGTTGGTACTTTGAAGGAGAGTTGGTGCTCTCAGTGGGTTGGTGCCCTTTGAAGATAATAAAAGAAATTGTTTAGAGTGAATTTTTCACCATTTTTAGGGTTTTTCCACTAATATATATGGTGTCTCATGTCTCCTTGATGATATGTTGCTTTATGCTTAATTTTTTATTCTTAATTCACATATGATGTTATAATATGCAACTCTTTGTGTTTTTCCTGAAATACATATCTTAAGTTTTTGTGTGAATAAGAGTGCTAAGTTTTGAGATTGATTTTATCTAACTATTGATTCACCACCTCTTAATGGTCCTATACTCCAACAAGTGGTATCAGAGCTAGAGGTGTTGGGTTCAAATCCCTTCAGCTTGCGCTAAGAGGGAGATTGTTGGAAAATGGTCAACACTCCCCTCAAGATTTGTGACATGGACTAACCACCTCCCGTGGATCCATTAACTATGGTGTTTGTATCGAGCATTAACAAGTAGATATTTTGGTGAACAAAGATCATGGGGCCAACAATTTACATGTGTAATGAATGACCTTGGGTGTTTACACTACTTATGAAAGCATGATCTAGAATAAATGAGTGGATTTAGGTCCTAGATAAGGTGTGATGGGGTCCACCTTCATTCCTTTCCATTGTGGGAATGTTTTGGTGCTGACCTAATTTGAATTTACATAGTTGAGGCGCATAACCAGCATTGGAGAATTGTTTCAAGGTTGAGGATGGTATAAATAAGAGTTGAGTTGTTGAGGGATGATTAGATAGACAAGATAGATGAGTATGATGCTAATTGCAGAGTTGTGAGGTGTAAATTTGAGAAGTGCAGTGCGAGATTTCATGTGGTAGATTGATAGATGTAGTGAATAGAAGGTGTCTACAATTCTTCAGTCAGACTATGAAGGTGTTGGTGACATTGTGGTGGATTTTCCTATTGCATCGAGATTGATTTCTCTATGTAACATTCTTCTCTATCTTCTTTTCTACTTTGGAAGTGAGCCTTTCATTCTTCTAGGAAGTGTGCCCTCCAGTAGTGAGCCCTTTTGTAATCAGTGTTGATATTACTTTATATTGTGAGCTAATCCTTATCATGGTTTTTACCATCTTGGGTTTTCCATTTAAATCTGGTGTTCTCTTGTGTATGGTGTTGATAGTGTTTCTATTTCTGTCATTTTATTTTCTTATGAAATCATTATATCAGATTTAGGGTTAATTCAATGAATGTGGATCTAAATTTTTATGAGGGTTTTGAAGTTTTAAGGTACAATTTATTCACCTCCACCTCTTAATTTTCTTGTTCATTCAATAACAACAATTGAATAAACCAATTTTTCATTCACAAATTGGTACGCGGACCACCAAATCCCTTGCCACTTGGAGTGCACACACATATGACACCTTCCAACACTTCCCTAAAATTGCACAACATAATATTCATCTGTGGTGGAATTTGGAACATTTCAACATGAACTCTACACTTGTAACATTGCCATTACTAAGCTTGATGCACTGTCAACAATATCTTCAACTATAGAAGACATCAAGCCCAAAAAATTTGGATTTAGAAACGTCAAACACATACCATGAACACATTGAAACAAATGAAAATATTCTACATAGTGGAGCAAGGTATACCACAAAACTATTCCTATGATCATTGATATGCACATTGGGGCTTAGTCAATTCTCCAAAACACTTGGTCTTCTCTGGACCAGGACTTTTGTATTTCTACAATGGTTTTCCATCAATGAAAACACCATACACCATCCATACACCATCATTCTCATGTTTCAAAATATTATACCGAATGGAATGTAATGGTTTCTTTCTATGTTTCCTTACCAAATCAAATATCCCCATTTCTCTTGAAGAAGCCCATTCAGGTGCTTGTGGAGGAAATTTTGGTGGTTGATCTTTGGTTCAAAAGTTACTTCGCATTGGTTATTATTAAAAATATGAAGCAAGATTCCTTTTCCTTATTAAAGAAATATCCTAAGTGTTGACAACATAATAATTTGATTCATTCTATTGCTTACAAACTTTGTGCCCAAGTATCTATTTGGCCATTTTTCATGTGGGGCTTGGTTCTTATTGGTAAAATTTCTCCTCCTTATTCTAAAAGACAAACCTTTATCATTATAACTATAGGTTACTTCATAAAATAAATCAAAGTGGTTCCACATTGATCTATGATAACTGAAGTTATTTATTGCTTTATTCTAGATAACATCATATTGAGATTTGGTCTTCCTTCCACTTTAGTTTTAGATAATGGTACATCATTTAAGAATAAGGAAGTGAAGAATTTGTTGGATTTTTTTACATACAACATCATTTTTCTATGCCATATCATCCATAATCAAATGGACAAGTAGAAGCTTCTAACAAAAAAATTGAGCAAGTCTTACAGAAAACTATTAACAAACATAGTAAGGATTGACATACTCAACTATCCTATGCATTGTGGGCCTACTGCACAAGTTTTCATATGGCTATGGGAACTACGTACAACCTAGTGTATGGTGCTGATGTTGTCATGCCTTTCGAGTTAGAATTTCCTTCATTATGTATTTCTCTCAATGTCATTCTCAATGACACTTCCTATAGAGAACAATGACTTCAAAAACTTGAGATGCTTGATGACAAAAAAAACATTCTCTTAAACATCTACAAGATTATTACAAAGGTCTTCAATGTAAATATAATGAAGGTGTTATCCATCATTCATTTAAATGTGGTGACTTGGTGCTTTACAAAAATCAATACAATGTGAATGCCACACTAGGAGAAAAGGGAAAGTTTAGCTTAAATTGGTTGGGTCCCTATATCATTACTAAGGATTATGGATTGGGTGCATATGAGCTCTCTACAATGGATAGTACACAATGCAAAGAACCCATTAATTCTATTCATTTGCATAGATTTTATGCTTAGAATTTTAAATAATATGTTGATTTTTAAAGCATGTAGATTAGGTTAGATAGCTTTAATTTCTATTTAATGTTGCATTGCTTCATTCATGAAATTTTTTTGTGCCTATTACACACATGCCCCATTCAAACTGGGGACCCCCTCTTTTTGTTTTTCCTTTGCTGGGTTGGTTCATGTTTTCCTTGGTTTTTGTGCCCTTATTTTTGATCTTAGGATGGTCATGTGCCTTAAAATTTTCCAAATGTATCTTGGCCAAGTCACTCACCCAAGTTTTGTGAAGTTTCAAGCTTTTGTGGAAATCTGTGTAGGTTTTCATCACTTGAAAGCCATGTCATCCTTTGCCTCCTACGAGTCCCTCATTATAGGTTTCCTTTTGTGGAATTTCTCACATGCTCTATCATTTCTAGTGGCATTATCCCCCCATTGTCTCATAGCGAACTTTCCACACACAGCTTCCGCATTCATGTTCTCTACATGGACTTTAGCCTGATGTCCTTCGCGGGTGGTATTTTCACATCATCACCAACCATGAGCATTCCTTACCTATAGTTAATACTGACATTAATGGCCATTTTCTTATAAATAGCCCACCACTGAGCTTTCATTTTCATTAGAGGATCTTAAAATTTGAAAGAGCTAAAGGTATTCTTGCGTGCACGAGAAGATTCAAGAACTCCCACAATGATCACCTCCTCCCCATTAGTGTGTTTGCAGGTATGTATTCCACCCTTCTTCCAACATTCACACTAGTTAGAGTTCTGAGGGTTTTGGGAATTATAATAAAATTCATGGGTATGGGTTCTATGCATAGGTGATCAAAACCCTACATAGAAATATTAAACCTCCAATCCACAGATCCTCATTCAAGGATGCCCTTGTCTTGGCCATCGTATTTAAATTCCATGAAAAGAACACAGCCCCGCTCCACCAATTCCTTGCACTTGGACATCCATACCTTAAATCAATGAAGAAGCAACTAACACATGTTGAGACTTTGCAAAATATTGTGTGTGGGGGTCTGTGTCACTTGGGTTGTGCCCTAATGGCTAGACCCTATTGACTTCCCACCCTCCATGCCTCGTATAACCTTTTTCTGATCCCTTTTAGGTGACATGGTCAAAATGACCAATTGTTGGATCGTTGTGGGTTACCTTGTGCAGAGATTTGTCATCAGAGCTCTATTTTCCCTAAGCTATTCATAATGGCCAACCCATCACAACCCGCCGCCTTGAGATTCCCACACCATTAGCCTTTAGCAATGTCAAAATTTGAAAATATTTAAGGCTAGGCCCTTTGTGGGCCCACCCTTATGGGTCTCCACATGTGGACCTCCACATCCCCTAAGCTGTTGCTAATGGAAAAGCTCTTGCATCCTTTTGCTGTGCAGGTCCTGCACTCCCTACTTTTGTAAATGTGAACCTCAAACTCAAACAATGAAAAATATCAAGTCAAAACATCTCTATGGGTTCACCCTTGTGGGCCACTATTTGTGGAACACCATCCATCCTAAGTCGCTACCTAACGAAAAATGCTTAGTGTACTTTCACATCGTGGCTTCTGAATGATCAACTTCTACAACCCACCAAAGATGAAACTTTCAAAAAAGATGATCCAAACATGATTTCCCATGAGCACCAAAAGAGTTAAAAACAAAAATGGTCAGGTGAAACACCATTGCAGGTTCCACCTTGCAGAACTTTGCTTGCTGAATGCTGCCTACCTGAGGCCATTTCTTATGGCAAGACTCAAATGATAATCCCATTGATGGCTTCTGCATCCTAATTTTTTGCATCAGTCTAAAAGGCTAATTTAACCAAGGGAAATAATTCCAAGTGATTCCACCATAAATTTCCTCACATGCTTAATGATTTTGCACTAGATTTTCTTGATGTTTAAACATTGTAGGAATTCCTTGTTGGAACTCCATCCGCGGAAATCTATCCTCCCAGAGCCGTTTCTAACAACATTCACCCTGACAGCTTCTGCTAGGTGGAAATCCATACGTCTAGACCTGCAAATTTGTAAAATTCCCATATGATCTCAAAATGATAAAATTTGATAAGTGTCATGGTATTTCTCAAGTATATGGATGCATTTAATGACATATTGGCATGATTTAGCTATTTTTTTCCCTCTTGATTTATCAAAGCACTTACAACACATTTTGTGTGTAGAATTTATGGAACTAATAGAGAAACCAATAAAGAAGGCTGATAAAGGCAAGAAGATTGCAAGAACACCAAGAGGGAAAGAAGAGAAATATAAAATGAAGTACAAATTCCATGGGGTCAAGTGCACCTCGAAGATCACATCTAATTGGGATAAAGTGACCAACACAAACCTAAGACATGTTAGAATTGATGAGTTCAAACAGAGGGTCCTAGTCAACCCCAGAGCAGAGGAAGCTATGCAAATTAAAAAGAGTGGAATTGCAAAGGCAACTGAATTTCCTCCTACCCTAGTTTCTCTAAATTTGGTCTTCACGTGCTGAGAATGTTATGATGCACAAACTAGGAGGATAATCATTGTTGACGAGAGGGTAATCGCTAATCTTACTCCCATGTCTATTGGAAAGACATTTGGCATCCCCCTATTTGACAAGATGGAGGAAACAAAGAAAGACTATTCTTTGAATGTCTAGAAGGCAGATCCCACTAGGTGCAAAAGAAATATCAACCAAACATGGTTACTTGAGAAGAGGGGTAGTGCTAACAAGGTGCCCTAGAAGCTATACAAAAGTGACTTTGTAGAAGAGACCAATGACCTAGGGACTCTCCTAAATAGAGTGATGGGCCTTCCCACTTCCTCACTCTTTGAGGAGTGGATGTTCTATTTTGTAGAAGAGATCCTCAGGGGGGAGGCTAATTTTCACTGGGAAAAGATCATTAGTGAAAATCTACATAATGAATCTTTTGTAGTGAACAAAACTTAGGAGTTCTACATGACCTCCTATCTTGTGTATTTGTTGGAAGTAAAGTTCCCCTACAAAGGATTGGACTGTGTTGGAACCTTGGGAACTAGGAAGGGGAAAAATACTATATATGATTGCTACCTACAACTCTAGTATAGAAACTTCAAAAAGGATTACATAAGGGTCAATGATGCCTTCATAATGCACATTGTTCAGACCTTGGAAAAAGACTATCATAAAAGGTTGTCTCATAGTGCCAGAGTGGTAGTAAAGAGTTTTAGGTATTGGTTCATAAAGTTCCCTAAATTCACATATATAATGGCTGAGGGATTCTTGAGGTTCCTGTATCAATTTCCCTACTACCCAAATGATAGGATCATATTACTGGAGCTCACCTAGAAGTTGCAAACTACCCACACTTTATTGCACAACAAGCATCATGCTGGGGTCCCATACCCCATTACATTTGGCTATGGGATGTATTCCTACCTTGCTACCCCATGCGTGGAGTACAACCTTGAGCTACATACAAAGACAGGAGGGTTGGATCCTCTTGGAAAACTAAAGAAGTAGGTTGGAAGGCAGTATGCCCATAGAACCCACATTGAATACTTCTGGGCTAACTGCGATGATGATCATGAGGTCCAAAGGTGACATTACATGAGGATGACTGCCAAACTTGTGAAGTACATGAATCTATATATAATCCCTGATCAAATTGTTGAAGATGACAACATTCTCGAAAAGATATAATTCTTTGATCAATGCGTTGTTGCCCGTTATTGATTGGGCTGAGCTGGAGGTCTTAGATTTAAAAATTGTCACTTGTCCAATAGAATAGAGAACCAAGGAGTGGATAGATGATCAAATAGCCCAATTGTAGCAACAGGGTGGAAAAATAACTTAAGGAGAATTCTAGGATAAAATAGAAAGTTAAACAAATAG
Source organism: Sequoia sempervirens (assembly GCA_007258455.2). Taxonomy (NCBI): domain Eukaryota; kingdom Viridiplantae; phylum Streptophyta; class Pinopsida; order Cupressales; family Cupressaceae; genus Sequoia; species Sequoia sempervirens. The sequence continues at coordinate 392,695,617 of VDFB02086081.1, forward strand.
TGGTGTTTCTACGGATTCTTCAGGTGAGGCTCCTAAGTCTCCATCGGTCACCCGATCTAGAAAAAGAAAAGACACATCCAAGTGGAAACCAAAACAAAAAGTCTATACTAGAAATATGGTGGAAGGGTAGAGGCCATTGAAGAAGGCAAAGAGAATGAGAACCTTTATTCCCGATATGCTCGTTATACAAGAGGAAGGGTCTCCATCGAAAGAAGAGGCCGAACAACCATGCTCACCACCACCCACCACCATTGCACTTCCAGCTACTGCTATTGCTGCTCCATCTCCCTCCACTCCTCAATCACTACCCATCTCGTCTCCACCCACTATGGACATCTCTATCCACCTCACCTCTGCTTCCTCGATTGCTCCCATGGTGGTGCTTGATTCCTTTTCCTCTACTACTCCCCCACTATCATCTTCCTCACTCCTGCCCCTATTGCCAACTATTTCCACTTTGCCACCTTCTCTGCCCACAACCTCTATGGAAACCCTCACCTTTCCAGATACATTCACCTCATATTTGAAAAATGTGCCACCTCATTTCTTTGAGGTTATTCTAAATCCTTAAGTTAAAATTATTATGGGCCAACTTGTTGCTGCCTTACCTCTCCCTCCACCTTCTAGTGAGCCACATAATATGGAGGCTTTAATGCAATTCTTCGAAGAGATGGAGAGGCTAAGAAGAGAGCAACCTAAGGAAAAAATAGAGGATGTTACTGAAGAGCCAGAGGACTCTGACAAAGGAGGGCTTAAGAATTGATTTGGATGAAGTATCCTTTGATGAAGGGTAGAAAATGCTTGAGGATGGAAATGCAGGTAATTTTGATGCTTACTATGATGTCAAAACTTCAGATTAGGAGCCAAAAGGTGAGCAGCCCAAGGAACATAAAGATGAAGAGGAAAACCTAGAGGATCATCATTCTAAGGAAGGGAAAGCTGATGCAGATGTTGATGAGCTCCTAGAGGCTAGCTAGGATGAGGGCATACAACATGAAGAAGTTCCTCTGAAATGAGAGCAAGATAAAGAAGAAGAAGAAGATACAGATAAAAGAGCTAATGTTCCCAACCAAGAAGCTGAGGTTAAGCATGCAAAAGTGAAAATCCAACCCAAGAAGAGGATGCTTGTACAAGGAATGAAGAATCTACTAAGCATAAAATAGGGAAGGAAATACTATCGGAAGAGGAGCAAGACAAAGAAAATGAAAATACTGAAGATGCTCCTAGACATGAGGAGGAAGAACCTTCAAAAGATAAAGGGGAAGGGGAAAACAATGAATTCACCACTACATCCTTGTGCCATCAAAAATAAGTTCCTTCATGGCTAGAGAAACAATTGAAGAGGAAAGCTCTTGTTCTCTTGGACCCCAAAGCCCACCTAGAGGCAATATTGGCTAGAACACAAATGAAGACATGGGAAAAGAAGAAGCCAAAGATTAGGTCACACATCACTACAGATGCCTCCGATTCTAGGATATTACAAGTGGCCACTCCCATCGTGGACAAATATGCATACACTCTTTAGGGAAAGGAATGCCAATTGACTACTATCAACTTGGGCCCAACATCTAGAGCTCAAAAGATCGATGAATTTCAAGGGCCTGTCTCTCCCATCCTCCAACAAATGAAAAAATATCAATCAAAAAAGGAGCTGAAAGAACAAGTGGAAGAATTGGCTTCCTACATACAATAATGGAAAGCATCGAGAGAAGAAGCTCCAATGGAATCGCCTGTGCTTGCCTTGCTATCAAAAGAAGAAGTCAATAAGATGGAAAAGATGAAGAACTGGACCAAGTCCACCTCAGATTGGTTCAAAAGAGTTATTGACATGGGAAACAAGGGAATTCATTGCGTGGCCAAAATTCATAATGAATATTGGGTCTTGCAAAAGGAAGTCGAGCAGGAAATCGAGGAATGCAAAGAGTTTCCAGAAATCTATAGAATCAAATACTATAAGATGGATAGCATTCTCAAGCTCTCCTACGCAATCTAGGAAAAGGAGTTAGCCCTACCGAAAGAAGACCACTAGCTGCTCGAGGCATGGCTACTCAATTGCAAGTATAAAAAGGAGTTCTAAAGAAATATTTAATTGAATTAGAGGTCAATCACACATGAATTATGGATCATCGGGTTGAATGTGATATTTTCCTAGAGCTAATGACATGGTATGAGATGCCAATGTTGGAAGTAGATCAGGAAGATATAAAGTGGGAATTCCATAAGAAAATGGAGCAAGGAATTGGTGAAACTCTATCGAAAGACTTCATGGATTTTGTTGCGTGATCCTTCTTAGAGTCAGAGAAAATGGTTAAGGAATAAGAAACATGCATAAAGCATCATGACCAAATGGTAGAAGGATACAAGAGGGTCACCTTCTAGATCTCTAAATCTGACTTTTTAGAAGAAAAGAAGCTCTTGGCTACCATCAAAAAATTTGTTGAATATGCCACAAAGTAAAAAGAAGCTGGAAACCCTAGAATAGATGATGAATTTTTAAATAGGTAGATAAAAGACAAAATAGGCTTAAGGACAAGATAGATAAAAGACAAAGTAGCCAATTTTTTATTGTAAAGTATTGTACTCATCTTGGGTGATGGGAAAACCCTAAGTGAGAATGAATCTGAGCCATTCGTTGAAAGTTAATCTTGGACATTCATTTAGCTTTTGGAAAACTATAAATAGGGGCTTGCTCCTCATTCGTAGAGGGATATGAGTTGTTGTGTAAAGGAATTTTGAAGAAATAGAAGGAGGAATTGCAGTTGGGTATTTTCTTTGAGTTTTCTCTAAATGTTTGCATGATTCAACCTCCATTGTTCATTTTGGTTAGTCTATTTACTATTTATCTTTCATTTTTAGCTTGTTAGTTCATGTTTAGTTTTAATGGTGGCTGTATGTTACAGTATTTGATGCACTTCCATCTCATGCTTTTTGTGGTTTATTGATGATAGTCACTTTGTAAATCTAGTCTAAGCTTATTTACTTGCTACACTCAATTCAATTGTATGTTCATGCTCGATGGATGAATGTTATAGTCTGAAAACCTGCAAAGAGCCTTAGAAGATTGTACTAGTTTTGTGATATTGTAGGTTTCTCTTAGTTAGAAAAAAACTTGGTTGTGGGAGTCTATCTATTGTAATGCTAGTCATTATTGTTACTATTCATAGATTTAGAGTTAGGATAACTTTCTAAAACCTCACATATTTTAATATTTCTTTGAAAATATGAATTAGTTTAGGATCCCAAGCATCATAACAATGTTCAATTTGATGAACACAATGAGTTTTAGGTTGCTATTATAAATTTTTAGTTACTATTCATTATTTCCAGAATTATGAAACTCCACCATAGACCCATGACTTCCATGCTTCATGAACCATAAAGGCCCCTTGTGATTACCAACAATCTCATCAAACAACTGAGTTGTTTTTGCATAGTCATGACCTAACACTTGAGAGACCTTGGGGTGATTTTTTGAAACTTAGTTGCAGATTATTACCTTTCAAGAGAGACATCACACTTGTGTGTTGTCTGTGTTGAGAAGTGCAAAAACACCCATCAACAGAATATATTGGTGCGTCCTAGATTTTGGAGTAGTTTTCTTAAATTTTATAACTAATTGTTAGACATACTATTCAACAAATTGTGTACCATATTAATTAGATCATATAGGATTTAATTGTTCAAATTAGATCATAGTGGCATCTAGTTTAACATGTGTACACTTAGGAAAAAATATGACATTTAATTAAACAGTTGTAGTAAATTGTTTAGTTAGAACACATCATCAATTTACATATATCAATTAGATCATTGTTGTATTTATTAAATAATCTTGATGAGATTGTTTAATTAGATCACAAGTGTATCCAATTCACTATATATCAAAATTTAAGTGCATGTTCTAAAAATTAGATCATATGTAGTATAAATAACATTAAGTAAACACATATATAACAAATTAAAGTGCTCATATATATATCATGGAATTCATATATCATACAAAATCACATCATCATCTTATATGCCAATGGTTACCAGACTCCTCAAGGCCTGGTGGTGGTGGCCGATGAGAGATTGTAGACTGTCAGTAGATCCTAGAGCCATCCCATGATAGGATAATCCTAAGCTCATCCCTAAGCTCTACATTATCCTTAAGTGATGTTGTATACTATTATTGAAGTCAATCTCTCTTAGTTCACACTCTATCTAGATCTACCTATAGGATTGAATTTATGTGATCATCAATAAGACCTCAGTCTCTTTCCATGAGCTCCTCATATACAACTATTAGCCATGCTATGGGCTCAAAAACATCTATGTGATGTCCTACACTCTACAATGGTGTATACTCGACCTACACTGGATGAATTAGCTGCACGTCAAGAATAATTTGAGAAATAATTTAACCCATAAAGTTGAGCTAATTTGAGTGCCAAATGAAGCATAGAATAATATCATAGATCATCATATAAAGTATAAATCTAAATTAATTATTAAATATAGTATACTATAAAGAAAAAAACATGTCATATCACTTGGATCGCCAACCCACTAGTGAGGATCAATGTATGCGATGACTATGGCTATGTTCAAACTCTCTTGTGAGGTTATGGGTATGGTAGCTGCCAATTTTTTTGTCTCCCCATGCTCATAGATGCTCGATCTCTTGGGTGTAGTAGGTTGTGCTTGTGATATGCAAGGAAAAGACCTAAGTCTCTCCTTAAGGGCATCATTGACCTCCCCTTTCTCCTTCATCTATCCTTCTGCTACAACGATCAGATACTCCTCTTCCTTATCTCTTCTTACATCTTTTTCATCATCCTTATCCTCCTCCTCATAGTCCTCTTGATGTTGTGGACATGGCTTGGGATCATTGATAGGATGATCTGTAGGAAATATGAGATCTAGTTATGTGGTATCCCACCACCTAGTGTATGTAGTGCTCAATACAATATCATCTGCATTAGACACTAGATGTCTTCAAGGGGACCTATATAATGGTATCCTGAGCTATGTATTGTGGTCAAGTGCCATTGTGAGTCAACTTGAGATAGGTCGGTTGAGGGATGAGAAACCCCTGAATGAGACTAAATTGTATATTCACTTGATCATAGTAAAAATGCATAACAATGTATTCATAACAACCAATAAAGAAATGATCACTTTGTTGGAAACTTCTAGAGACTAGGAGGGGGGTGAATTAGTCTACACAAAACTTGACCCCTTCTGGAACTTGAAACTTTCAGTACAACTCAAAATCCTTTATCAAATAAAGATACAACTTTAACTAGAGCATGAATAGAGAAGATTATAGCAATTAGAATCCTTAACATCTTCAACAACCTTAACCAATGAAAGATATAACAATCATCAAATAAGTAGAAAAGGGATGGAAAATAAGAACACACACATGCATAAAGAGACACCAGATTTATGTGGAAAACCCAATGAGGGAAAACCATGGTGATAATTAATTCACAATATAAGGCTCATCACCAAAAAGACATACTAGAAGGCTCAGTGCCTAGGACAAGATACAAATAAGAATTGAAGCACTGAAGTACCAACCAAATCTAGGAGAAATAGGTACCTAATGAGATTCATATCTCAAAGTAAGATGAAAAAATGATTTAAGGAGAATTACAAATATTGCCAACAAAAAACTCTGTTGAATGAGGTGTTATATAATTATTAATATTTCCTTTCACAATCTTCAACACTATCTCTACTAGATATTTAATATGAGTCACACACACACTTATTTGGACTTGTACACTTCTCTCTTATTGAAACTGAAATAATCTTACATTTATATCCACCACAACACTTTAATTCTTCAATTAGGTTGGTCAGGAAGAGAATAATCAATGAATATAATTGGTCAACCACCAAAGCACAATATAGTCCTATCTCGAAGGTATAGAGGACCAAAAAAATCTTAACACTTATTTCAGTGTGATCCTAAAGTGACTTAACCATAGGCACACATCAACCAAATTCGACATTAGGGAAACATATAGATGAAATATTTGATGCACATAACTAGTTGGCCCATAAACTCTTTTTCAATTGAATTTACCTATTGTAGAACTAAGTAGGATATGTCGGGACCCAAATATATTATGACACATCTTCCATGATTCTTGGCGTAGCCCCCTAAGCACATGACACAAGAAAAGGAACAAGCTCAGTTGACCATATATCTATAAATAAAGAAATACAACTCAAGACACAATGTGGCACCAAAATGACCAATTAGAAACATATGAATCACATAGGGATTTTCCTTGAACATCCAAAATCACTTCTATATGCTTCTTTCATACTTTCATGCCATCACTAGCCACTGCATATCAAATAGGTACAAAACACTCTATTTAGGAAACAAAAAATACATGATCAGATGATGTAGCATTATTAGAACAACTTGTGGACCATGTTAGCATATGATATTGGAACCGAGAAATTACACAAATGTTGAGAGACAATTCACCAAGCTATAGGAGTGGGCACATTAATGTAGAGAAATGCAAAGCATTTCCCAGACTAGTTTAGACAACTAGAAACACTACCAAACTTATGTAAATCATAGATTTCTCCTTGGAAACATAAGTGACTTGAAAAGATAGGAGTGCAATGTAAAAATCACTAACATTGAATACCAAACCAAAAGAATAGAAGTGGAACAATGGAGGAATGTAGAGCATTCTTTCGGACAAACTTCAATGCAACTTCTTGAACTAGAAATAATATAGGAACATGTAGAGACCAAATCTTTCTTTCAACAACACATATATTATTAGGAAAATCAAGATAGAGCAAGAGACATACAATAGACCTTTAGCAACATCTCTCCAACATTAGTCATTCTTCTAATCCTTATTTGAACATATCAATGTGAGAAAAACTCTACTAATAGAAATAATGCATTATATGAACATCAACAATAATACTAATTTGGTAAGGAATGGAAACCAACCATGACCTTCTTAAACTCTTCTCTTCTTTGATAAGACATGACATCCAATCATTAACTTCTTCAATTCTTCACTTCTTTGATAGGGCATGATAACCAACCATGAACTTCTTCAATTCTTCACTTCTTTGATAAGACATGAAATCCAATCATGAACTTCAACTCTTTAATCAATGTTAGCCCAAACTAAATGTAACAAAGACAACAAATACTTAAGGACTAATTGAATGTAACTCTCCTTGTCATTTCCAACATAGTTATTTTTAGTGTCTTTTTCACTATATTTTCTATTTCTACATTTTCTTTATTCTCTATCAAAACATAAACATCTAACAATCAGGTAGTTAGTAGGTTTCTCTATGCTTTAGTCTATTTTCTAGACTTCCTATCCATATGGATGCCAACTCATCCCTGAGACACTAGCATACCATGCCAAAGTATGAGATTGATGCTACTATCCTTAGATAGTGAGTTGTTTAGGAAACAGGCCGAAGCTTGGAAATTTTCTCTTTTGACCCTTTAAACATTCAGTTTAGTAGAAGGAAAGTGGCTGGTTGTTTGTAGTTCCTTTTTAGGCTTAGTACCTTTCCCTTTTTGATCTGCTTAGCAAACTTGAGGTAGTTTAGGGAAGCGTGCTCCTTAGGACTCTTCCGTGACCTGGAGTTCTGAGGGTAACTGTTCCCCCTTCTCTACAACATCATCTCAGATCCTACTATAGTCTACATTATGTGATCCATCATCATAGCTAATGGATAATTATCCTTAAAGGAGGATTGGTTTGAATTTCTAAAGTCAACACATATTTTGATTTCCCATTTTTCTTGCATAATGGAACAATTTTTTCCACCCATGTGGAGTGGTGGATAGGATAGATGATCCTTTCTTTAAGCATCTTATCAATTTCTTGGAAGATAGCATCAATGATTTGAGGATTATGATTCCTTTGATTTTGTTTGAAAGGTGACGTTCCAGGTTTGAGAGGAATGTGATGTTGGAATCACCCACCGATGAAGTTCTTAAGATCATCATAACTTTAGGAAAATACTTCTTTATATTTCACTAGTAATTGAATCAACCTATTTCTCTTGTAAAGAGCATAAAATTTTCCTATATATACCAGTTTAGGATTATTTGGAGTCTTGATATTAATGGTTTTATACTCACCAAAACTATTAACAACTTTTTCCATCTTTTTCTTGACATATCTATCATGCCTGTCAAATAGTTTCTCTAAAGAAACCAATCCTTTGGTTATTTTGTTACCTTTTAGTTGAACAATACCTTCCTATAATTCCTTCTCTTTTTCTGGACATAACTCATCACACATAGCCTCGCCTCCTTTGAAATACATTTCAAAAAAATCTGTGCACATGTTAATAAATATTGTATTTTCTTATCATTTTTGAAAATCTACCATTATTCTACATTGTTGAGGATGTTAGGTTGGTAAATCATTTCAACCCAATACAAGGTATCTTTGAAATTGGGGTGAGGGAGTAATAGGGAGGCAAAGACAACTAGAGAATCTTCTCTAGTATTTTGATCTCTTGGAATGGATTTGATGGAGAAGGAATCAAATGATTCTATTTCATCCCATACTCTATTCCTGTAGTGCCTCAATCTCTCATTCTTAATAGTATAATTTGTGTTCTTGAACTCTAATGTATATGAATAGGGAAATTTATCCCTGTCAGGTGATACCTATAAAAATCTGACATCAAAACCTAAGTTAGAACAACTACCATAAAACTTTAATGTCCATAATTTTGAGGATATTGTTGACATATCATGCCACCCTTAGATGACCCATCACTGATATATGATCTAAGAGATCTTACATGGGCCATCTTGTATGAGTCTTCCTTGAGGGTTCCTAAAATTGGCTGTCCCAAAATTTTGAGTTTTTAGACTGTCTCTTACCTGCTTCCTTCATGCCTTCTCCATCACTCTTCCTTTCCCATATTTTCTCTTAAGTGTTTTAGGTTTCAGTCTTCGCCCTTACCCTTTACCCCTTACCACTTCTCCCCTCTTTCATTTATGCCTTTCATCTATCAGCCTTCAGTTGTTAGCCTTTTCCCTAACATCTTACCTCTTACCTTCAGAGGTAAGAGGTAATACTTCCCTCTTACCTTTAGAGGTGAGAGGTAAGGCTTCCTTCTAATTTTTGAAGGTTGGTTTCCTTTGGGGTTAGTCTTCCCCTTATCCTCTTCTATTTTTCCATCCTTCTCATCATTTTGTTGAGTGAAGAACTTCTTCAAAATGTCAAAGGGACCATTCCTTTGGTCCCATTAATATTAATTTGTCTCTCCAATGGCTTCTTTTAATAATTTTGCTAAGTGTCAAATTTTTAAGCTTCAGGGGTAAGGTTTCCCCCTTACCTCCAATTTTCAGAGGTAAGGATTCCCTCTTACCCCGATGTCCCCTTTCTTCTTTGTGATTCTTTGCTCCTCCCTTCTTCTGAGGAACATGGTAGGACAATGGATTGATGCCTGACCTCCGATGGTCCAATGCTTTCTCTCCAATGGCTCAATGTATGAAGTTTTATGAAGACATAAGCACACTGTAAGCTCGACTCCCAACCTTCAATCGCCGAATCGCCGATGTCTGACAACTCATTTTTAGGACTTGAAACCATTTAATTCATTTACATTATAAAGGAATTTTTTTGGGCCCGACACCCCAATAATCCATGGATTAGTGTATTTTTGTTCAATGATGCCATTAATGCACAACTACGTCCTAGCTATGAGGCATGTTTTTTAGGGTTTGAGGACAACTTTTATTACTTCCCATGACTTCTCTAGATGATTTTGTAGGTGCCATGATCATTCATTACTGATGGGTATCCCTTTTGACCATTTCCATACCTAAATTGTGGATTTAATGGAGGATTTTGGATGAATTTTCTAGAAAATCTTCATGGAAGGGTGGATGGTGTGCTAGTTTTGTTCTCTCAAGGCTCTTCTTGGCATGATTTTCATGGCAGGTATAACGACCATTCTTGTTCTGGGAACATATTTTTTGATTGATCTCATGATCTGTATACGGATCTAGACTATTTGCAGTATTGAATGCTCAAATAAAATCAACTTAGCGGAAGACTTAATACATTTATACATTAACGAAATTATGCATTAAAAACTGAAACTTAAAGTGACAAATCAGAACATGAAAGAGGAGAGAAGAAGTGCAAACAAATTGGTAACGAAGTTCGTCACAATTGTGACTACGTCTCCGTGTTCACTCCAATAGAGAGACCGATCCGATTAACTCCAAAATCAATTACAAAAGCACCACAACCATTCTTCAAGTACTTCGGCAGCATAACAACACTCTGGCATACAAGAATGGCTCAAAGAATCTCCACAAGACCTCTCTTTCATGTCACCTCAGCTTCAAGACTTCAACATCTGAAAAAAAACTTAATCTCCATTCTCACCTTACACCCCCTTTTATACATGAAATTAGCCTAAAAAGGCTTAACAAATCCATTAAATGCCTAACCCTCCTTTCACAATTCGTACAAGTTGGTTTTGTATTTTTAAGACCCTTTTTGTTGGAGGGTTGGAGCTAATTTTGTTTGTTTTAGGCTTTAATAAGGCATTTGTTTTATATTCGGGCCACATTCTACAACAAAAATAAACACTGCCACACACACACACACACACACACACACACAGATATATATATATGGTTTTGCTCACTACATTATGGTCATGGGTTCCATTTTGTAAAATGAAAACATTGAAGAGATTAAAGAATTGAATAGCTGGGTTCTTTAACTGCTTCGCCGACTCACTACCTGATTAGAGAACCATAAACTCAGATGTCAACTGATTAGGATTGACTTCATGTGTCAAAATCCTATTAGCCATAAACGCTAACCTGTCCTCCAACTAAGCACTGACCTGTACGATGACTGGACTATCGAGGCCGACCTATCGCTGGCCGGGACACTGATGTGTATGCTGACCAAATACAGAGATGCCACGTCACCTGTATGGATGGACACATTTCAGCTTCTGATTGGTTCCGTATGGGTGACTCAACTACCATGTGTTTCACCCGAATTTGTCCACTTAAAATTCCATACGGTATGAACTGTTGATGATGTTAGCATCTGTAGGTCAAAAGGTCAATCTTCTCTTTGAACTTTGAGTGTCGATATCTTGAGCATATGACGTCGAATTTCGATGAAACGAGTTGCATTGGAAAGCTTGCAATGGGCTCTTTGCGATGAAACCAACTTCAAATATTTTTGATGATGCCATTTTTTTTTGCCTTTTGGATGCCCTCTGATCCCAGTTTGACCCAATGTTTGACTGGCCATAACTTGCACAAACAAACTCCTTTTCGATCCGTTTGAGTTGCATTGGAATCAAGACGCTGAGCTCTTTTTGATGGTGCTAATTCTGGAGAGAAATGAGACACTTTAATTTTGACTGAAAATATCCATCGGATCATCTCATGCTTCTTTGATAAAATCTACTAACCCTAGCTAGGTTAGGGTTTTGTTAATGTTCATCTTTGTCATGTTTGAACTATAAAGGAAAACCTTGTATATTTTTAAGGGTTCTTCCTCTAGTTTCTCTAGGGTTTTTCTATTGCAGACACTACATTATGTACATTTTGTCATTGTAAAGATTGCTTCTAAGCTTTTATGTTAATAAAATTCAACTATTATTACTATTATCCCTTACATGTTTGAGTATGTGTTTTAGTTGTTTCATTGATGTATTATGCTATTATAAACCAATAAGAAACACATTTATATCTTGGTGCATCACCTCCCTTTCATTTTCATGTTATCCTTATATCCCTTTTCCTTTGAGATTTGTTAGATTAGAGTAGTGATAGGGTTTCATGTGCTGGGTTAGATCAACATATTTGCACTTAGTTTAGAAGAGGAAGCCGACCTTCTCCAAAGATCCAACCTCATTTGTGCAAGGTCCCACACCTTGAGGTTATTTCCATTATGTCATTAGAATGCTGAAATCTTGTTTAGTAGGGTGCAATTTTATGTGACAATAAATTTTGGCATGCCCGGTGGACATAAGAGGAATTTTCATTTCATTTTGTTGAGGAAATGGTGCTACTCTCAATATTCGAGCCATGAAGAGGCTCTTAAACAAGTTCCTAGCGACTCTATAATCAAGGGAGGACTCTACATATGAATTGGTGACCTTGCTACTACCTATAATTCCTAGTTCAAGATTAGACTCACACATTCATGCCAAAAATCCAAACAAGAGTGTCTTCAAGAGGTAATTTCCAATACATCCAGCTCTCACTTTCTTCTTCTAGAAGAAGAAATATAAGCACATGTTCATCTCCTAGAGATCAATCTACACCACATGTGGGTAGATTATTTCAAGCTAGAACACCCTCTGTCCATACAAACATAAATTTATTCCATATGGATAACCTAGAAATCAATATTTCATATCTTTTACTGGTGGAAGCCCCTTGATTCTAGCCCAAAAAAGATGATATACCAATCAATTCCCTCAAAATTATTCACCATTTTACAAGTGAAACATAAATAACTCCAACAGAACACATCATAGATGTGGCAAACATATGCTTAGTGCATGATGTAACAAAAGATAAAGTGGTTGTTAGGTTACTTGCCACTTCACTGAAAGGTAAAGCATTACAGATGCTCATTTGTCATTTGGGGTCAAGAGGATTTCTATGGTGTAAATCAAGTAGATACCAATGAAATATCCTATAATACAAAATCAAAGAAAGTAGAAATGGAGGGTGGTGCATCTTCCATGGCTGGGAAAGCATAGTCTCTCAACAACCTCAACCAAGTGCAAATGTTGGACCAACAGGTAGAATAGTAGAGGCTCCACAATCAAATTAGCCTATTAATAGGCCTAAACAATTGGTGGAGTAGCCTAATATCACACAAGCAATGAGAATAGACCTTGTTACAAAGGTTCCTTCTAAAGCTAGTAAGCTTCCTTTCAACATAGTGGAGAAAATGAAGAATTCCAATCTAAATGTTACTATGTGGGGGGCTCTATCTATCCCATCACAAAGGGATTTTCTACATCAGGATTTAAAGGAACATAAACAAACATATGATGTACAAGAAAAAGAGTAGACTACTCCATCAATTAGCTTGGTGCAACCCAAAGAGGAAGGGAATTCAAGCAAAATCAGTAAGCCACCTCCCTGCTATCTTTAGCTAATTATTGGAAATCATATAGTGCATAATTGTATGATAGATTTAGGGGAAAGTAGTTATGTTATTCCTAAGGGAATTGTTGACATTCTTGGTATCAAGTATGAATTGGTGGCTAGAAATGTTTTACAATTGGATGACATTGCTGTCAATACAGTAAGAGTAATTAAAGACCTAAAGTTGTCCTTGCATCCATGTCTTGACTATGATGTGTTGCATGACATTTCAGTCATAGACCTCCCTGCTTATTTTTCCTTTTGCTTATCTAGAGATTTCATTGCTAAGATAGGTGGATACTTGTCTGTTGATTGGTATCACATGCTATTTAGAACTAGATATGGAACTAAAGCAACCATCAAATATGAGCCCATAGAAAATAATCATCTAGAGTCATACACTCCTAGTCCAATAAACATGAATTGCACATTGCATGATCAAAAGGAAGAGTGTTATGTTCATGAGCCTAAAAATACTATAGAGGAGGTACCCAATTTTTTGTTGGATGAATGGGGAAATGATTTAAATTTTGATCCATTTTTTATTGTTGAGGCAAAGGAGACTAGTCTTGGCACCAATTTCATTCATGAGGAGAATGCTCTTGTCCCTAATCTCATAAAAAAAAGGATGATTTAGGGGGATTGTGGTAGATATTTTTTGATGGTTCCAGAAATGTAAATGGTGTTGGTGCTGGTGTAAAAATATTATTTCTCTTTTAGGCTTCAATTTATTTGCACCAACAATGTGGTTGAGTATGAAGCACTCATCCAATGTCCCCATCTTGCACAAAAAAGGAACATCAATCTGTTACAAGTTTTTGGTGATAGTGAATTGGTTATCCATCAAGTTAGAATTCAAGCTCCTCAAATAACAATCTAATAAAATCTTACAAGCATAGGGTTTGGGGTTTAATTGAAGGCTTTGAAGGTTTTAACATCCAAACAATTCTGAGAAGTCAACATAAACATGCTAATAGACTTGCTGCGGTTGGTGCTCAATTTGACATACCAACACATATTACAAGTAAAAAGGAGTAACATATCAGACTTGTGGTGAGGAATTCTATTCCAAATAATCAAGATCACTAGCAAGTATTTGATAGTGACCAATAGATAGCAAATTTTTGGCAAGATGAGGAAAATTTTTCTAAAAGAAATCACTCAAAGCTACAAAATCAGTATGGTGATCAAATTTTGTATCTGAGTAGCAACAAGCTACCAAATGGTATTATCAACCTTGAAGGTATTTTCAACCATGATGATCAATTAAAGTAGAAAAATATGAACATAGCTGCAAAGAAGGGTGGCTTCAAGCCAATAGAAATTTTAGAGGGTAAGTCTCTAAACTTGGGAAAGGTATGCTCTACCACTGAACATGATATTTTCATAGATCTTTGCAATAGATACAATGATGTTGTTTCTTGTACTTATGAAGACCTAAAGGGTTTTGACCCATGCCTTTCGAAACATACTATTGAATTAGATCTAGATGCCAAACCTGTAAGGTAAAAAAAGGCCTATAAATCCTAAGATTGAACCTTTGATGAGAAAAGAGTTGGGAAAATTGATTGAGGCTAAAATCATTTTTCCCATCAAGCATTCTTCATGGGTGGAAAATATTGTTCTTGTTAGAACAAAGAATGGGGAAATAATACTTTGTGTAGATTTTAGAGATCTAAATAAAGCCTCCCTAAAGGGCCATTATCCCCTCCCCTCCATGGAGTAGATTTTACAAAGAGTTAGTGGTTTAGAAAGGTTCTCTTTCTTAGACAGTGTAGAAGAGGGGGACCGACCACACCAAGGCTCCAGGTCACAAAGATCTGAGAGTGGAGGGCTGCCCTAATCTACCTCAAGCTAGGTAAGTGTTTTAGGTCAAGGATATAGAATGAAGAGCACTCTCAGGTGCTTCTATCACTCTACTAACTTGGGAGATTTGATGGGGCTAAGTGAGAAGGTTTTTGGAGCCTAAAATATACCTCAGATAGCTCTCTGCCTGAGGACAACAACATAGGTTAGGGACAACAATGCAACACATTGGTATCTCTTTGGGGTGCTGACATCCATATGGTAAAAAAGTGTAAAGTATAGTGAAAGGAGAAAAAACCAACTAACTACTAGCAGCTAAGGTCTAAAATACTAACTAGAATGATAATGAACAAAATAAACAAAGTGACTAGTAAGATGATAAAGGAGATGATGAAAGTGAGGGTGATGAAGAGAAAATCATGAGAAATCTAGTTCTCCAGCAAGCTCCATAGGAGAACATACCTACACATAACCAAGAGAGGAAAAATATTGGGGCTGTATAGGGGTTTCCCTCATTCAAACCCCCACTTTGGTGTTTCCACCTCCACAGACAACTAGATAGATCAATAGAAAATGCGATAAAGAATCTAATGGAGAGAAAAAAAACAATAACAAAAACACTATGCTATGCAAATCAAGAAGCAATATCACCTTCTCAATCAAGATTCCCTCAAGAATGTGGAGGAGGATGCAAGCTTGGTAAGGTATATGTTTCCACAACAGAAAAGAAGTAGTCCCTTGGGATACCAAGTTGCAATTCCAATGGTGGAAAAAGTGCAACAAGATATGAAGAAGCTATAGAGAATTGCTCAAGAGATACTAAAAGATCAAATTAGTGTGTAGAATGGAGTCTAAATTGCTAAAGAGGTGAAGTGAATGAGAAAGATATGCATTTGAAAATGTTTTAGGAGGGAAAGAGCCATTCTCCAGTCAACTAGAAGGTGTAGAGGCGTTACACTTCATCGCTAATGGAGAACACAATGTCTCTATAGATTCTAGAGGCAACAATATGTCAAGGATGGAAACATGCTGCATAGACGTCCACACATTGCACATGCATCCTTGAAATAAATTGCCCCACCAACACAAGAGACAAGCACCAAGTGGATGGAAAGTAGGTAGGTGATGTGGAATTATTTAGTCAGGGTTGATTTTTCTAGAGTAGAGGGTGTAAAAGGGGAATTTGTGAGAGGGGTGCAAATTCACTCCTATATATTTTTTCCTCACTTTAGTAGGAAAGCGTGTCAAATGAATGTTTTGTAAAGTAGATCAAAGAGTTTAGAAATGTATTCCTTAATTTTTGAGGAAGAAGACCACAATCTGGTGAACTCGAAAGCACAGGGCATGAAAATAACTCCATAGGTACTCTCTCCTGAGGAGGTTTGAACAAAGGACTTTATAGATCCTTGGAGCTATAGAGTTGATTAAAGTGCACTAAAGGACCATAGATTAATGATGGAAAAATCCTACAGGATGCAAGTGCTTCATAGGCACTCAGACTTACAAAAAAGGTGCTCCCTAGGTACTCTCTTTTGAAGGAATCGTGATGTATGGGACTCCATAGAGTTGGATTAGAAAGCAGCTTCATAGGAACACCTGCAAAGCAACATGTTAATTTGTAGATAAAACATGTTAGAAAACAAAATGCAGCAAGATAGGCATACAAGCAAGTAGACAGTCACGTAGATAGTTGAAAAATTGAAGGTGAAGCTTTCAAAGGGGTCCCTTGGGAACCTTTCAAAATAAAAGGGGTCCACTCAAGGGATGCTTAGTTTGAAAGTATAAGAGTATTTTTGCAAATTAATTCAACATCAACAAATCCTTTTGAAATATGTTCACTTCATAAAGGAATTCAAAAGGAAGAAGGTCCCCTTGCAAGGGGAAGGTCAAAATTCACCCATAGGAGAAGGTACTCCCTCCTTGGAGGAATTTTTTTCAAATTCTTTATTTGCGAACCCATGATGAAGGAAAAGTGTTTCGCTAGGGGTCCTTGTTGAGGAATGCAATTTTTGAAAAATGTTTTAAAAAGATTTTTGAGTATGCACTTTTCTAAAAATCAAAGTGACATGATAGCCCCCCTGTAGGATGATGTATACTAAACATAGAGGTACATGGCATCTTAAGGAGAGAAAGCCAAGAATGAAAAAGTGATGTTGTGGCCTGTGGAACATAACGAGATGTAACCATGGTAATTTTGTCTCAAACACGAGGGAAAACACATGAGCACCACAACATCAAAAAGCAAGCATGAAATATTAGAGAAAAAAATGCAAGAAGAGACAATAGCATCATGGACAAGGGACACAGGGGTGATATGATATTTCAAGGTCAAAGCTACTCATAAATATAGATAGATGATAATAGTATATTAATGAATTGTCATCAATCCCCTACTATATCAAACCATATGAAGAATGCTCAAGAAGATAAAATAAAAATAAAAAATTGGATCAACATGGAAGGGAAGCCTAAATGCCCCCAACACTTTGCATCATCCCCAATTATCAAAAACCAATACACATAACAGAGGAAGAATGATATAATAAATAGAGGAAGTTTTAGGACACATAAGCACTCTTGTATCCAAGCACCTACGAAGGTGACAAGGGCCATCCATGAACATATAACACAAGAATGAGAGAACACAAACACACACACAATCTACTCTACATATAAAGAAGAGGCACCCCCTAGTCCTCATCAACCAAGAGGTCATTGACATCCAAATATAGATCATTATAAGGTGAAGGTGGATGAGCCTGCAATGGAAAAATATCAAGGGGGGAACCCTCTAACCCTCCCACAACAAGAGCCAAGGAAGAAGGCCCTGCAAGGTCTTCTCTGCTTAGTTCCTGTGGGGTGAAAGTCAAATATTTCTCAAATATCACTGTTAGGGTTGGGACCTCATCCAAAGAGTTAAACATGCACTTCACAAGAGTTCCATGTGTTTCCTCAATGAATGAGGGAGGTGACACCTAAGACTCACTGCTAGGCTCAGCGAGTGACTCAAGAGTAGTGACAAACTCTGGGGACATTGGGACTTCCTTTGTCACCAGGATGACACATGCTAATGTAGAACCACTTTCAAAGAAGGCGGACCCCTCATTTGACCCCCATTGCTAGCGGGGCCATCCTCCATCTTCTACTTTGTTAGGGGATGCAAGATCCCCATGATCGAGGCAAAATGAATGAAGGAGGAGGAAAAATCCATGGTGGACACCACAAAGGTGTTCGACATGTCCACGAGCTTTGAAAATGCTAGAATATTTAGGAGGGACATCAGAAGGGGTGGCTCAACTGAAGGAGCA
This sequence comes from Sequoia sempervirens, assembly GCA_007258455.2. Classification (NCBI taxonomy): domain Eukaryota; kingdom Viridiplantae; phylum Streptophyta; class Pinopsida; order Cupressales; family Cupressaceae; genus Sequoia; species Sequoia sempervirens. Next base: position 392,713,896 of record VDFB02086081.1, read on the forward strand.
ATAAACACTTGCACCTTTTTTGGATGAGGCTCATTTACACTCGTAGCAGGAGCTAGAAGCAACATTGAAGCTAATGAAATTGAAGCAGAGGGGACAAGAGAGGGGGATGTATCAGAAGGTTCCATAGTAGAAATTATCGAATCCACCTCCTTCCTTTGTAGAGTGTCCTACTTAGTGGTTTGAGCCTTTCTTCGATTCTTGTGCTCACATGCAAGATGGTTCCTGTGACTCCAAGAGCTATAGGATGAAACCTAAGATGGAATAGAGGACTCCTGTTTGACCATTAGAGTGTCCATGATGACCATTTCTAGTGGAGGGAGAGACTACTAGAAGGGAAAAGGAGGAAGAGGTTGGGAAGAGGTTGGAACAACAACAAAGGGAGTCGACTCTAATTCCTTAGCAGTGGGCCTGTTTGCATTCACCACCTTAGGGGTAGGAGTGATAGGAGGCCGTGGTGGCCAAGCCATAGAGGACTCCCCATGGGAACCCTTCCCCTTACCATATTGAATAGGTTGAGGCATCATGGGCAAGGTAGGAAGGTTAGATACTTGAGTCTTAGCTTTACGCCAAGTAGGTACCATCTAAATTCTCATGTGAAAGGCAGTAGTAACCCAAATCTCCTCTTGAAGAAGGGAGGCAGAGGTGGTGCCCTAAGTATGGGTAGGATTATCCTTTCCCTTATGAGAGGAAGAGGAAAATTGTTGCTATGCTACTAGGTGAGTCACTTTCTACTACCTTTTGCCCCTAGTTTTATGCTTTATGTAATTCTAGTAAAGTAGGTCTATTCTAGGAGGGAGCAAACCAACCAGGGCGGGCCAAAAATGATCCAAAGAGTAACCCCCAAAAGATTCCAATGATTGATATCTAGTGTCATGCACAACATGCATGACACCTTTGTGAGAGAAATTTAAAAATTTGTGAATTAAAAAAGCAATTCCATTCATGGAAGCTAGCCATGGGATGCCCAACTTCATCCTAAGAAAATCAAATTTCAGAATGACATCAAAATTTGTATCCACACTCCTAGGTCTAACTAGGATGAAAAGAGTTATATATTTTGTTTTCTCATATTCCTCCATCTATAATGAATTTAACCATAACATCTCCTCTATAATAATATTCACTTAGCTTGTGGGGTCAACTAGGACTCCTGTCACAATGTTTCCATTGAGGTGAGCAAGAATGTATAGGAGAGAGGGCTTGTTATTTAGAGGCAAGTCATGTGAGGTGAAAGTTACATTTGGAAAACCATTCATAGGCTATGGGGGAGGAGTAATCAAAACCATGTTAACATATGACAAAGGTTTAGGAGAAGCATCGAAGGGGTCAATAATCAAGTTCACCGAATGGGACATAAATGGGTTCATGTAAATCTACAACTCACTATTAGCCTTTGCTACCAACTTATTTGTGTTTTGTTTCTTCCCATCAAGATGGATGGTACCATCATCGATGCGATCATGTATCTCATGATGCAGAAACATGCAAGACTCAGTATCATTCCCATTGAAATGATGGTACTAACAAAAAGCATTCCCATCATACCAATCAAGATAAGACTACTTCAAAGGTTAGGGATTTTCCAAAGTTATGATCTTATCCTTCAATAATTTTTTTAAAATATAAGAATAAGATTTAGCTAACTTTGTAAACTTTCTATTACATTTGAGGCCATGATAATTAGTCATGGCAACTACATTTGCAATAGCCTTTCCTTTTCCTAAAATAGACAATAGATTTTCCTTTGAAATGGGAGCGCGAGGAGGATCCCCTGAACTGAACCACCATTTGCTGGTACTCCTGCAATGCAACACACATATGTGCAAAGGAAGGGTATTTTATTAAGGTGAATTTCTCTTGCCAGGTTCACTGCATATTTCCTATGAATACCTTTTGCACATTCGAGAAGGGTAGTGGGTATGAAATTTGTGAAAAGAGCACTTGGTAGCATGCTATAAAGTCATTTATCTTCTTGTGCTCTCCTTGCTTACATCAGGAAAAATTTGAGGTCATCTTCATACCAATGTTAGCCTAGAATTGATAGAGAAATTGATTTACAAGTTGGTCAAATGAGAATATAGAATTATCAAGAAAGGAACAATACCAATCAAGTGCTATATCCTTAAGTAATTGAGGGAAAAGATTATCCATTAGAGCATCATGGTGGAAGAAATATGTGCACATAGAATTAAATCCTAATACATCTATTTGCAAATATCTCTTACCACCATAATTTTTGAATTTAGGAATCTCTATTCCCTGGGGGAAAGGAGTACTCAAAATCACCACCGACAGTGGGCTATGTCAAAAAAAAGGTTAGAAGATAGGTTGGGCAGAGGCTTGAGAAAGGCTTGCCAACTGGTTTTGCATCTGACCCATGTTCTAAAGAAGAGCATTCAAAATAAGGTTAGAGGATAACAAAGGCCTAGTGGAACCTCCCCTAAAACCACTACCACTAGAACCACCTCCGAAGCCATCACTGTGACCACTGCTAGAGCCACCATTGGAACCACTAGTTTGACCCCCACTGGAGCCACCACGATAACCTCCACCAGTGCCACTACCACTAGTATTGCTTGAGTCACTACCGCTAGTGCCACATCCACTACCAAAGCCACCACCGCTCATCCCACCAGAGCCCCCACCACTAGGATCAGTAGGAGGGGTGAAAATGAAACCAAGGGGTATCCTACTCACCTTGATAGTGTTAGGCTTTTGAGAATCAGAGGAAACATTGATTGAGGGGCCCATTTCAACCATGCATATAGATGTGGTAGGCATCGGGACACCTATTTGTTTCTCATAGGTATCAGGCACCTCCCCTTTGGTAGTACTTGATCTAGTCCTATAAGAAGGGATGTATGATTTAGTTAGATTAGTGAGGCTATGTAAGAATTCTATACCTATCTGATCCTTACCTAACATGTATCTCACCTCACTGGCAAGCCTAGTAGCTCTCACCATATTTGGTGCTTTCTCCAAATGATTCATGAGGGATAACAACCTCCTATTTAGTGCCAAAAATTTTTCTACAAGAATATGAATAGCATCATCCTCATCCATAGATGAAGCTGTAGGGGATGTTGGAGGAGTGGGTACATAAGTGGTCTGATCAATGAAACCCATCTCATCTATTTAACCTATGGAAAAAATAGTAGTAAAGCTAGAAGTGACCTTAGTCTTTTCCATTGGTAAGTTTCATAGACTTCTCCTAACAATGTACCTAAAGGTTGTAGATTGGGTTGTGATGCTCATAAACCCTCACAATACCCAAGTCTAATTTGGTTACTGAGTGCGTGGAAAAAAAAATTGATGCAAAGAAATGAATAGATGTTGTTCATGTTAGGTTCACCAAAATTTAAAAGAGGGGGACCAACAACACCAAGGATCTAGGTCATGGAGAGTCGAGAGTGGAGGGCTACCCTAATCTACCTCAAGCTAGGCAAGTGTTTTAGGTCAAGGATAGAGAATGAAGAGAACTGCCAGGTGCTTCTGTCACTCTACTAACTCGAGAGATTTGATGGGGCTAAGTGAGTAGGTTTTTGGATCCCAAACTATACCTCAGACAACTCTCTACTCGAGGATAGCAGTGTAGGTTAGGGACGTCATCATAGCACACTAGCATCTCTCTAGGGTGTTGGTGTTTGTATGGTCAAAAAGTGTAATGTACAGTGAAAGGAGAAAAAACCAACTAACTACCTAGTAGCTAAGGCCTAAAATACTAACTAGAATGATAATGAACAAAATAAACAAAGTGACTAGTAAGATGATAAAGGAAATGATGCAAGTGAGGGTGATGAAGAGAAACTCATGAGAAATCTAGTTTTCCAGCAAGCTCCACATGAGCACCTACCTACACATATCCAAGAGAGGAAATTTTTTGGGGTTGTATAGGAATTTTCCTTAGTCAAACCCCCACTTTGGTGTTTCCACCTCCATGGACAGCCATATAGATTGATAGAAAACACAATAAAGAAGCCAATGGAAAGAAACTGAATAATAATGAAAACACTATGATATGTAAATCAAGAAGCAATATCACCTTCTCAATTGAGGTTCCCTCAAGCACATGGAGGAGGATGCAATCTTGGTAAGGTCTACACTGCCACAACAATGAAGAAGTAGTCCCTCAGGACACCAAGTTGCAATTTCAATGGTGGAAAAAGTGCAGCAAGATATGAAGAGGCTGTAGATAATTGCTCAAGAGATACTAAAAGATCAAGTTGGTGTGTTGAATGGAGTCTGAATTGCCAAAGAGGTGAAGTGAATGAGAAATATATGCATTTGAAGATGTTTAGGAGGGAAAGAGCCATTCTCAGGTCGACTGGAAGGCACAAAGGCATTACGCTTCATTTCCAATGGAGAACATAATGTCTCTACAGATCCTAGAGGTAGGAATATGTTAGGGATGACAACACATTGTGTAGACATTCACATTTAGCGCACAAGTGCTTGACATAAATTACCCCACTGACACAAGAGACAAGCACCAAGTGGATTGAAAGCAGGTAGGTGATGTGGAATTATATAGTCGGGTTTGATTTTTCTAAAGTAGAGGGTGTAAAAGGGGAATTTGTGAAAGGGGTGCAAATTTGCTCCTATACAGATGGTTATTTAGGCTACAACCAAATTCTTGTCCAAGAATCTAATTAGCATAAGACAACATTTAATACAAAGTGGGGAATCTATGCTAATTGTAAAATGCATTTTGGTCTAACCAATGTAGGTGCCATTGTTTAGAGATCCATGGATATGGCATTTCAAGGTGTGTTTAGACAATTTGTTTTGGTCTACTTGGATGATATCACAGTGTTTTGAAAGCATGCAAAAGACCATTTTAGTCACCTTGAGAAAGTATTTCAAAAATTTATGGAATATGGTGTTTCCCTAAATCCAAATAAATGTTTCTTCACCACTAATTAGACAAGCTTCTTAGGCACATTGTTTCAAAGGATGGCTTAGTCATTGATCCTGCAAGGGTAAAGTCTATCTTGGCCATCCCACTTCCCAGTCACAAGAAAGGATTATAGAGTTTCTTAGGAACCATTAACTTTGTGAGGAGGTTCATTCCAAGCCTTGCTACTTTGGTAAAGCCTCTTACTTCTATGCTTAAGAAAAATATGGTCATCAAGTGGACCAAAGAAGGTATGGATATCTGTAACTAAGGGTTAATTTAGGTTTGATTAAAGTTAGCAAATCAATGAAGACAATAAACCCAAAGAGATTACAAAATACAATGGAAGCTAAAATAAAGAATGATTATACCTATTAATCGCCGATACCTCCATGATCCACTTTTGTAACACCTTCTAGCTTGTTGGCTGATGTGTTGCCCTCAGATTCGATGTGCAAGCAATCTAGAAATACAAGTCTAAGTCCTACACCAAGTATTGAAGGATTTGAACAAATGTCTATGCCTATGACTATGATTAACAATGCCTAAACATGCTAAGACTTAATCAAATAAAGACAATAAATGCTACAATTACTATGAAAAACATCTAAGTATCTCAGTGTGTAAGTGTGTAATGTGTCTGTGTAATAAAAAAATGAGAGGAAAATGGCATTTTATAGAAAATGCCATTTTGACTGGACGGATGAGATTGACTTTTGACGAAGACCTAAAATTAGAGGCCCAGATTAAATTTGATAATCCCTAATCAGGGTTAGGGAAAAGTCATTAATCGAGCGGTCGAGATGCCATCTAAGAAGATTGAATCAGCGATGGAGAATAAATGAGGAAATTAATTCAAAAATAAAGATTTTCAAAAATGAAGGAGATAAAGACTGAACTGAAGATCAGGTTTGGAAAAATCAAGAATCTGCCCGATTACTTGATTTTTGGAGGAAAGTTACCATTTTGAATTAAATTAATTCAAAATATGGATTTTGTGAAATAATAAATAATTGATTTTCCAATTATTTACCAAAATGAAGTGCCAGTTAAGATTGAGATGACATTTTAAATAATTTCATTTATTTAAAATGAGAAGAATATTAATTTTGGCAATTAAATAATTAAAGATAATTATTTAATTTAGAAGATAACATTAATTAATTAAATTAATTAATCAATTCATTTAATTATGACAATTAGTGATATATTAAATAAATAAATGAAATTCATTTATTTAATAATCAGGAAGAAATGAATGAAGAAGGGTAATTAAATAAATTTAGAAATTTATTTAATAAGGGGAAGACTTAGATAATTAATGACATATTTAATAAATAAATATACTTTATTTATTTAATAATCATGAAGAATAAAAGGACATGAATTAATTAAATAATTATGAATTATTTAATCAATAGTCGAATGTGGACCAAAGACATAATTAAATGTCATAATTATGCTAGGACGAAAGTGGTAAAAATAGAGCTTGCAAGCCTAGGTCATTTTTAGGTGTCTACATTTTGCCCCTCTTTGTCATAATGTAGCATGTCGCATTGTGACAAATAAAATAAGTCAAAAATATGCCCTAGTGCAAAATAGGATGAGAAATAATGATGAGGGAGGTAGCGGTATGCCCCCTCGAGAGGACAGACGGGTTCCAAGATCACGAGTGTGCTCTCGAAATTGATGAGAAGACTAGAATATGAAGAGACAAAGAAATGTTAGTGCAAAAGATATGGATGATGATATGGATGCAATGCCTATATGAGATGGGCGAGAGAAGATGACATGACTAAAGGAGATGCATGTTAGTTCCTAGACCAAATCCTTCAAAACATTGCCATAGGACTTTAATATTTATTGCTCTTAATCATCATTGGGCTGTAAAAATGACACAAATGGACAAAAAACACCATGATATGACGTAGACCAAGGTGTGTAAGGTCATCCACTTGAAAAACAGACAGTCACAGACAAGGAATGTCCTAACTCATACTAAGGGCGAAGTTGCCCCAGTCTTTTTGTCAAGACAATCCACAGAAAGCAGTCAAAGAAAATAAAATAGGCCAGGAGACATCATCGCACCTCTAAATCCTTCATGGGACATCCTCGAGGTAGCTAGTAACATGACCAAAAAGACAAGACAGTAAAAATATAAGACAAAATAGCCAAGATAGTTAAAAGATAAGACAAGATAGACTAGAAAGATTAAAAACCATTTTATTTTGTTTGCCAATGTTTGTTTGCCAAAGATTGATTTCTTGTCGGTTTGACAGTTTTGACAGTTTAAGAGTTTTGCCAATTTGACGGTGTTGACAGTTTGACGGGGCCTATTGTCAGGAAGGACACATCCTAGAAAAGGCAAAGGACATTTTGACAAGGTCCAAATCCGAGAAGGACACATCTTGAAGAGGACCAAAGAGTGACGAGAATGACATTGTTTTGACTAATATGTTTTGGCAAGTTGACTGATGTTGACTGTATGATTGATTGGACTGTGCTTTCTGATTTTGAAGAATTTTGACATTGACGTTTCAAATGACTGCCTTGTGTCTGAGTTTGACTACGTCTGACTTATTTGACCGATGTGATGATTGTGACAAATGCCATGATTTTATTTGGACCAACCTAAAAGGACTGACCTAATGTCTTAGGGACTCATCGACTGATGGCCTTGCCTACGTAGCAAATGCATAGAGACAACGTAGTTCGACAATGACATGGACTGACTGACATGACTGAATTTGACTCCATTTTTAGGATTTTGACATTGATTTGGATGTTTTTTGTGTTTTTCTTCAGGATGTTTTATGATTTGTAGGTCTTTCTTCAGGACATTTTATGATGTTTGTCTTTTTTTAGGACATTTTATGATGTTTTTATCTTTTTGTCGTTTTATGATTTTTTTGGATTTTGACGTTTAAGAGGATCGTGACAAATGCATATGACTAATACCTACACATGAGAATCCAAGGACAAACATGATTGTGCCCCTAGTCAAACTAAATACCAATTGACAAGTGATGACAACATTGTTTGACGTGGGAAGGACGCATCCCGAAACAATGTGAGGATGATGATGATAATGTGATGAAAGTATGGAGGTCTACAGCCGGGCCAGGAACAGAGTCAAGTAAAATTTTGGATAATGTGATTGTATGGATTAGACTCATTGCATTTGGAATGACTTGGTTAGGACTAGATGGGATGTTGATTATCCTTAGACCGTTTGACAAGGGAAAGCAAAGATAGGTGACAGGCATGAAAGGATAGGGGGTGGCCTTGGTAAAAGACGAGAGACATGAGACTAATGGAATTGTCATTTGATTTTCAAGGACTATGTCGTATAAGGACAATAAGACTATGACGGTCAATGACATGATGTTTCATGAATCGTGTATAGCTATGTTTAGTGAAGGGCTTAAGGAATATGAACTCAAGTATAGCTATGTTGAAAAGTAAGCTCTTGTTGCTATTAGAGCATTGAAAAAATTTAAAAATAGGTTGTCTAATAATAGGATGCAACTAATGGTGCCCCAAGTCAGCATTAAAGAGTTCTTGCTAAGTAGAGATATTAATGAAAAAAGGGATGGATGGATCACCAAGGTGATGGAGTATGACATTGACATCAAAATCACCAAGTTAGTGAGAGGAAAAGGGTTGCGTGAGTAACTTGTCTCAACATTTGAGACTCCTATAGAGGTTTCCCTTATGCTATAGGAACAACATGGACCAAATGCAAACATACAAGGCAACTAGGTGCATGATATGAGTACCTTTTTATAGCAAGGTAGATATCCTTTGGGTCTAAATAGGACCAAAAGAAGACATTTCAGATTATAGTCCATTCCCTATGTCATAGTGGATGGCATACTCTTCAGAAAGGATTTAAATGGAGTCCTATTAAGATACATAGTGGAAGATTAGGTCAATAGAATGCTAAATGAATTCCATGATGGCTCTTCAGGTGGCCATTTTTTTGCAAGGACTACTGCTGCTAAGATTATGAGGGATGGCTATTATTGGAATTTTTTTTTTTAATGACACTCACAAATCGGTGAGAAATTGTAAAAAGTGTGCTTTCTTTTCTGGAAAGAAAAGGTTGGCTGCCCTACCTCTTCACCCCATTCAAGTTGATCAACCATTTACAAAGTGGGGTTTGGATTTTATTGGCATGATAAATCTACCATCAAGCATTGGTCATAAGTGTATTTTAACATCCATAGATTACTTTACAAGGTGGAAAAAGGAAGTTGCCTTGAATGATGTCAATGATGCTTCATTTTTAAAATTTCTTGATGGAATTGTTACTAGATTTAGCACTCCTTCCACCATTATTTTAGATAATGCCAAAGATTTTACTAATACTTAGATACTTGATTGGGCAATGAAGCATGGCATTTACTTGAATAAATCATCTAATTACTATCCTTAGGGTAATGCCCTAGCTGAATTTTTAAATAAAAAATCTCATCAAGATTATCAAGAGGACCATTGAAGACAACCAAAGGGTTTGGAATAGAAAGTTGAAGACCACCCTTTGGGCTGATAGAATTACTCCTAAAAGAGTGATTGGTAATTCTCCTTTCATGCTAGTTTATGGAAGGGAAGAAAGGTTACCATTGTCATTGGAGTTTCCTTCCCTTGAGTTGGCACATAAGCTAGAGTTAGAAGAAAATGATGCTATGACACTAAGGATGGTTGAAATCTTGGAACTGGAGGAGATAAGGAAAAAATCTATGCAAGTCATAGAAACACATCAAGCACAGGTCAAAAGAATTTTTGAAAAGAATGCAATTCATAGGATGTTCAAAGAGGGAGATCTAGTGGTGAAATGGGATGCAGAAAGAGCCAAAGTTGGAAGACATTCCAAGTTTGATGCCATGTGGAGTGGTCCATACATCATCAATAGCTACAAGGAATCCAATGCATTCTATCTTTCTAGGTTGGATGGTGTGGTTCTTCCAATCTTAGTCAATGTGATTCATCTCAAACCTTATTTTTGATAAGCTTTGAGTTATCAAGTACACATTGTAAATATTTTTTCTTTTCATGAAGTTCTTTGCACACCCCACATTCTCCTTAAGGGAATGTATGTTCCTAGTTTCCATGCTTTCCTCAAAGTGCATACCTACACATGTTTTGTTTTTCCCTTGGGAGGCCTAACTGTTAAGTTATCCCCTTCATGACTCTGTGCCTAATGGATTGATAAGGCCTCTGGATTCCATGAATAATGGACAATCATCCCACATAAATCACCAAAATTTTGACAATTCATGCCACCCTTAGATGACCCATCACTCATATATGATCTGATAGATCCTACATGGGCCATCTTGCATGTGTCTTCCTTGAGGGTTCCTAAAATTGGCTAAGTCCCAAAATTTTGGGTTTTTGGACTGTCTCTTACCCACTTCATTCATACCTTCATACCTTCTCCATTACTCCTTTCCCATATTTTCTCTAAGTGTTTTGGGTTTTATCCTTCTCCCTTACCCTTTACCCCTTACCACCTCTCCCATCTTCTGTTTTCGCCTTTCTTTTGTCGGCCTTCAATTTTCGGCCTTCACCCTTACATCTTATCTCCTACCTTGGAGGTAAGAGGTAAGGCTTCCCTCTGATTTTTGAAGGTTGGTTTTCTTCAGGGTTGGTCTTCCCCTTCTCCTCTTCCATTTTTCTATCCTTCTTTCATCCTTCTATCAAGTGATGAACTTATTTGGAATGTTGAAGAGACCATTCCTTTGGTCCTATTGATATTCATTTGTCTCTCCAATGGATTCTTTTAAGAATTTGAATAAGTGTCATATTTTTAATCATTAGGGGTAAGGTTTCCCCCTTATCTCTAATTTTGGAGGTAAGGATTTCCTCTTACCTCGATGTATCCTTTCTTCTTCATGATTCTTTACTCCTCCCTTCTTTTGAGGAATGTGGTAAGCTGACAAATTGATGCCCAACCTCTAATGGCTTGATGCCCAATCTCCAATGGATCGACACATGAAGTTTGATGAAGACATAAGCATGTTGTAAGCCTGACTCCCAACATCTAACCACCCAATTGCCAACATCCAAAAACTCATTTTTGGGACTCAAAACTATTTAATTCATTTGCATTGTAAAATCCATTTTTCAAGCTCGATGCCTCGACAATCCAAAGATCAATGCATTTTTGTTCAATGACGCCATTAAAGCAAAACTACCTCCAAGCTACCAGGTGTGTTTTTAGGGTTTTAGGACAACTTTTATTGCTTCCCAAGAATTATCCAAATGATTTTGTAGGCACCATGCTCATTCATTGCTGATGGGTGTCTCTTTTGACCATTTCCATACCCAAATCATAGATTTCATGGAGGATTTTGGACGGATTTTCCAAAAAATCTTCATGGAAGGGTGGATGGCATGCTGGTTTTGTTCTCTCTAGGCTCTTCTTGGTGTAATTTTCATGGAAGGTATGGCGAACATGCTTATTCTAGGCATAGATTTTTGGATTGATCTCATGCTTCTTTGATCAGATCTATTAACCTTAGTTGGGTTAGGGTTAAGTTAATGTTCATCTTAATTATACCTAAACTATAAAGGAAACACTTGTATATTTTTTAAGGGTTTTTCCTCTGGCTTCTCTAGGGTTTTTCTATTGTAGAAACTACATTCTTTCATTCTACCATTGTAAAGATTGCTTCTAAGATTTTATGTTAATAAAATTCAACTATTATCATTGTTATCCCTTGCATGTTTGAGTAAAATCAATTTACCTTCATGTTTGAGTAAAATAAATTTACCTTCATGTTTGAGTATGTGTTTTAGTTGTTTCATTGATGTATTATGATATTCTAAAGCATAAATAAACACATTTATATATCTTGGTGCATCACCTCCCTTTCATTTTCATGTTCTCCTTCTATCCCTTTTCCTCTGAGATTTGTTAGATTAGAGTAGTGATAGGGTTTCATGTGTTGGGTTATACCAACACATTTGTGCTTAGTTTAGAAGAGGAATCCAACCTTCTCCAGAGATCTAACCTCATTCGTGCAAGGTCCCACACCTTGAGTTTGTTTCCATTGTGTCATTAAAATGCTGGACTCTTTTTTAGTAGGGTGCATTTTTATGTGACAACAAATATATTAGGACCCAAGAAACCTTCATCTTTAGATTTTTCCAAAAATAACATATATGTACCAAATTGCAATTCTTCATATAAAATTTGAGATCACAAATCATTCAATTTTAGGACTGTCAACTTGGCCTTAGGTTTAGGTTCTAGTTGAACCTTTTTATTGCCAAGTGGAATTATTGCACGTGACCAATCCAATTGAATTTATCCTCCTAGATATTTGAAAAAAATTTGAATTAACAACATACCATAGTTTGTTGGGATATCAACAACAAGAATTGTTAGCTTAAGCATCTTATTAGGGTGAATGGCTAGTGACACATGGGCATATTTAATTTGTTTGACTAGAGGAACCTACTTGGTATTTATTGAGTAACATTTCCTGAAGGTATTTGTCAAAGAAAGTCTAAGGGCTTTAGCTATGGGAGAAAACATTACATTATATGAAGCTCTAGAGTTTATGATGCAATTACTCAACCTATGGATGTTTTATGTATAGGCATACATAGAAAGGGCCAGGATTCAAATCAAATGTGGTAGGAAAAAAATATTTGGTGTTGGAGGATAAATCAAAGGATGAGGATTCAAGATTTACAAGGTCCTCCTCTACTAGGTTAGTTTTAGATTGTTCAAACTTAACAAATTTCACCAACCTGTCCAACTCACTTGGGTTTCATTTTAAACATCTAGCTGAAGAGATCTAAATCTTTGAGTTTTTGCAGTAATATACTATATCAAAAGGACTAGTGTTCCTATCTAGGGCCTAAATAGATAGAATTTTATGGACAACCTTTGGAATTTTATGAGAACTAGATGTAAAAGGAGTTTATTTGAAAGAATTAGTGGACTTTTGAGCACTTGGCGTACCTTTTTGGCTGATTTTTTGTTGTCCTCTGATGAGAACCATGCAATAAACATCATCAAAAGTGGTATATACATCACTACGTCTTTCAAAATCAAGAGTGAATTCCAAAAAATTAACTACTGCATCACCATATCCTACTGATGCGGTTTCTTCTACATCGAATTCTACTATTTCCTAAGTTGTCACCATTTGCATGGGTCTACTCATTTCAAGGCATATAATTCCATCATGGTATATTGTCAAATGAAAACTACACATATTACCTTTTCCTATTTTTGGAGGCACCTTTATTACTGACCATTGTTGTGTAGGACATAGTTGTAATTACCTATTATTTACCCCAAATTGTTGGTTGGGGTTTCTTCTTGAGATGACTTGATATGACTACTGATAAGGTTGAATGTTCTTAGGTATCTACCTTTTGAAGCTGATTATGTAATTTGAAAGCTTTTGAATCATGGGGTAAGTATATGTCAAAGGTTAAGCATCAACCATTTGTAGTTCCCTCTTCCATTTGAAAACTTTGATAAAATCATCCTCCAACTCAATTGCCAAGGCTTGAGCAACATCTAAATTTTCTATACAATATCTCCTGAAATGAAAACTAATATACGGGGGCGTGAAATTAAAAAAAGAAACATTTTAAATTCTCCATAGAGGGTCTCTTTTCTTGCTCAATTTAGTCGAATAATTTATTAAATTGAGCCACAAACTCTCTTATTGGTTGATGAATCTCTTTCTTTAATTAAGCTTGGCTAAAAGTGTGTTCTCATCTTCAACACTTTTAAACCGATCTTCAAACTTTATCCTCATAACATCCAAAGAATTGATGGATCCATTAGGAAAATGATAAAAACATTCCACAACCACATCTACCAATGATTCTACAAAAAGTCTCACATCCACATCTTCATGCTAAACTCCCTGTTGGTTCTTTTTACAATGTAAACAGATTTTTCTTCTAATCTACCTATGGAACTGCCAATTCCAATCGAAGGCAGCTCGAAGGACTTGGACCAACTGACGAGGACTTTAAAAATCCTCCTACACTTTGGGCTCTACAAGAATTGGGAGGGTGATCCCTTAATGTGTTTACAACCTTTGCACCATTATTATAAATGACATTAAAAATAGCAGATAATCTCACTTAATAGATCAACACGATAAGATAATATCAACTAGAATTGGCTATTCATAGACAATATCAACTATTTGGAGCATGAGATAACTAAATACAATCCATTGTATAAGATAGTCATTGATTTACAATTTGTAGGAAGCTCTAGGAAAAGACAAACAAATATTGAACTACACGAACAAGTACAACTTAGATCAGTGCCATATATCCATTGCAGGAGTCAAATTCATAAGAATCTAGAGGTTTATGACATATTTAATACATGATATATAAGATTGCTAACAATATTGCATTACAATTTCATCAGTGTGCATTCTAACTCAATACTACTTATCAAATCCTTGTATAGAACATATCCGCCTCTAATCCCATTCAAGCATTTTAATTAATTCCTTGAATTAAAGCTAAAATGGAATCATACACACCACAACAGTGAGATGGATAAAACAACCCTTAATTATTTCATTCAAAGTTCAGATATGCATGTACAATGGAGAGACATGAGCTTGAATTTATCATTTCAACTCAAATACTAGTACTGTTATACAACATTAAATCCCCATGAACTCAAAACCTAAATTGCATTTCTCTAAAACCATCAAACTTTACAATTTGCTCTGCAACTTCACCTAGACTCGACAAAAATTATCTAACTTGCTAACCCATACTTCTGGCCTTGAAATCCTTCTTATAGAGAATAAAGGAGCAAACAAGCATCGGGTCAGAAAGTACACATGTCACTAGCCAATTGGAGCACCTAGTGATATTCCAAAATTTGTTACAACAACCATCACCCTAGAGAATATTCTTGTTCATCATGTCAGCTGAGGAAAGTTGATGCAAGAACAAAAACCACAAGGAACCCGCACCGAGAATGCCATCAACACAAAACTGGAACCGTTGTAACCGCAACATCAGATTTGCCACTTGTTAGTAGTCCATTCTTTTTACTCTTCCTTAGTCAAATACTTAGTTACCCATTTCTGGTATTCTTCATCAGTCGGCCAGTCAAAATTAATTACCTCATCCACCTTAGCATTATAAGGTGTGTATTTTACCACTACCTGATTTGCGTCCCTTTCAAAAGATTCCAAAAATGAGCTAGCGGCAATAATCTTATCCATACAGCTCACCAACAAATCATAATATGAGTCATCACAAATTAATTTAATTTGATCATTGATGAGCTCACTTGCTTGATGCTACCATTGTTGGAGTGACCTGAATTTCCCCTGCTCATCAATTATATCAGGTAACAATGTGTTACCCCAATTATTGAAATTATTCACGAACTACCTTGTCTTCCTACTCAAATCATCTGGTAAGGTCTGAAAACCCTACAATGAATTAACTAATACTTGAGTAGGCTTTAATGATTAGGGCCTATTATTTGTGTCAAACCTTGAGGCCTTATACATAACATCCAAACCACTAGCCCTAGTGATCCAATTTTCAATCAATGGTATCACTACCTCCTCATCCCTATCAATATTCTTTATTGCTTCTAACAACAAAGAATATAAAGAATGTATAGATAGCAATTTAGTATCAACCTTTTCATTTAAATGCCTCAAGACAGTAGTAACAATCTCCTTTTTCTTTGAGAAAGATCCCTCCTTAATTACCTTTAATGATGTCTGCAATTCATCAATTTTTTGCAAGAGTTGCTTCTTTGTAGGATCAACAAAGCACTCTGTTTATTCTTCAACTTCCTCTAAAGAAGGGGTGAGGGCAGGATTCTAACTGGGAGATCTTGGTGTGGAAACAATTGGAGAAGCAGGAGGCACTGACCCCACTATGGAAGGAAATGTACTAGTTCCTGGAGCACTTGATGTCTCCCCAATCTATTTATACCTAAACCTTTCCACCTCAGTCTACAACTCAAAATTCTTCTGCTGCATCTTGCTGTATTCCTCAGTCAAGACGTTATACTTCTCCATTAGGCTCTTCTTTTCAGCCTCCTCCCTTTTAGCAGTCTTTTGGGCCAATTTGGCCACATTCACAGTCAAATTAGTAGCCTCGGTGGTTGAGGTTTCTGAAGCTCTCTTTATTATTAATCCTCCTCTAAAACTTGGATTAATATCAGAAAAATTTGGTTTTCTCCCTTGTGGGGCCAATACCCATATTTCCAAGGTTTCATACTCTTCACTAAAAGTAGAGTCTTGTAGTGCTACCTTGACTTCTTCTTCACTAGAGTCTTGCAAGGGATGCTTGGACTTTAGAATAGCATTAAATGCTACAACATCTGCAATGTCCCATTCAGGCAGAATTAATACACCAGCCTAACTCACCAGTTTCCTTCCTTCTTCAGGAGTAATATTCTTAAATTCTTCCATCAATTCAGTCTTCACCTCCTCATCATTCTCCTGATCTGACCTGTCAGGGATCAGTTCTCTTCTCTTCTTACATTTATCTTGATACTCTTCATATTTCATCCTCCATACCAATTGCAAGAATACATGAGTTTTTACAAAAGTATTGTCATCTAGAAACTCCTTACATGCTTCCATTCTTGCATCTTGTACACTTTTTCCTTTCATATCTAAATCAGATAAAACCAATTCAGCTGGTCTAGGAGGGGAAGGCATACCAACTTGCATGTCCTGATCAGTCACAATGATTTTATCCATCAAATTCTCTTGTGGTTGATCAATTCTTTGCCTCTTAGGGCTTGGCTCAGATGGTGGTGATGAGGGATTTTCTTCTGGTGATGATTCTAAATCAATAATTTTAATTGCCCTAGGCACTTTGAATTTTGGACCTGGTTATGAAGGAAACTTCATAATTTTCTTTCCTTTTCTGTCCACTTCTTCCTCATCATTGTTGCTATCCTTTTTCCTTCTGTAAATGAGCCACCTTTTAGTAGGCTGATATGTTGGCCTTGTTTCAATTGGTCTGATACCTTGTTCTTGTACACCCAGACTCAGCTCTAAGTTTATCTTTTTAGTCCTCAATGTGCCCATAATCTCCTTGAAGTTCCCCATTAGAAAATCAATTTTATTATGGTATGGACTGAACTCCAACAATGGATCATACTTGGGATCCATTTTGTGCACAATATCTAATAGCTTATCATAATCTATCCATTTCTCCTTGTTCAACTCTTGCACATTTAGATCAAACTCATTCCTAATCAAGTCCTTAGGGAAGTTGAACTCATGCACAAACTTGCCAACTTTTATTCTTTGTCTAAAAAGAGCAAAGAAACCCTCAGGATCATGCTGCCGCTTTGGACCACACCTCAAATGGTAATCATCAAATAATTTATCAAAATGCACCTAACATCCCTTTAAAAATGAAAAATTAGACACCACTATATAATTAGGGAAAAATGTTCCCTTTCCCCAGTGAGGTTGTCCTCATGGACACAACCTATTTTCCACATAACTTCTACAAACCCCATTCTTGGTGGCACATTGTATGGCAGTATATGAGGGGCTCCCTGGAAATCGTATACTCTCAAAACAGTGTTGACTAGGTATGGGATAATGTCACCCCAATTATGGAAAACCTTCAATTCTGGCTTCTTCCCCTTTGGCCTGAGGAAATCATGTAATTCCTCAGGGATCTTAGGTACATTCACCATCAATCTAGCCCTTAATCTGGAAGCAAAACAATTATCAAATTGCACATAACTAGTGCTTTCCTTATTACAAGATAAATCTATAGCCCATATCTGTACTGACAATCTTTCTCCATGAACCGATTGCCTTAATTTCATCTTCTCAGAGAAGAAGTCAACATTTTTGAACAAGAACATATGCATCAACATAGAATACCAAAAGAATTGGGTGCCGATATCATTTTTTTGTAGCTTTGACAACCCTTCATGTATCCTCTCAGCCAAGAAAGGGGAAAAGTCATAGGTCACGGAGAAGTTAGGGTGTTGTATTTGCACCCGCATGAATATATAAGCAATGGGCATCACTGCACCAGGAATGAAACCCAAAATCCAACATAATGAATAAAAAGTAGCCAAGAAATGATTTGCAAAACAATTTAATCTGAAAGGTTCTTGGTCACTGGGGATGATATGAAATCTTGAACCTCCTACCCTAGCCAAATGAGGTGGAAGCAAATTAGCTCTAAAAAGAGACTTCAATTTTGCATATTCTTGCTTCATCTCCTCAAAATTGATAGGAACCAAGCCTTCACTAGGTTCATTCAGGTCAAAAATATGTTGGACCTCTTCTCTGTTAATACTCAACATAACACCTCCATCATTATCTCTAATTACCCATGTGACAAGGTCATATCTTGTAGCCACTGCCCTAAGCAGGTCTACATTAGGGAACACATTTGGTACAACCAGCTTCCCCATATCATACATCTAACCGTTTGAAAAAGGGTGAGGAAAATTCCTCTGTCCATACCACAATCTGAACATTTCCAAACCAGTGAGGGGAACCCTACCATCAACAATGTTGGAGCAATTATACACTAACCCTTCCCCTAGGATTTTCTCTCACATTAGAACCAATCCCTTCCTTCTATCATTCATTGACAAGGGCAATTGATCTAGGAAATCATCGTACATGTTTCTTTTCAAATATTCAATTTGGCTAGAATGTTGCTTTGGTGGTGCCATCTTGGACAAACTAGGGCTTCTTTACAACGTTGTAATTCAAATATCTAGGACTAACTAGAGATAGAAAATTATAGGACAAAACACTGCAATTTATCACAAATATAATTAAACTATAACCCTAATACATTCATCAAAAATCTCACAACAAATCCTTTCCCAAATTCAAGTGTAGAATGACCAGGAGGCACAGAAAATAAACTCATGACTTTGTTCACAGAAATCCTAAATTCTGGCTACAAAGACTAGCAATTCCACCTTCGGCTCTGAGACTGCTCCGCAAAATACTTGAATGTTTTGTGATACAAAAAAAGTAGGAAAATTGATTTTATTTCAATGAAATTGTGCTAGTAAATGTCTCATCCGCCATTAAAGCTCACTCGCGTTGCACGAATGACTCCAACCATATTTGATGCAAATTTAAATCCTAGCCGTCAATCCTTCAGTTTGATCAAATCATCTAATGACTACCTTAAAAACAAGCTAACGCAATTGCCAACATGGCAGTAAAGGGCCCACTATACCATACGCTGGGAAGGAAATCCACGTGGTGGTTGCTCGCGACATTGCAATCGGTAAAGATCCTGCACTTTGGATCACACGATGGCGGGCAACCGTAGATATTAAACAATGGTGATCCTGTTCCTTCAAAACATTAGTCGGCCCTATCATTATCTGTCAAGCACCTTTTCTGCTAAGATCATAACATCTTCATTGATTTGAAGCACGTGCATCTCACAAGCATTTTAGTAAACCGCAACATAACATATTAAAGCTGGGTTAAAGTATTTCATTATTTCTTTGGCTCCACTAGATGAGACACATGGCGGTTGCCTATGATATCGTGATCCGTAAAGATACTATAGCTTTGGATCACGTGATGGTAGGCAACCATTGATATTTGATGAAGATTGATCGACGACACACACACTGATTTCCTTTGGCCATGCCAAAAGGACACGTGGCACCCGCCCGTGATATCACGATCTTTAAAGATACTGCACTTCCCGATCACATGATGGTGGGAAACTGTTGATATTGGAAGGCAATTTGATCAATGGTAGCATGAATACAATCCCTTCTACAAAATAAAACATTCATGAAAAGGACAAGGGGACATCACTAGGCAGATGGAAAACAATGACATAAGTTGTTTTTAAAAGATGAAAGATCGAGTCAACCAAGACTTAGGGAAAATAAAACCCATAGAGGAAATAGAAATTAAAACCAAAGGGACCAAGCCTAGACAGAACGATGGGGCATAAGTTGTTTTAAAAACCTTCCAAAAGTAACAACAAAATAGATCCCACCCTAGGTGTAAAGTAAACATAAGGGTTTAACATGAAGACAAAGCTAAAACCCAAACCCTTAGAAATTTTCCAACACCATGAAAGACTAGCGACATAAGGAAAGGAATGAGTGACAAAAAAAAGAGAAAAATTTTGAAGCTCCATCACTCCCTAAACACCCCAAGAAACAAAGAAGGAATTTAGATGCTCTTCAGTAGTAATCTTTCCATCTCCTCTAAACTTTGAAATATTTTTACTAGTCCCTTTAGGAAGATCACACAATTGAACTCCAAGGGAAAAGGGTCCTATGGTTGCTCCCCATGGTACTGGGTTAGCCATATTCTAAGTGAAGTTAATAGTTATAGGAATAGTAGTTCCATGCAATAAAAGTTCTTAACAAGTAGAAAATTGGCTAGTAGAGAGGATGGGTATCTTCCTCGTAGGCGAAGAGGGTATACTTCTTGATATTATCTTTCATGGAGGCCTCATGATTTCTTCAAACTCACCTCTTTGTACAAATTCAAAAATGGGATCAAAGATACCCTTCCTCTTGTCACCTCTGGTATAACACTTGAATTCTAGTGTGGCTGGGGATTTTCAAACCAAGATAACCAAAATACTGAATCTTTCTTGACTTAATCCCTAACAAAGTCACAAAAAATTGGTTGGTTGATAGATTTTTCCTTTAAATTATTAACTTAGGTTGACTCCATTCTTCCCAAAAGAAAAACTAATTGATCACAAATAGTTGGAGAGATCACCATTGCATTGGTGATCTTCCTTTGAATTTTAGTTGAGGTACAACTCCCTCTTCTGATATAATTTTTTTTTTTTTGAATTTTATGAAATCTAGGGTATACTTTTGACCAAAAAGTAGAAAAGGAAAGATAACATCTATCCATATATATGAAATAGATGCGATTGAAATTGATTTATAATGACTAACTGAGCTAAAAAGTAAATTGAAAAGATATTATTATCATGACTTGTAGACCATACTATCAATAGTAAGTTGATTCGACTCACTGCAATTTCAACATTCACTAAGATATATGAACAAAAAACCAAAGAATATGACATCCTCACAATGAAGGAATATCCATAGCACCTATCTAAGCTCACATAATTATTCATAAGCATTAAGTATTTCATTCAAAATTTACTACTCACAAAAAATAAACATCTACAACAAATAATCAAAATTGCAAAACTAATCCTTCAATTAAGATCAATTCTCTCTCGTGCATCACAGTGCAAGGGGGATCAAAATTTCAGACCCTTGCAATGTCCAAATGAAATATATTTACAGTTTTAAAATTATAACTATCACCAAAGTCTTGGAATAATTGAAAGAAACTGATTCTTTCAAATAATTGTAAACATCAAGTTCACCATCAAATAAACAACTAAAATAATTTATGAGAAGATGAAAAGAAATTTATTATTGAAGTGGCTGAGCATTTTGATCACCAAAGACTTCTTCTAGTGCTGGAATCTTTTGAGTTGAAGATGCACGCGCTTTGTAATCATTCAATACTTGCATGATGATGGGAATCTTGGCCTGTTGTGGGATGAACACGTTCTTTGTTCTCAATTTCTAGGTTGCCTTGTTCATATGAATGGGATCCAACTTACATGTGATAAGGGTAGGAGAATCCTCATGCCAAGATAACATAGAATCAATCCTAGCTAACTTCTTTAATGTTTCTTTATCAAATACTTATTCCCATGACAAAGTGTTAAGTACTTTCAAGAATCCATATTTTATCTCCTGAATCATGGTAGGACCTTTCCTATCAACCTTCAATTTTGACATCTAAAATTAAAGAATCTTTTATTAAAATAATTGTTGAGGTAGTTAGATTCCTTCATCAAATTTCTTTGTTCCATAAAGTTTTTCCATATGAAAGCTTCCACTCTATGCTCTTTTTCCACATAACAACCCTGGGGTCATCTCTAGATGAAATAATTTTCTCTAAAGAAGATTTCTCTATACCCATTGCAATGATCTTAGTTAATTCTTGATCAATTCATGTCCAAAGTGACTCCTATTTACAATTGACTAACTCTGATTTGATTGAATTCCTTAATACTATGAATTCATCATACACCTTTTTCAACTTCTCAATTAAAGGAGGAACTTTTGCTTAACTTTAGGTATCCACTCTTGAACAACCTAACCGTAGTTGCTATCCTTCTAAATTTTACTCATCATGGCCTTCCCAACTATGGATTTGAGGTCAAAAGTAGAGCTCACCTGACTAAGAGGTTGTGGAGAAGGGTATGCTAAGAATCTGAGGCAATTGGAGTGAAGTTCTACCACTTCCTTCAATTTATCTTTATCATGCATATCTTTTTATATTCTCTCTACTAGTCTAGAGGTTGTGACCTGAAAGTTATGGACATCCCCATCCCTAATTGGTGGACCTAAATCCAATTTAGTTATACTATAATCAGCTATAGTAGCCTGATCAAGATCCTTTTGTACTAATGGTTGTGCAATTTCCATAAACAAATGTCCAAAGGTTTCATCTTCCATTAACCTAGAAGTTGTCTTTAACTTCTTAACTTTATGGGTTTTCTGTAATAGCTTTCCAACTACATCTTCCATTGGAAAATTGATGGTAATATTTTCCTCTTCCAAGAGTGAGAATTTTCTAACCAGGAAGGAGGGGAAGGGGTAGAATCAAGGTTCTAGGAAGTACTAGGTGTAGAGAAGCAAACAAATATATTAACAGGAGGAGTCCTTGTTGCACTTTGAAAAATAAAAGAAGTTGGAGTTTTACCATTTTGTGCACCCCCTTCTAGCATATCCTAAGGTTGCTCAGGTATCTCTTCATGAGTATTCACATTTTCTCTTTTAGTTTCTTTCCTTTTGTCATCCTCTTCTTGTTGCTACTTAGTCTCTTTTTCTGTCTTCTCTTAAGTTGTAATGTTAGGGAGAGGGCCTTCACTGCATGTTTGCTTAAGGCCTTTGTTCTTCTTAGGAGTATCTTCTCCATCTCCACTATCACTTGACAATGATATGCTTCATGCTAGTGGTGTCACTAATATTGAAGGGGTTGCACTTGTATGACTAATGCTGGTTTTCTCTCCAACTCCTCTCTTGTCCTTTGGTGGAGCTTTTATAGTTTCTCCCTTCTTCTTGGCAAGCCACATTTGAGTTTTCCTTAAGACTACTATAGGATTGGCATTTAAATCTTTTATTTATCTACTATTCTAGTCAATTGGTTGTAGGGGATATATTTTCACCTTACTAACATAAATGGGATCAATCAAATTAGAACCATCATCTTTAACTCCTTTTATATTTCATCCCAATTTAAAATTGAAAATTTGGCCTAGATCAAGCCTCATCCAATTAGTCGTTCTCACTTCATTATAATCAACACAATCAACATAGTAATATTCTAAGTGTGGCACATGGTAAAATATAGGATAGAGATGAAGATTACTTCTTACAATTTTTTTACTATCAAATGGAAATATTATTTCATAAGTGAGAAAAGTATATTTTGCAACATCTTTCCCTAGGTTTAGGGCGCTGGACTGAGATTTACATTGATAATAACCCAAGATGACATGGAAGGGAATGCCCACTTTCTTCCTTTCTACACACCTTTTATTCACTTACGCCACTTGGTGACATATCTCTATCAAGTTAAACTTATCTTCCACATACCTAGTTAGCTTAAGGGGAAACCCGTCAAACTCACCAACCCTTAAGTATACAAACCTATGAGATTGAATAAAGAGACTACCATATTTAGTAACCAAATAGAAAGATTTGGGAAACACCATCTGATCTGAATCACTTTGTAGCGCCCTAACCAACTACATAGTAAATACATCATTTACTCTTGAGAAATTCTTGTAACTATTTTCAAGCTACAAATTAGAATAATAATCATAAATTTGAATCTGTTCATCAGAATCCTCTACACGGTTTAGTCCTATCCATGGTATAGTACAATCCAAGGCATAAAAGAGATAGGATGACATGTAAAAACTTTTGTTAATAAAAAATTTCATATCATGTCATGTAACTGGTCACTAATTAAGGTTTCCCAATCCAAATATTGTGTCCCAACACAAATCACTTGAATAAAGAAGAACATCCATTATTAAAAATAATGTGAATTCATACTTCCTCTTACTATATGCAACAACTGTTGGCATATAGTTGTCATTGATGTCAAAAGAGGGATCATAAGTGAGATGGAGCTGATCCTATAAAGGAGAATGTTGGAATTAATGTAAAAGTGTCATTGATGTCAAAGAAGTATTAGAGGCAAGATGGAATTGATCATGTAAGGGAGATGTTGGCATGATGATAGATCAATTGTGTGCTTAGAGGATGTTGTGAGAGTAGTGGATCCGATTCTGGAAGCATGTGGTGTTGGTTGAGGTGAGTCAACTGACTTAGGAAGGTTTTTTGATCTTGCTGTGCAAGTGTTGAAGAGATTACAAGAGTTTAGGTTTTGGACTTCAGGCTTGTAGTGTATTGCTTATTGAAGTAGGAAGGTGTTTAGAGTTAGTAATTTTCAACTTTACCTACTTGGTTTTGGGCATCAGGATTGGGTCACACCTCTTACCGAGTCCCTCAGAAAGATGAAGAAAAATCTACTAAGTCCTATCGGCTTCGGGCTTCAGACTTAAGGCTTACAATATGATGAAGGTATCAAGAATCAAACATCAGGGTTAGGGCTTACACATTAACATTATGTTTATGGAAGAAGGTATGGATGAACCTTGACCTTTGAACCCCAAAAGGGTTTCGGTAACTTGCGAGTTGGTTTTAAGTATTATGCCTTAATTGTTTGGAAGGTATGTAGTAAAGAGGAAGAGCGACCTTCGACCACCGAAAAGGCTTCAATGTTTATGGGTTAGTAGGAAGGGTTATGCCTTATCATAAAGTTTGGTAATCTTAAGTGGTATGCACAAACATCAATATCTGACAAGATCAATGAAAATTTGGTGGTTCAAACTTTGGAGTTTCATGGATATGATTTATGGTCTATGATAAATGTGAAAGGAGGTAAATGGTAAAGGATGAGGGCAATGGACGAATCCCGACAGGAGTGAAAAGTGCATCGAACATAAGGGCTCGGGATTCCTTGTTTTACTCGATGATGCACTTAAAGCATAAGGTAAGGGAGATTAGTGACTCCTGACTCCCAAAGGAGAGCAATTGGAAAGTCACCAAAAATAGAGAAATAATTCCATTAGAAGTTTGTGTTGACTTGTGTTGACCCCATGGGTTTGCAAGATTATGATATGTGGCAAAGATGAAAAGGCAGAAGAATTGTAGCATGGATTTGAGGTTGAATAAGGTATTGACATGTGGGTACAAGGTTACATCACATAAAACCTTCACATCGTTGTAATGGAAGTCAAAGGTTATTTGCTTCAACAATGAGTGATGGAAGTTGATCAATGATAGTGATCAAGTTGAGGAAGATCAACGGTGCCCGCTAGACCATGAAATCTATGGTGGGACCTAATCTATACCTTGTGGGGGAGTGAGGAATGGTGGAGATCAAACAAAATTTTGATTGGATGGAGGAAATTTTTTTTGGTGGGTTTGGAATACATGTGGTGACATATCACTTGGTTGCTTCACATCACTGTTGTGAAGTGAAGCAATAGGATGGTTTTTGTGATGAGTGATGGACATCGGGAGCTAGTGGAAGATGACATCAACAGTGTATAGGTGGAAGAATTCTATTGCATTACTCAACTATTTCAAATCATGGTGATGAAGCTGAATGAAGAAAGTATTTGTGTGATGGGCGATGATCAACATGAGTTAGCAGAGTATGATGTATGAGGACAAGTGGTGGTGGTGAATGACGTGACATAGATGGACAAGTGGTAGTAGCCTACCATCCTACCAATTAGAATTATTGACTCAGTTGGACACATGGTTACAAGGTACATTAGTGAGACTAGATGAAGTCCCTTCAACACAAGGAAAAGTATATGGTGGGACCCAATAGAGAGGTGATAAAGGTGAACAATGATGTGTGTAGATAGGTGGAAAAGGATGGATGAATAAGGAGATGACACGTGGCACATTGTTATTAGTTGATTTCACATCTTTTTTTTGAATCAATGTGATTTTTGGTTGGTGATTGTAAATTTTTAAAAAAAGTGATTTAAACCTAAATCCTATAGTGGGGATTAAAAGAAAACCCTAATCATACGATTATGTTTTAAAAAGTGATTGTCAATAGATGAAGATCAATAATGCTAGTGTAAATGTAGCTGATCTGATGACGGTGATTTAAAGTTTCTGAGATAAATGAGGAACCATGGGTCATGGCACATAGAGATAGGATCAATGGATGGCATTCAAAGCTGAAGCGTATCAATAACTAGGCGATGATAATGGTGGAAAAATCCTCATTCAAGTTGCTAGCCAATGCCGAACTCAAAATTAATGTAACTACTCCAACTACCAAATATAATTGTGATTGGATCCTTTGGGTGGTAAAGATCACATTCTTGACAAGTAGAATATCAGATACAATGGATACACATTAATGAAAACAAACCCTAGATTTGTTGCATACCAGAAATAACATTGTACAAGTTTTGATAACAGTGGTGTGTGGCTCGATGTAGAGATAGATTGTTGTTGAAGATAACAAGCGAAGGAAACCCTAAACAATGAATTTTTGAGATGATCTGATCTCATGTGAGAACCTTGAGGTACTGATTGTAGGCTAGTGGAGTTAAGAAAAAGAAGTCAATCAGGAAAGTCAATGTGTGTAGAGTCTACAAAAAAAGAGAGGAAAGTGTGAGTAGTGAAGCAGAAAATGTATGCATGTTCTGAATGAGTAGAACCCAAACAAAAGGAAAAACATCATCAAGGGTTAACATTCAATTTGCAGAGTGCAGCAAGGTAGAATAGTGAATGTTCTAAGTGTAGAGGAGAGAAAGAAGGGAGTGTAGAGTAGAGAGTGAAGAAAAGTGCATAGTAGAAAGAGAAGAGAAGAGAAAGTGTAGAAAGAGGAGAGTGTAGAGAAGAGAGGATGTGTTTTTGAGATTGTAGCAATAGTAGAAGAAAGGATTCTTACAAAGTTTACAAGCAAGGTATGAGCAGTTATAGATCAGGCTTGTAATAGAGAACCAGATTCATATGAATTTTTTGTAATACAATCATTGTAAATCTGATTGGTTGGTGCCATCAGATGACTGATTTGGTGCTCAAAGTAGGGGATTGGTGTCTCCTTGGAGTTTTTTCTCCTAAATCAGGGAGTTGTTGCTTCCTTAGGGTCATTGCCGTTAAACATTGTAACAAAAAGATTTATTTGTGACATTGGATTTGAGTAGTAGACTCAAGCAACTTTTGTCACCATGGTTTTTCCCATATTGGGTTTTCCACGTACATCATGTGTTATGGGATTTTGTGTGTGTGTATGGTTATATATTTGCTAGTTTAGTGAATCTGAATAAAGAGCTTAAGGAATCAATCTACTAAAAATGTTTAGAGCTAGTTTATGTATCTAGTTATATTTCTATATCATATTATTTTTTGCACAAAGGTTTTAAGGGCTAAGTTTTAGTATCTACTGATTCACCCCCCCTCTTAGTAGATTGTTGTGTTCCAAAAATTGGTATTAGAGCCATAGGTTCCCTAGGAGAAGCTTAATCATCTTGGGTAGATCTTGGTGAGTAAACACAATAATGGCTAATCAGGAAGGCTCATCTATAGAAGTAACTCTCTTTTTTGGATCAAACTATATGGTTTGGAGTAGAAAAATGAAGGCATATTTAGAAACATTAGGGTCTAATGTGTGGATATTAGTTGAGAAGGGATATAAGGCTCCTAATATTCTTCCCACTGATACTGCTGGAAAGAAGGATTTTGAAGATAATGCTAAGGAAATATTTGCAATTCTGAGTGGGATGCCAAGATCAGTGGTTGTCAAAGTCATACACTATCAAAATGCACATGATACATGGAACGAGTTAAGGAGGATGTATGAAGGTGATGATTTCAAAGTGCATGCCAAGATTTAGATGTATAGAGGCAAGTCTGAAAAATTTGAAGAAAAGTGTAGATGAGAAGATTACAAACACATCCATGAGAGATGTTACATCTAGAAGGGAAGTGGAAGAAGCATCTACATTTGGATCTAAGAAGACTGATAAAGAGGAAGTTGATTTCATTAGAAGACTAATGGATGGCTCCAAAAAACATAAAGGTAAGCTACCCATTAATAGTTTTAATTACGGTAGAATAAGTATTCTTACTGCTAAATTCCCTCATGATGAAAAGGATAACTCTAAGAAAGAGGAGGATAGTAAAGAGAAAAATAACAAGGATCTACACAAAAATGGTATAAATAGGTTATTAGATTTTTTTGGAAGCTCAGATGATGAACATGAAAGTACTTGTGATATTGAGGGGAATGAATCCATGTCCATAGATTTTGGTACAACTTCTAATGAAGAAGTTGAAAGGTCTAGTGAAAAGAGAGAAGAAGCTGAAACCTCTAATGAAAAAGGAGAAGTGGACCTAGAAGGTAAACTCAACTATGCTTTAGATGAGATTAAAGGTTTAAAGAAGGAAAATTAAGATAAGAATATAAATGCACAAAAGGAGATAAAGAGGCTAACTAAAAACCTTAAAGAATCTGATCAAATGATAGTTAGTCTGAAAACACAAGTGGAAGAAGTGAAGAGAGTAGAAGATGTAGTTAAATTTGAACTACATTCTAAATCATATGAATGCATAAAGTTAGAAGTAGAGATAGTTGCTCTAAGAAAGGAGTTAAGAGATGTCAAAGAGCATATTGATAAAGGATTTAAGTTGAAAAGTGGATCTAATATGTTAGATGAGTTGATTAGATCACAAAAGCCAAGATCAAGACCAAGAGTGAAGATTGACCATGGTTATGAGGAAGGGAAGAGTCCTACTTCTGTAAGATTATTTGATAGATTTAGAGAAGAAGAAATATGTTGCACAAAGGAAGAGAAAACCTACACAAGTAGTACCAAGGAAAATGCCTCTAGAAATGAAAAATCAGAAAAAGGCACTATTGAGGTGAAGAAAGCTAAAGAAGGAAAGAAGCCCACTGCTAATAAGAAGAAAGTTGATGAAGAAAAGAGATCTACTATAGACAAGAGGAAAAAAAACCATTTAGTTCTTGACTACTTGAAGAAGAAGAAGCAACATATAAAGGGACCTAATGCAAACCGTTTCACAAGGATGAGATATGTGAAGAAGCAAAAGAAAAGAAGGCCACCTCATCCAACACAAAGAAAAGATATGACTAGGTACTCCCCATATTTTTATGGTTACTATTACTCATGTAATCAATTTGGTCATAGGGCATGTGAATGTAGAGATGCACCTAGAAGGAGCACAAAATATATGTATATGAATTCATTTTCTCCTGTTGTAGACATGAAGGTATTGTGCTTTAACTGCAACAATTTCGGTCACATAGCCAAATATTCTAGAACAAGCTATGTAAGACCAAAAGAACATAGTGAGAAAAGGAATATGTCCTGTTGGCATATGGATTGGGGAGATTTTTTATGGCTTATAGTGTTTTCATTGATGGAAACTGAAGTCATTATCTCGGTCTTCAGATTAGGATCTACTTATACTAGCAAAAAATGTAGAAGACAGTGTGTTACCAACATAAAGCATGAAGAACAGGGTATCCAGTCAGTTAGTCAATTTATATGCTTCACTGGATCATCATTTTGTGTTGTGGATACCTAGGAAAGTTTGTTAATCATGTATTCTACCTTATTGGTAAGTTTTGTGGTGTTGCAGCAATTGGTTTATGAGTTAGGAGATTCAGTAGAATGATTTTCTGTTTATTTTCTCATTATGGCCGACTCAATGAATGTAGCATGTTGCATATGTATAAGGAGTAGTTGTTTAATTGTTTCTAAGTTTGAGATTTTTTTTGGGTCCCAAATATGTCTTAGTTGACCTTTGTGGGTGCACATTAAATATAACTTATTATTTGAGCCGACTGTTGGAGAACTATTTCATGTTTTGTTGAAGCTGACCTAAGTGATTAAAATCTTTGCTACAGATATATATATATATATATATATATATATATATATATATATATGAGATTGGTAATTCATTTTGGAGTGAGGATGAAGTGGTGAGAAGGTGTGAATGTGTGAAAATAGTAGAAAAAATGTATGAGTGAACATTAGAAGATCAGTTGAGTAAATTTTTCTTGAGCAAAAGAAGATTATTGTGAATTAAGGAAAAGCAGAGCAGAGTGAGTTGTAGGATCAAACAAAAGGTTTAGAATCTATTTTATGTGCTTCATCAGAACTAAATTTAGGAATTTGTAGATGCTATCTTCTTAGTTCAATTTTTTTTGTAATCTCAAACATTTTGTAAGGCAGTGAGCCTTCCTTATTTTGAGCAGTGAGCTCTAGGCAGTGTGCCTGAATGCAAGTGCATTCCCTTTTATTCATAATTTTAACAGAGTATAAATTGTGGATTAATCTCCACCATGGTTTTTCCCCTAACAGGGTTTCCACGTAAAAATATTGGTGTTATGGTTTTTTGATCATCTTGTTCATGTGCTTGCATCTTTATTTCTGTTTATGTGCTGAAAATGGTTTAAGATCTAAATCAAAAGTCTAATTTGTTGAACACTGATTCACCCCCCCTCTTAGTGTTCCTTGAGTCCAACAATTGGTATAAGAGCTCAGTTCCTGTGTAGAATTTTAACAACTTGAGGTGGATCTTAGAATACAATGGAATCTAGTGGTCTTCAACAGTAGCTTATAGTGGCACTTGATGATCTTGATTAGTCTAAAGTAGAAGTCATGGAATTAAGAGAAAATCTTGTGGATGCTGAGAAATTCATTCAATCATTGAAGGATAAAATCAATGAGTGAAGAGAAAAGAGGAAGGAACTTTGTGATCAGATGAAGCAGA
The DNA here is from genome assembly GCA_007258455.2 of Sequoia sempervirens. Taxonomy (NCBI): domain Eukaryota; kingdom Viridiplantae; phylum Streptophyta; class Pinopsida; order Cupressales; family Cupressaceae; genus Sequoia; species Sequoia sempervirens. The sequence goes on from VDFB02086081.1 coordinate 392,744,714, forward strand.
AAGAAAATAAGAACTTGGAAGATGTTCACCTGAATCAGACCCTAAAAGAGATAACTGAAGAATGTGAAAAAATTGCTAGAAATAATGCTACTTTGAAGCTTGAGATGGAATCTGTGGCAATAAAGCTAACTAAGGAGATTGAAGAAAGGAAGAAAAATGAGGAGAATCTGGCCCAATCCTTAAAATAATTTTTTTAAGAATGCAACAGAGTAAATAATGGATTCATTTAGCTAGAGATTGAATTGCAATAGTCTAGAAACAATGAACAAGAACTTGAAAGACAAATAGTTATTCTCAGTAATGAACTCACTATTGCAAATGAGTACAAGGAGAAGTTTAGGATCAGTTCTACTAAGCTTGATGATCTAACTAAAGGAAAAAATGATGCAAATGATAAGCGAGGTCTTGGATATGAGAAGGAAGAAAGCTCCAGATCTGAACATAAGGATTCTAGACAAAGAAATTAGATGAACAAAGGTAGAAGGTATCCGGTAAGACAACCCAATTCTTAGAAGTTTAATGGTTATTGATTTTCTTGTAATAAATTTGGTCATATGGCTTCTCAGTGTAGAAGTAAAATAAATTCAAGTAGTCCATCATTTCTCAGTTAGTGTTTTAATTGCAAAAAACTAGTCACAAGTCTATTGAATGCATAAGTATGTCTGTCTGTCAGTTTAAGAAATGTTAAATGCTATACTTGTGGAAGATTTGGGCATGTTTCTAATCAATGCAGATCAGGAGGAAGTCAGTGAAATGAGTGGTCTAGACAAAGAAATCTGGTGTGTTATAGCTGCAATAGATTTGGTCACATTGCAAGATTCTGTAGGAACTGGAACATGGATAGAAGAGGTCTGGTATATCAAGAAATAAATTCAAAAAAAGATGACAAAGGAAAAGGAGAAGTGACTGTGGAAGAGATAAGAGATTAGATGAAGGAAACATGGGTAAAGAAGAGTTGATTTGATGAAGGAAATAAGCCCATATTGGAAGTTGCATCTGGTAATCCCTCCAGTAATTCCTCTAGAAATTGAGCTCAGGCCATTGGCCTAGGGGGATTTTTTCAAGGGAGATCCTTTGGCCCCTATTAGTAGCTGGCACCAAAATCTAGCAAATTTTAGTAGCTATGATAAAAGATTGAAAATGCATCAGTAATCACTTATGTAGGAACATGAGAAGTAGAAGGTCCGTAGACAAATTTTTCTTTTAATGTCTGAGAAAATAGAGTTACTAGAACTACTAGGGAAAAGTATTTAATGCAACTAAAAAGGTTAGGTGCACGAAGTTATAAAAGGGTATTTGGAACCCTGATTTTTCACCTTGCATTGTAGGAGAACAAAGGAGAGCCTTTGCAGCGAAATCTCAAAGGAGTAAAGAAAATTTGTGGTGAATTTTCAGGTATTTCAGTTGCTTGTAGAATTTTGAAATTTTGTGCTCAGTAGAAAACCCTGTTTGGTATGGAAAGTAAAATGAAGAAAATCAAAGGAACAATGAATTTAGATGAATATAGTAGTAGAAAGATTAGGGATGTAAAGAATTTATTGCCAACTAGTGAATTGAAGTGGCTTGAAGGTGTGAAACATAAGAATTTAGACATCTGGAATGGGTTTCCCTATTTTGTCAATGCAAAAGTGGTCAAGTTTATCTTGAACAGATTGGATGATGATATCCTTACTCTGGATAAACCCTATCAAATTTTAAAAGAAGTGATCAAAAATCTAACAGGATTATGCAATATTGGAGATGTTCAAAAAAATAAGTCGATTCGAAATCAAGTGGTTGAAACCCTAACCGAAGTGATAGGAGATCAAAGAGCTCTGTTAATTTCAATAATCAAAGATCCAATAACGAGGTACATTGCACATGGAATTTCATATAAAATTTTCTTTAGAAATAGGGAAGGATCAACCTCAACACAGTTTACATTTCCCACAAAATGATAATGGAAGATGAAGACTTTGATCTATGTGGATTGATGAAGGATCAATTGATGGAAAATGTGCAATTGACAAAGGATGCATATTATCCCTTTAGGTTTGGTACCCTATTTATATGCATTATGATGTATTTTCTGAATTGCTTGCCTCAGAATGACAATGTGGTATGGAAGGAAAATTAACCTATTTTTAAGCAAATTTTTAAACATTTCAATACTCTAGAAAATTGTGAGCAAGTTCATGAAAATTTATTTAGAGAGTTGTTGGGAAAATTTGGAATAGTTGGCATCTCTCTTCCGATAAGAGTAGTTGAAGTTGGGTCCTCTTTCGGTAAGGTGGAGAAGAAGCAGAAAAGGGCTCTAGAGTTTCAGATGACACTCCTCTAACACACAAATCTCCAAGAAATGAAGAAAAAGGAAAAGAACAAGTAATTGTGGATATAGCAAATGAAGATTCTGATGATTACACTCCAAGAGATGATCTGGAATCAATTGAACCGGATGTGGTGATAGCAGAAGAAAGTGATGAAAAAGGTTCTTTATTCAAAACAAAGATATTGTAGATTGTTCAGGAGGAAGATGGAATGCAAAATATTGCTAACATATGGTTAAATGGACCATCATATGAACATGACTTCATTAAGGACACTCTAGGCATATACTTTGTGCACAACAACATTGAATTGGAAAGTTTACAAAATGTACTTCCAAAAGAATTGATTGAATGTATCAAGGAGGATATGGACTCTGTGCCTCAAGATAGGAAAGAGGAAGAAGTAATTTTACATCTGAAGGAGCAGTTTAGGCTGTCTCTCACCAAACTGAAAAAGAAAATGAATGTGTTAAGGAAATGCATTAAATAAAAAAATAAGGTCTACAATTATTGTATTTAGTAGCCTCATGTGGTTGGTAAATAAAAGGACAAGCTAGAGAAAATTGAGAGTGAGTTGATCAGAATTGGTCAGTATTACAATATGTTTCAGGACCAGGGTGGAGCAGTCAAGAAAAAGATTCATGAGTTGTAGGTTGAGCATGCAAAGGTTCACTTTTCTAGAAACACTCTTATGGACACTTTATAGAAAGTGAAGGATCTAATTGAATGTAGAATGAAGCAGCAAATTGAGATTCTGAAGAAAGGAGAGAAGTTGGAAGAAGTGATTACAATTCCAGAATCCCTCATTCAGATCATCAACCAAACATAAAAAAACTACAATTTGATAATAATTATTGGGATTGTAGTAGATGCTTGGAAGAAATGTCTTCTAGAGATAAAGGATAAGTATAAAATAATTTTCTGATTTGTGCAACATTTGTAAATTCTCAAAATTTGATCAATTTTTGCATAAATAAAGGGTGAGAGAGTGCAGTATAAATTTTAGAAAAAGGAGAGTAAGCAATAAAGTTTTTTCATTGATGTCAAAGGGGGAGGAGAGTAGTGAAAAATGTCTTCACATTCTAAGGGGGAGTAGTGTTTTGTTGTGTTTTGAAAATTTGAGTTTTGGCTCCAACACTTAGTCATTTTTCACGAAGTGTTGCCATCAATGCCAAAGGGGGAGATTGTTGGAATATGGATTGGGGAGATTTTTTATGGCTTCTAGTGTTGTCATTGATGGCAACTTAAGTCATTATCTCGGCCTGCAGATCATGATCTACTTACTTCGGCAGAAAATGTAGAAGATAGTGTGTTACCGACATAAAGCATGAAGAACAGGGTATTCGGTTAGTTAGTTGATTTGTATGCTTCACCAAGTCATCATTTTGTGTTGTGGATCCCTAGGAAAGTTTTTTAAGCATGTATGCTACCTTATTGGTAAGTTTTGTGGTTTTGCAGCAATTGGTGTACGAGTTAGGAGATTCAGTAGAATGATTTTCTATTTATTTTCTCATTATGGCTGACTCAATGAATGTAGCATGTCGTGGATGTATAAGGAGTAGTTTAATTGTTTCTAAGTTTGAGAATATTGTTTTGGGTCCTAGCTATGTCTTAGCCAACCTTTGTGGGTGTTCATTAAATATAACTTATGATTTGAACTGACTATTGGAGAACTATTTCATGTTTTGTTGAAGCTGACCTAAGTGATTAAAATCTTTGCTAGCGGATATATATATGAGATCGGTAATTCATTTTTGGAGTGAGGATGAAGTGGTGAGAAGGTGTGAATGTGCGAAAAGAGTAGAAAAAATGTATGATCGAACATCAAAAGATCAGTTGAGTAAATTCTTCTTGAGCAAAAGAATATTATTGTGAATTAAGGTAGAGCAGAGTAGAGCGAGTTGGAAGATTAGATAGAATGTTTAGAATTTGTTTTATGTGCTTCACTGAAACTGAATCCAAGCATTTTTAGATGCTATCTTCTCAGTTCAATTTTTTTTGTAATCTCAAAAATTTTGTAAGGAAGTGAGCCTTCCTTATTTTGAGCAGTGAGCTCTAGGCAGTGTGCCTGAATGCAAGTGCATTCCCTTTTATTCATACTCTTAACAAAGAATAAATTGTGGATTAATCTCCACCATGGTTTTTCCCCTAACAGGGTTTCCATGTAAAAATATTGGTGTTATGGTGTTTTGATCATATTTTTCATGTGCTTGCATCTTTATTTTTGTTTATGTGCTGAAAATGGTTTAAGATCTGAATCAAAAGTTTAATTTGTTGAACACTGATTCAGCCCCCTCTTAGTATTCCTTGAGTCTAACATGCCCCCCAAAGTGAACAATAGTTCACATATTCATGAGAGGAAGATGATAAGACAAAGAAGAAGTACAAGAAGGTTTGGGGAGTGAAAGATCAAAAAGAAAAACTCATTGTGGTTGCTCCTACCTTACATCACTAATTTGTAGTGATAGGGCATGAGTCCAGGGGGAGCATAATTAGTATCTTATTCATCCTAGGTGCTGGTGTTTTTTCTAGTAGAACTTTGAAATCCTCTAAAGGGTAGCCAACCCTTATGCTCAAGAATCTTTGAAGTTATTAGCCAACTAATGAGTAAGGATTTTGAGGCCTTACTCCTACTCTTTAGGCTTTGTGATACCTAGGAGGGTATTCCTTATCATGCTCAAGTGATACTTGTTTGATTGAGAGCACATCTATACACAGATCAATTCCTTTTAAATGCAAATAAACGTAATTCACTAAAGATTTGGAAGACCTTTGAGAAAATTATTATCTATCGCTAGGAGTTAGGGGATACTTCAAATTCATACTTCATAATTGAAAGATTTTTAATGATTTTTATTCTCATTCTAAATCCCTAGATGGGTGCATTGCTAGCTCACTTATCTTTAAGATAATATAATGAATAGACCATTGCTTTGTGTATTGGGATTATGGAGTCAAGTTTGTAACAACCAGTAATATATTAGCCATTTTACCCATAATTTGGTGGACCATTGTGGTACTACTTTGTAGTATTCAACTCACTGTCTCTAGGACATAAGTTCTTACCAAATCCTATGCATTTTCCTCACAAACCTGTGATCCTATTCAAGCGTTTAATAAACTCTTTGAGTTGAAGAAAAAATAAGCCACACATTCAATTAAAATGACTGAAGATAAGCAAAAAACTAATTGATCATTTCATTTATAATTTTCAAGAGAATTACATAGGAGAGTATACATTCAAGAACTCAGATTTTTTTATATTCGTGGCTTTTATAAAACCATTTTAAGATTTTACTTATATGACTCATACCATAGACTATTTTCTATTCTATTCATTAGTGTAGGTTAGTGGCTCATGCTCAGGGACACATACCCTTGGTGGGTATGGTGAGAATTCAGATCTTAGGTTGAAGTAGACCAACAAAGAAGGACAAAAACCCAAGAGCTTGCTCAGACAAGGCAAGAAGACACAACCAAAAGAAAACATACCAAACCTATATGCAATATTTACATAACTATACACTATGTCTTCCTCTATTTAGAAGCCTCTGCTGATGTATAAATCATTAAGCCTGCCTCATGCAATTCCATAGGCTTCATTATTCAAATTGGTGACCTTAGGCACCAAAACTTAAAAAATTTCTTTCCTTTGTCAAATACTTTGTCTTGTGCTACTTGTAATCAATTGACATTTGTATTTATCATTTCCAAACAATCAACTTCATTGTGATTAATGCAATAAAACTCACATTCTACAAAATGGCCATGTTCATTAGCCCACTCTAATACAAGCTTATCTGATTGAAATGAAAAAGTGAAACATTCATATTCCATTTGATCATTAACATCACCAACTTTGACATCATATTCAATTTGCACATCAAACCAAAAAAAATCATAAATACTTTGGTGCATGTCATGCAAACAACCCCTAGATGTACCAAAAGGAAACATTTCATCTTTAAGAGCTTCATTAAATTAGGCATCATGACATAAGCATATGTCTAAGGACTTTGATTTAGATATACCAAAGCACATCTTAGTATCCAAGAGGTGGGAATAATATGCACCACCATCATCCCTGAACTGAGTAAATCCACTTATATCAGGATAGATAACATACTCTAATTCATTTTTCAAACCCTCATTCAATGCAATGCAAAATGCTTCAAAAGTAGGCTCCAATAATTTAGGACTATCAGAATCAACATAAGGGCACTGGTGTGCATTACTAATTTCATGTGCACAATCAATTGATGAGTATACTAACCCAAAGGTGGGAGACTCATTAGATTTGAAATTTGTTTATTGACAATTGAATTAGTCTCCTTGTTCTCTTCCACATAAGTGTTCCCATTATTGGATGAAAACATGTCCATAATCATACTGTGAAGATAAGGAACATTAGCAAAGAACTCCATTTCATATTTACTAACATCACCCCCATTTTTACTTGCATCACTTGGCTGCTCTACACATAGGTCAAAAGGTCTTGTAGTATCAACACAATCTGGAGACTCATCAAATTGCTTCTCATTATCCACACAATTAATGTGCTCCACTGATGGTAGACCCAAATCACACTCTAGGTATTCATCACATGCAATTTGTCTATTCACATGTGAACAAGTGACTTCATGAATATTTGTATCATTTCATCCTTCATGGGAATGAAGTACTTCTAGATGATCCCCACAAGAGCAGTTACAATCCAAAGAGAGACAATCAGAAACTTCAATCTCATCATGATCCTTAACCTTTCCCACTACAATTGTATCAAATGTAAAATATCCATAGACCATGCTCCCAAGGAACTCATCACTTTGTTGCCTTGTTTTCTCATTGTCACCTTCTAACCTTGTGTCAAATGCATCATCAAAGTTCTCATCAAAGAGTGGGTTATCTCTACACCAATAAGGATCATCACTTCTCATCTCAGGTAAAGCCGAAGGCTCATCAAATAAGGGATTTTGTTGCATATTCATTGTTGTTGTATAATATTCTGCCTCCTCAGCATGAAGGTCCAAATCCTTTGCATCATCATTGTACTCAAAGTCATTGTAATAATTTGAAGAGCACACATACACATTTTCAACATCATCCCTATCATTGGTGATTAACATCATTGAATCACATTATGAAAACTCTTCATATGAAGAAAATTGTTCACTCTCAAGAAAATATATATTCCCATTGTTATCAACATATACCCTACTTGAAGCAAAGGATTCCATCTCTACTTCATAAGAAGAATCATAATCAACAGAGGAATAACCAAACTCAGTGCCATCACCATTACTACAACAAGAAACATCACCAATACTAAGACTACATTCATGTTCCTCATATTGAATACTTAAATTTTATTTTCAATACCTTAATCATTAATTTGTGATAGAATTCCAACAAAATTTGCACCACTATCATTGATCAAATCGTGACATGGGATGGCCTCTTGCATCTCTCCCACATCTTCAGTATCCAGGACATCCCAAGGATGAAATTCATGCACATCTACTTTGTCATCACAGTGTGTATCATCATCTTCATCATTGTTGTGGTGATCTACATATATGTTACTTGTAAATTGACTACAATCATTACATTCTCCCATACAACAAGATGGATGTTCATATTTTGATACAATCTCCTCACTTATTTGCATGGTTTTCTGATCTTCCTGAAAATGAGATCTATCATTAACATTCTGAGGCATCATATGTTATGCACAATGACACTTAGCTCACTCCACAATATTTATCCAATCAAATACTTGGTCAAGGCTACGAGGCTTCAAATCCTTTGGAAAGGTACTCAACCCTGACTTGTATATTTCATAAAATAGATCAATGCACATTGAAAATTCAGGTCTAACATTGTTGGGTATTTCTATCAAGGAATCCAAGAACCTTGAGAATAATTCATAGGGCGATTCTGCCTCATGTCTTTTCGTTTCATACAATTTTTTAACAGAAGAAATTTGATCAACCTTGCTCAAATTTCGTTGATGTGTAGCTTGGAACTCACCATGATTCTCATATTGTGATGATGGGGAAATCAGGACAACAAAGGCATTATAATCTTGACATACATCTCTATTGCCTGATTTATTGGCTCCATTTGCATGAGATGTGATAGGATAACCAACATTAGTAGCCAAATACCCTTTCATCATTGATTATTTCAAATTGTTCTCAATATCCATTGCAATTTGATATGCTTGGTGCAATGTTATGGGCCCTTTGTCTCTTAACAAATAACTCATTTCTTCATCAAATACACCTAGGTAGACAACCAAGAATTTTACATCATTTGTTCTTATACTCTCTGGAATATCCCTTATTGCCTTTGAAAATCTGAGATTAAAAGTTGGGACTAGCTCATCCTCATGTCTTTCTCCATGTTCATAAACTTTTGTCTTATCAAAACTAGAAAAATTCATTCACCAAATTTCTCAATGAACACCACTTTATACTCATCCTAGGAATGTATAGAAGATGCTGGTAAATAGGAGAACCAATATCTTGCATCCCCTTTTAGAGACTGAACAAACAATTTCATGACAACATCCTCAAAATCCAGTTCATAATCTCCCATCACATCAACAAACTCCTGGAGGTGCTTACTTACTGATTCAGATGTCTCACCATTGAACTTTGGTACCTTATCTCTAATTTTAGATGGTACAACATTTGGGTAACCACAAATGCTACTAAAATTTATAGCTCTACACCTTTCAGTACTAAAACTTTTTTGACATGACAAAGGTGGTCCATTATGCATTGTTACATTTGGGTCTACACCAGGATGCATAGTTTGATAATGCATTTTATCACACCTTTAGAAATCCTTTGACATTTACCTCACAATTCCACAAGGAAATTCAAACTTCCTTTGCAATTATGATCTTAAGCCTTTACAATGTGAATTTTCTATCTATTTTGTTTAAGATCCTAAAACATAACATGCTTCTCTGTCAAAATACATGAATTTCAATTTATCCTTTAGAAGCATGTAAAATTACCACTAATATTCCCTCCCTTAGTGCTATTTTCACCTAATTGGGAACCATTTACATCTTAAGCCTTGAAAAGTTCCCATAAGTTACTTTCAAACATGATAATATTTTTTTTAGATTTATGAGAATACTTGGAAATTTATAGCAACTATTAACATTTCTTGTTGACTAAAAATTTATAGATCTGGAACTTTTATGCATTCTTTATCAAGTTCTTTAGATAGTCACCACCTCTCTTCTCAAAGGATTAAACTTCAAGCAATATGAAGTTCTTTCAAAGGTAAATATCATTCTAGGTCTTCTCCAACATTAGAGTCACATTCAAATCCTTTGAACTTTGTTGCAACCAAAACTTTTCTAGGTCCAAGAATTTTCAATATCTAAACAAGACATTCAGATCCACTAATCAATTGACTCTGTGATACAACAATCTACAACTATAGATTGAAATCCTTCCCCAATAGAGTCACCTATTATATTGGTGTTTTTTTAGTAGAACCTTGAAATCCTCTAAAGGGTAGCCAACCCTTATGCTCAAGAATCTTCAAAGTCAGTGGCCAACTAACGAGTAAGGATTCTAAGGCCTTACTCCTACTCTTTAGGCTCTGTGAGACCTAGGAGGGTATTCCTTATCGTGCTCAAGTGATACTTGTATTATTGAGAATACATCTATACACAGATCAATTCCTTTTAAATGCAAATAATCACTAAATATTTGGCAGACCTTTGAGCAAATTATTATCTATCGCTAGGAATTAGGGGATACTTCAAATTCATACTTCGTAATTGAAATATTTTTAATGATTTTTATTCACTCTGAATCCCTAGCCAAGTGAATTGTTAGCTCACTATCTTTAAGATAATCTAATGAATAGACTAGTGCTTTGTCTATTGGGATTATGGAGTCAAGTTTGTAACAACTAGTAATATATCAACCATTTTACCCAGAATTTGGTGGACCATTGTCGTACTACTTTGTAGTATTCAACTCATTGTGTCTAGGACATAACATCTTACCAAATATTATGCATTTAACTGACAAACCTATGACCCTATTCAAGCATTTAATCAAATATTTGAGTTGAAGCAAAAATAAGCCACACATTCAATTAAAACAACTGAAGATAAGAAAAAAAATCATTGATCTTTTCATTTATAATTTGCAAGAGAATTACATAGGAGAGTATACATTCCAAAACTACAATTTTTTCTATATTTATGGCTTCTATAAAATAATTTATGATTCTTACTTACATGACTCATGCCATAGACTATTTTTTGTTCTATTCATTAGTGATTTCTTACAGTATGCTTCTTCTTGAGCTTAGATTTTCACTCTAACTATTATGAGAAGCATAATTTGAACCCTTTGTAATGAGCCATGAAATACCTTCTATAGATCAAGGGATCAATAAGCAACTGACTCATTACAGTTACATTTCATTTCAAAACTAATTTCATCTGCATTTGAGATATCCTTGATGGTTATATGTAATCATTTGCAATACAGGGGAAAACAAAACTTTACACCATTTTCCGAAGAAGAGCCATCTGATACTGCCAAAAGCATAGTTAATTGTTGTTGATATTTCCCATTCCATGTCCACATTAAGCAAACAAATTCTTCATGATACCAACCAAAAATCACCCCAGTTAGCACAAAGGACAAAACACCACATATGTAGAAAGCCAAAAAAGTTACCACAACAATATTATCATGAAAACAAAAAAACCAAGACCATGATACAATAAAACTCAATCAAAACCAGAATACACATGCCCACTTCATGTCTGTTATGAAATAACTTGCACAATAGAAGAATATGATATGAAATATGCTGCAAATACTTGATAATAACTGAGAATAACAAGCCACTTCGAGGGGGCAAACCTCCAATTATCTCTAATGAGAACACACTTCACACTTGATGATGAAATGAGACTCACAACCTCCTATATATACCTATTTATGCCAAGGATATCACCTAGGCCGACTTAGACACACCTATATAAGACTTAGGACCTAAACAACTAAATAACAATATACTAATGATAATATGACTTAATAGAGAGTTAAGATAGCCACAAGCCGACTATTCATAACCCGATGTACAATAATATTAAGGGCGTGGCATGCCCCCCTTCTTCAAAGAAGCATTGTCCTCAATGCTAATCAAGTTTGAAACTTTTGAATGAACTCCCATCTTCCCATGTGGCATCTTCAAGTAAATTCTTCCATTGGATGAGATACTCAGTGATAGTTCTATTCCTCACTTCTTTGTGCATGTTTGACGAATGCACTCTGGTTCCAAAATGATTCTCCCTTCTTCATCTAGCTCGGAAGTGTTGTTTGAGTGGGAATATTATGCCCAATTACCTTCTTCAAACAGAAACATGAAAAACTGGATGTATCTTTGTTGTAGGTGGCAACTCAAGCTTGTAGGCAACAGTACCGATCTTCTGCATGATTTGGTATGGACCATAATACTTTGGTGACAACTTATTATTCTTTCTTTGCTGCTTTAGTGAGATTTGCTTATAAGGTTGCAATCGCAAGAAGACCCAATCCCCAACTTCAAAACTTCTTTCACTACGATGTTGGTCTGCCTGTTGTTTCATTCGATTTTGTGCCATGGCTAAATTCTCTTTGAGTCCTGAAAGTACTTGTTGCTGATGAAGCAAGTGGTCTTCTACTGCCTGAACTCTTGGGGACACCTTAATTGATGATGTGATGGAAGGAGGATGATATCCATAAAGTGCCAAAAATGGAGACATTTTTATGAGCTATGAAAAGAAGTGTTATACCACCATTCTGCAAGTGGTAGCCAATCTACCCACTGGGATTGTTTCTCTGAAGTGAAACAACGTAGATATCCTTCAAACACTTATTAACAACCTCATTTGCCCATCGATTGAGGGTGGTATGAAGAGCTAAGAGCCAATTGAGTACCCAAACATGAGAATAAATCTTTCCAAAAGTGACTAGTGAAGATAGGATCACGATCACTAACAATAACTTTAGGTGTACCATGTAGCTTTTGGATATTCTCCAAAAAGCTCTAGCCACTGCACTTGCTGTAAAAGGATGTGCTAATGCAATGAAATGTGCATATTTAGTGAGCCTATCAACCACCACCATGATGACATTATGACCTTTAGATTTGGGAAGCCCTGTGATGAAGTCCATGGATATCTCTTCCCAACGCTGGCTAGGAATAGATAAGGGTTGCAAGAGACCTGGTGCCTTAATTGTCTCCCCTTTATGCCTTTGACACACCAAACATTCAGCCACAAATTTTTGAACTTCACCCTTTAGCCCTTCCCAAAAGAAATCTTGCTTGACTCGGTGATATGTCTTCAAAAATCCTGAATGACCACCCACTGGAGACTCATGCAACTCTGTGAGAATCTTTATTTTAAGGTTGGAATTCTTGTAGAGATACAAACACTCTTTATACCAAAGAGTATCTCCCTTCCAACAAAACTTATCTGAACTACTAGGATCACTTTTTAATTGCTCGATGAGATTACTTGTTGCAACATCATTTTGCCACTCTGCTTTGGCTTCCTCCACCCAATTTGCTTGTAATATTGAAAGGGCACACAATAAGGCTTCATCTGTCTCATCCTTTCTTGACGGCATCTGCGACAATATTTTCTTTCCCTTTCTTATATACAATCTCAAAGTCATATCCTAACATCTTAGTGACCCATTTTGTTGCTCTTGAGGAAGATAGTCGTTGTTCCAAAAAATATTTTAGGCTATCATGATTTGTCTTAACCTTGAAATGTCTACCCAATAGATAAGGCCGCCATTGTTTCAGCATGGAGTATTGCTAGCATTTCCTTCTCATAAATAGGTTTTAGTAGATTCTTACCTTTTAATTGACGACTCTCAAAAGCAATTGGTCGAGCCTTCTTGCATAAGCCTTTGCTCCTATCCCATTTCGAAACATCACATTCCACAATGAATTCCTTGGTGAAGAGTCGAGGGAGTGGCAAGTACCGGAGTTGAACACATAGCCTCCTTCAATCTCTCAAATGCTGTATTGGCAGACTCATTCCAATGAAAAGAATCCTTCTTCAATAGAGTGGTGAGAGGTGCCGCTATACTACCATAATTCTTCACAAATCTTCTATAGTACCACATCAATCCAAGAATCCTCTTAGTTTCTTAATGGTTTTTGGAATAGGCCATTTCATGATAGCCTTAATTTTTTTAGGGTCCACCTTTACTCCTTCATGTGAAACTATGTGTCCCAAATACTCCACCTCTGTAAGACCAAAAGCACACTTGGATGGCTTAGCATAGAGTTTATGATCTTCAAGTATTTGTAATGCTTGGTCCACATGTTGCAAATGTTCTTCCCAAGTCTTTTTATAAATCAATATATCATCAAAGAATACTAATACAAACTTTCTCAAGAACTTCTTAAAAATGGAATTCATCAAACTTTGGAATGTAGATGGTGCATTGGTAAGACCAAATGGCATCACCAAAAATTCATAATGACCCTCATGAGTCCGAAATGTTGTCTTACAAATATCCTCCTCCTTAATCCGAATTTGGTGATAACCAGATCTAAGATCTAACTTGGTAAAAAACATAGCTCCATTTAATTCATCTAACAAATCATCAATGACTGGAATTGGAAACTTATCTTTAATGGTGTACATGTTGAGCACTCTATAATCTGGACACATGCGCCAAGTATCATCCTTCTTACGCATACATCACCACTGGCGAGGAGTAAGCACTTTGGCTATGCCTAATGATTCCTGCCTCTAGCATCTCTTCAACAATTTTTCTATCTCACTATTTTGTATGTGTGGATACTTATAAGGCCTGATGTTCGGTGGTTGGCTCCTAGGACTAACTGTATGGCATGATCATGATCCCTCTTAGGAGGAAGTCTTTAGGCATATCTCCAAGAACAACTGAATGGCGATCAATTATAGCTTGCAAATCTGGATGAGTAGGAGTAATAGATTGAGAGACTATATGAACATAGTTGGGCCACAAATCCATCCACTCCTTTCTTAAGCAACTTTTGCATTTGATGAGAGCTTACCATTTGTGGAGATTTTGCCTTCAACCCCCTTAGCTCTACTAGCCTTCCTTCTGATTGAAATCTCATGAATAGTTCTTGGAAGTTCATCTCAATTGTTCCTAATGTAGTAAGCCATTGTACTCCCAAAACAATATCTGCTACACCCATGGATATCGCATACATTGGGATATCAAGTTGATAATCTCCCATGGATAATTTAATGCTATGACACTTCCCTGAACAACTAACTGTACCACCATCTGCAATCAAAACTTGAAACTCTGGAGCTAGATATATGAAACAATTTAGACGAGTAGCTAACTTTTTGTTGATGAAATTATGAGTACTACCTGAGTCGATCAACACTGTTACCTTCTGCTTCTTTAGGAACCCCACCACTTTGAGAGTTTGTGGAGCACTGAAACCTGAGAGTGCATGAAAAGAAATGATTGGTTGAGAATCATGTGATTCCTCATTTGACTCCCTTTCATCTTCTAGTATGGGTTCCTCCTCTTCTTCCTCATTGGGACCTTCAATATAAAACAATTTATTTTCACTACATTTATGTCCTCAATTGTATTTGCTATCACAATTGAAACTCAAGCCTTTTGCTCTTTTCTCCTCAATTTTTTGTGGAGTCAAATTAGTAGGTTGTGTTGAATATCCTTTCTCTCTTGTCACATTAGCCTTGCTTCTTAGGAATCAAATATTTCTCTCCTCTACCACAAGCGTGCTAAGATAAAGACTCATTAATGGAACTAGGGCCCCAGAAACATGGAGTACCTCATGTTGAATGTGATCCTTGAGACCACAAGAATAAATCATTCAGGTTTCCTGGTTATTGAATCCACCACGGAAAGGATAGATTTTGGAATTGTTGAATATAATCCTTAGCCCGATCTTTGTTTGGTGAAGTTTAGCTAAGGCTGGTGGAAGAAGTTTAATGCAGTAGTATTGCTATATTGTGCTTGGGTTCCTCTGTAGAATTGACCATGAGATGGTGAGCCTTTTTACCTGCGATGAGTACAAAGCCAGCGATACCAAATGAATTGATCACGGTTCTAAATATAAAGGAAGCCATCGTGACCTTTTGTCCATTTGGGATTTGGTGTACTTCAAAAAAATTCTCCATTTGGTTTATCCATGTTAGAGGATCCTTACCATCAAACTTGCGCATATCCACCTTTGGAAATAAATTCCTAGATCCCATAGGAGTACTAAAGCTTGTGTTAGTAGTGGCTGACCTAGAATTCTCACCTTGGTCACTTGAGAACTCCTTTCTTGATTCAGCTATGTAGGTGCTTAACATGTTTCGCATTTCCGACATATCTCCTCTTAGGTCACACATATCCATCTTAATTGAGGAAATTTCTTCCTTGACCTTATTGTTAATTGAGGAAATTTCTTCCTTGACCTTATTGAGTTCTTCATTATGAGGAATATCCTCGATTGTTTCACCATCCTTATCAGGAGTCTTCCCCGGAGTGACGACATTCTTTTTACCCCTTGTTGCAGGCCCTGTCATGATGGAAACCACTAATGTTGAAATAAATCACACAAATGAAACTTAAATTCTCTAAAATTTTTACTGTAATCTCCTTTATTACGTCTTCAAAAATCCAATAAAAATCAGACTCCAATTCAACAATATGTGCGAGATATGTAGATTCCAAAAAAATAGTGTAGAAACCCTAATTCTGCAATAATTCGCTTAATTCTGCTCCAATTCTTCTAAAATCTGGACTGTAGCTTCTTCAATATGTTCTTCAAAAACCCTTTAAAAATAAGAAAAAAATTCGATAAGGTCTGAAAGATATGCTCTCCCAAAATCGCCTCCAAAATTGAGAAAAACCTTGCCTCTATGGTGCCAAGATCATGCTCTGATACCACTTGTTATGAAATAACTTGCACAATAGAAGAATATGATATGAAATATTCTGCAAATACTTGATAATAACTGAGAATAACAAGCCACTTCGAGGGGGAAAACCTCCAAATATCTCTAATGAGAACACACTTCACACTTGATGATGAAATGAGACTCACAACCTCCTATATATACCTATTTATGCCAAGGATATCACCTAGGCCGACTTAGACACACCTATATAAGACTTAGGCCGACCTAAACAACTAAATAACAATATACTAATGATAATATGACTTAATAGAGAGTTAAGATAGCCACAAGCCGACTATTCATAACCCGATGTACAATAATATTAAGGGCGTAGCAATGTCCTAGTAGAGGCTGGAGAAGCCAACACTTCTTCTTTATCAGTGTCCTTGTAAGAAACAAAGTGAGTACGCTTGATTGGTGTTTTTATTGAAATTGGGGCAACCGCTAACACCTCATCATTCGAGTTTGGCACTTCAGTCATAGCCATAAGATACTGACAGTAACCTAAATTAGTCTCAGTCTCACTATCTAAAGGATCAATTGAGACTTCAATAGGAGAATCACATGCTTTTCCAGATAAACTCGGTCCAATATTTGTTCTTCCTTGCTACTTCCCTCTCAGGCTTATCAAACTTCTTTTCTTTAGGCTTGGTCTCTCCTCCCATGACAACTCAACTTCTCAACTAATAGGTTCTCTTCACACTAACCTACAATGATTTTTTTTCCATGGGCACCACTCTTTCCCTCCTCCTTTGGAGTTAACTCCAGGTGTACTTTTCTCATTCTCTAGAACATCATCCTGTGACTCCTTCAAGTTGAGTCTTCTAGACCTTTGTACTGAGGAAGCAAAGACAATGGAATTACTCATTTTCACCAAAGGAAAGCCAAGAACATCAAGAATTCATAATTGTAGACCAACCCTTCACTGGTTTCTAGAAAAAAATATAGATAAAAATCTATCACCACTCTCTTTGCAGACTTATAAAATTTTAGCTTCTAATTCCAATGGTGAAAAAAAGGCTACCAACTCCCATTTATTGAGAAATTTGATCATTTCAATCATCAATGCTTAGTGAAAGCCCACACGAGGGAGCAAATGATCAACTATTGGTTCTTACTATTGGAAAAACAAGGACAAACAACTAAGAGGGGGGGTGAATCAGTTGTCACAAAATAATAAACTTTTCAAACTTAACTTAATCTCATATCTGATGAATAAGCAATTAACCATAAACAATTAACACATCAAAGAGACAGAGAACACCAAGTTTTTTTTTACGTGGAAACATTGTTAGGGGAAAAAATATGGTGGATGTCAGTCCACAATATTATACCCTGTTAAAAGTATAATGAAAACAATAAAGGGGAATGCACATGCATTTAGGCACACTTCTTAGAGCTCACTGCTCAGTTAAAAAAGGGGATCACTACCCAACAATATAGAGTAGGATTAAATTCAAAGGGTATGAAATGAGAAAATAGCTTCTGCACAAGCCTGATTATATTTCCAATTAAGCACAAAAAACTCCTTCACTTTTCACTCAAACTACTTCACACTTTGTTTAGTCTTCTTCACACTTTGCTCTGTAATCAAATGATATTCACACATGCACACATAGGAGCACACCCAACACACTTTACACTGATGAAAAAATAACTCTTATAGATCCTCATCATGGATTACATCAATAACTTAGTCAGCTAGAAAAATAAAACATATTTGCAATGTTAGCCCAAATTTACAATTAAATTTTCAATGTGAATCTAAACATCGTCAATCAATACAATGATGCGACCCAAAAAAAAATTCATGAGCATGCCAAACATTCAAATTTTTATTTTCAAGGATCCACAACACGCTACCACCATCATGTCATCTAGGAACATGAAAACCTGAACATGCACAAGAAAAATATTTGATCAAGAGCACACTGATCAATGTGGACATACAAGAATGATGGAGAATGATCTAGAAGCATCCACAACAACTGATATTATCAGAATCACACAATCATCACTCAAGAACACTGATAGAGACCACAAAAACACTATAAAACCACAACACAATCAAATCTACACATGGACCTCTGAAAATTTTGGTAGATGATCTAGATACTCTAAAAAATAAACCCTTTAGTCTACAACAGTTGATCTCCAACGTATAGAATATGAAACCTTCACGACCTTCACAATTCCACTGGCAACAGGCAACTCTATGTTCCTTTCATAGTTTTCTCAATATCCTCGACATATATAGCCTTCAATACAATGATGCTAATAGTGTTGAAATCAATGGCAACCACATATCAGCAACACACCCACATCATCCAAAAATATCCCCCTTTGGAATTGATGTCAACACATGATGTGAAAAATTCCATTAGCACAGTTGTACTAACTCCCCCTTAGATTCTGACTCCTCTTCTCAATTGCTCTTCTCCCCCTAAAAAGATTTTTCACATTAATCTTCCCCCCTTTTGACATCAATGGAAAAGTAACCATGACCTTTCCATATACACACTCTGAACCACATATCTACACATCTGACTACTCCCCCTAAGTAGTAGCCACATAGACATCAATCCGAATCAGAATATAGCAATGAAGCTCATAGAATGATGCAAGTAAATGAATCTTTTAGTTCTTATCAAGAGGGGTAATCACCCCTAGCATTCCTCTAAGATACTCAAAAGTATCCTTTAGCAATGGCTTAGTAAAGATGTCTACAATCTATTCTTTGGTAGGCACATACTCCAATCTGATGTCTTTCTCATTCACCTCCCTCAAGAAGTGAAACTTGATTGATGTATGCTTTGTCTTAGAGTGTAGTACTGAATTCATCAAAATATTTATTGCACTTGAATTGTCATAGTATATGGATATAGGTTCTTCATATACCACCTTGATATCTTTCGGCATATGTTTCATCCATGTCACTTGAGTACAGTTATTGGAAACAACAATATATTCTGCTTCAACAATAGATAGAGAAATATAATTCTACTTTTTGCTCAACCAGGACACTAGCTTCTTCCCTAGGAAGAAAGCACCACCACTAGTACTTTTCCTGTCATCTACATCTCCAACCCAATCTACATGAGTATATGCACTCAAAGTGAGATCATCATCCTTTGGATACCAAATTCCAAAGTCAACTGTTCCTTTCAGATATCTGAAGATTCTCTTAACAATAGTCACATGTGATTCTTTTGGATCAACCTGAAATCTAGCAACCATACATACAACATTCATAATGTCTGGTCTAGTCTGGGTCAAATAGAGCAATCCACCAATCATTGACCTTTATCTAGTTTTATTTTCCTTTGGAGAATCATCATTCTATGTTAGCTTGCATCTGGTCACTATGGGAGTACCAACTAGCTTTGTTTATTCCATCCCAAATTTCTTCAATAACTCTTTCACATATTTGGACTGAGATATAAAAATTCCCTTGTCTAACTGGGTAACTTGAAATCCTATAAAGAACTTCATTTCTCCAATCATACTCATCTCAAATTCACTCTTCATTTCATTAGCAAAATTCATACATAGATTATCATCTCCTCCAAAAATAATGTCATCAACAAAAACTTCTATAATTAACTCTTTATCATGATCCAACTTGAAGTATAAATTTCTATCAACAGTACCTTTATTTAATCCAAGCTTCAATAAGTATTTGTCTAATCTAGCATACCAAGCTCTGGGAGCTTGCTTAACTCCATACAGATCTTTCTTCAAGTGGCAAACCATGTCTTCCTTGTCAATCAGTAGAAATCCATCCAGATGTTCAATGTACACTTCTTCTAGTTCTCCATTCAGTAATGCTGAATTCACATCCATTTGATAGACTTTATAGTTCTTGTATGCAACATAAGCAAGAAATAATCTAACAGCTTCAATTTTGGCAAGAGGGGAAATTTTTTCTTCAAAATCAACACCTTCCATTTGAGAATACCCTTTACATATGAGTCTTGCTTTATTCTGGACCACTTCACCTTGTTTCAAAACACCCATTTAGTACCAATCACATTTTTGTCTTTGGGTCTGGGAACTAGTGTCCATGTGTCATTCTTTTCAATCTATGTCAGTTCTTCCTTCATAGCTTCCATCCAGTGTTCATCTTGGAAAGCTTCAATGACATCTTTAGGTTCAATCTTCGAAATCAGAAAATACTCTTCTACAATATTTCTTCTAGTTTGCACACCTTTACTCTTATCTCCTATAATTTAATTTTCAGAATGATTTAGCTTTACATACCTTGGAACTTTAGGACTTTCTCAAGCTTCTGGTTCTTCTGTTCTTTCTTCTGTACTTTCACTTGTCTGTGCTTCCTGACTTACTTGATTTACTGGAATGAATTGAGGTTGCTTTATTGGAACATATGGAATAATATGAATTTGGTTATGTGTCTAAGAATTATTCCCTTGGCTTGTATTGTCTTCATCTGAATCATAACCATGATATCTAGATGATTTGGCAGAGTCCTCATCAAATCTAACATTTGCACTCTCAACCATTTTTCTCAGTCTTTTTTTATAACATCCTGTAAGCCTTGCTCTTAGTAGAGTAACCTAGAAATATTCCTTCATCGCTTCTTGCATCAAAATTTCCTACATCATCATCTCTCTTGATATAACACTTGCTTCCAAAGATCTTGAAATATTTAACAGTAGGCTTATAACCAAACCATAGCTCAAAAGGAGTCTTACTAGAATTACCATTAACATTTAACCGGTTCAAAGTATACACAATAGTGCTTACAACTTCACTCCAATAGATTTGGGGCACATTTCCTTCTATCATCATTGTTCTAGTAGCATCGAGAATTGTTCTATTCTTTCTCTCTGCAACTCCATTTTGTTGAGGGGTTCAGGGAGTAGATAATTGTCTTCTAATTCCATGTTCTTCACAAAAAGAGTTGAATTCTCTAGAAATGAACTCACTACCTCTGTGAGATCTCAGGCATTTAATTTTCATACCTTTCTCATTCTTTTCCATGGCCTTGAAACTTTTGAACTTTTCCAGTGCTTCACATTTTTCTTTTAGGAAAGAAAGCCATATCATTCTAGAATAATCATCAATAATAAACATAAAGTACCTTTCTCCATGAATAATTTTGACTATGGAGGGACCATAGAGATTAGTATGTAGCAAATCTAGCAAATCATTTGAATGAATTTATTTACTCTGGAAAGAGACTCTAGTTTGTTTACCCGTCTGACACTCCTTACAAATTGTGTTAGCAGGCTTTACTAACTTAGGTAGATCTCTTACTACTTGAGTGGAACTTACTTTGACAATGCTATCAAAATTCACATGACACAACCTCCTATGCCACAACCAACTTTCATCTACTTGAGCAATTAAACAGTGTTCACTAGCAGTATTCAGGTGAAAAAGATTGCCTTTTGTCTATTTACCTATAGCAATCATATTGCTAGAACTTCCACGTATCATGCATCTCCCATCTTTGAACTGTAGATCATAGCCTTTTTCCACCATCTTTCCAACACTCAAATGATTGTGCTTTAGTCCTTCAACATAAAGAACATCATTAGTGTTATGCTTATCACCAAGACAAATAGAACCTTTTCCACGAATCACACCAGCATTGTTATCCCCAAACCTTACAACCCCACCATCATACTTCTCTAGACTTATAAATTTTCTTTTATCACCAATCATATGATGTGAGCATCCGTTGTCAATAACCCACTCATCCTTTTCTTCAACTCAGGCTGCAAGATCTTTCTCATCTTTAGCAGATTTAGTAGCAACATGACTATTTTCAATGGTAGCAATGAAAACCCATTCATCTTCATTTCCATTATCTTTATCAGACTTATCATCAATCACTCCTTTAGCAAAGTAACATTTCTTTTGGAATCTAGACTTGTTAGGCTTAGATCTAGGAACTCTTCAGGACACCTTGATGCAAAATGACCTATTTTACTCCAAGAAAAACATTTAATAGGAAATACACCTTCATACTTACCTTTTCCTCTGCCTTCTTTCTTTACAATCAATTCTTCCAACTCTTCTACCTCTCTTTCTTTATCTTCAAGCTGTTTTAGTTCTTCATCATACTTGGATATCTTTCTGGAACACTCTCCTAGATTATATCTTTGCTTGTTACTTCTGGATATAGTAGTCTTGAATGCAGATTCAGTCTTTGGAATAGATTCACCAAATTCACTTAATTCAAAAGCAGCAAGCTTACCAACCAACATATCTCTTGTCATCTTCGTTACTGATCTAAGCTCTTCAATAGCATGAGCCTTCACTTTGTAGGAGGGAGGAAAGGATCTGAGTATCTTAGCCACAATTTCATCCTCATCTAGGGAACCACTGACACATCTAATACCCATCACTATTTCATTTACTCTTTGCATAAAAGAAGTGATATTTTCATCTTCACCCATCTTCAAATTCTCATACTTTCCTTTCAAACTTTATAGCTTAGCCATCTTCACCTGTGCATCTCCTTCATACAAAGTTTCCAACTCCATCCAAATCTTATGAGATGTCTTTAGACCTATCACATTTTCCATCTCTGAATCTATTAGAGCACTCACCAAAGCTTCAATAGGCCTGATATTATTTTCAACTTTGATCTCATTAGTAGTGAAGGGACCATTATGAGGAATAACATATGGATCTTTTGTAATATTCCAATAAGCTTCACCAATACACCTCAGGTGACATTCCATCATGACTTCCACAGTGAGTAGTTAGTTCCATCAAATCTAGGACTATCCTTCTTGTATGATACCATCTCAGATCACCTCAAGTTTTTAGACTTCTTCAGAGGAACCTGCTTTGATACCAATTGTTGGAAAAACAAGGAAAAACAACTAAGAGGGGGGTTGAATCAGTTGTCACAAAATAATAAACTTTAAAACTTAATCTCAGATCTGATGAATAAGTAATTAACCATAAACAATTAACACATCAAAAAGACATAGAACACCAAGATTTTTTTTATGTGGAAACCCTGTTAGGGGAAAAACCACGGTGGATGTTAGTCCACAATATTATAACCTATTAAAATTATAATGAAAACAATAAAGGGGAATGCACATGCATTCAGGCATGCCTCCTAGAGCTCACTACTTAGTTACAAAAGGGGGATCACTACCCAAAAATACAGAGTAGGATTAAATCTAGAGGGTATGAACTGAGAAAATAGCTTCTGCACAAGCCTGATTATAGTTCCAATTAAGCACAAAAAACTCCTTCAATTTTCACTCAAACTACTTCACACTTTGCTCAGTCTTCTTCACACTTTGCTCTACAATTGAATGATATTCACACATACACACATAGAAGCACACCCAACACACTTTGCACCGATGAAACAATCACTCTTATATATCCACATCATGGATCACATCAATAACTCATTCGGCCAAAAAAATAAAACATATTTTCAATGTCGGCCCAAATTTACAATTAAATTTTCAATATGGATCTAAACACCATCGGCCAATACAATGATGCAACCCAAAACAATATTCACAAGTGTGCCAAACATTCAAATTTTTGTTTTCAAGGACCCACAACACGTTAGCACCATCATGTCAACTAGGAACATGGAAACCCGAACATGCACAAGAAAAATCTTTGACCAAGATCACACCGATCAATGTGGACATACAAGAATGATGGAGAATGATCTAGAAGCATCCAAGAACACTAGGAACTAATAGAGAAGCATCCAAAACAACTTATATTATCAGAATAACACAATCTTCACTCAAGAATGCTAACAAAGACCACAAAAATACTATCAAACCACAACATGATCAAATCTACACGCGATTCTCTAAAAATTCTGGTAGATGATCTAGATACTCTAAAAAATAAACCCTTTAGTCTACAGTAATTGATCTCCAACATGCAGAACATGACATCTTCATGATCTTCACAGTTCCATTGGCAACATGAAACTCTGTAACTCTTCCTTTCACAATTTTCTCAATATCCTCGACATATACAACCTTCAATACAATGATGCTAATAGTGTTGACATCAATGACAACCACATATCACCAACACACCCACAACATCCAACACTTACACAACTATTAATCTTCTAGGGGCATGAAAATTTGTGTATCATCTTCTATGATTATATGAGAGTAATCATTCACACACATTAGGATCAAATTTGATTAATCCTGCAATTGTCTTCCAACATTAATCCTTGCTCATACGAAACAAAATGACTATCCTTCTCACATCTCTGGTTTTAAATAATGGCCATTGATCTCCTGGTGAAATGGTGTTTCAGATGAATCATAATGAGTCAATAATGTTTTAAATTCCACTGCAATTGCTTGCGAATTGTTGGCCAATGTTATTCGGCCAACTAGACACCAATACATCCTTCCGCAGGCTCCACCATTCATTTCCAAGTGTAGGAAAAATCCACATGTCACAAGCTCACTAACCCCGTAGCTTTAAATAAAGCATTATTTTATTTGTATGGGGTTGGTAGGGAGCAGTTGAGATCACCTCCCAACATTCCATCATAGCCGCTGATTTGAAGTTCCACATCATTAGGCTTGATAGTGGAGGGAAGGACCTACACCTACCAAGGGACAAGCGACCACCACCCGCTGACCTTGTGGCTTCAAATAAAGCAATATTTTAATTGCATGGGGTTGGCGGTAAATTGTCTAAATCAAATCTAATGATCCGACAGTGAGTAATCTACACACACAGAAATGTTAGTCTTTAGAAAAAAAGGGCCCATGACTATGTTGATGAGACTTGTCTCTTAGTATTGCAGACTTAAAACTTAAGTCGTTTAACATAAAATTTATCGCCCGACCTTGGAAATATGAATTGAATGACCAACTATTTGGTGACTAACAACCCAAACTAAAGGGGCTAGTGATAATATGCATTCAATGGCCTAAGTTATGACTTAAGTGATTGGCGATTGAGAGTAACAAGTCAACGTAGAAATAGAATGCCCAAGGGTTTATGACTATGTATATTTGAAACAAGGTTTTTTAGACTGAAACCCTAACTCTACCCTTGGAATTAGAGGATCAAAATCATGACAAAGCAAGAACCTACTTAAAAATTTTGAATTTTTTTAGAAGCTCTATCACCACTAGAAGTGATAAGGAGATGAAGTTAGGCAAAATATGTTTTACAAATTTTTAACGACTTGATGGTTGCAGATTAATGGTTACACACTTTCTCTTTGAAATGTCTATCAAAGGGGAAGAATATATGTAGTTGAAGAAGAAGGTAGTTGTTCATGTGCTCTGCTAAGGAAATATAAATGTATACATTTTATTTTCCTATAAGTAGAGGAGATGTATTTGAGGAGTTGTTCTATAAATACACTCAAAACTTCTTTTGTTACAATTGGTATAGAGTGGTTCCAATTGGTGTTAGACCATTATGAACTGGTTCGAAATAGTTTAGTTGGTAAAGAGCTTGTCTTGAAGCAAATGCTTGAGTATGTTGAGAGGAGAATGAAGCAAGGTATAAGGGGAAGCTAATTTTGGTATCATAGTAGTTTCATACTTGGTACAATGTAGTTCAGAATGTTAATTGGTATAGAGCATAAAGAATGCAACTGAAGCAAACTGTCTAAACACTTGGTATTAGGGTATGATATCAACAATTAGTGTCAATAATACAGTTGAATTGTTACATAACACAAATAAAGAATTCTACAATTGTTATAAAAATTGATTAGTACAGAGCATGAATTAAAATACCTACCACTTGTATCAAACTTGGATGATTCAGAGTATGAATAACACTTCAACTAACATTAGAATGTTAATTGGTATAAAGCGGTTGAAGCCTATGGTTTTTCCTTTGTAGTCAAAGAATGAGAGAAAAAATTGGGATGAGAGCATAAATTGGTATCAATTGGTATTAGTCAAAGGGAGAGAGAAAGTCCCTTTTTCCATTACTAAGAAGTGAAGGCTACAACAACATGGTGAATTGAGACACAATGTTCAGGAGTGTGACACTTTTCCATTCATTTCAAAGGGGGGGAGAGTTGAGAAAATTATCAAAGTAGGAGCATGAGAAAAGTATGTAATTTCTCATAAGTGTGAGAAAAGGAGAAGGTATGTCAAAGGGGGAGAAGTGAGAGCTTAGATGTTATCAACAATTGGTATTAGACCATTCACAGTTTGAGCATTTAGTTTTTCCATCAATGACAAAGGGGGAGATTGTTGGCATATAGATTTCATTGATGTCAAAAGAGGGATCAAAAGTGAGATGGAGCTGATCCTATAGAGAAGAATGTTGGAATTAATGTAAAGGTGTCATTGATGTCAAAGGAGTATTAGAGGCAAGATGGAATTGATTATGCAAGGGAGATGTTGGAATTGATGATAGATTCGTTGTGTGCCTAGTGATGTGCCTGAATGACATAGAGCTTAGAGGACATTATGAGAGTAGTGTGTTGAATACATCGAATACTGAGAAGGGGGGTGAAGTAATATTATGTGCACAATTAATTACTAACCATCCAATTATCAATCCACATCTAGCTGCAATAGTAAACGAAAACAATAAAGGAATCATAACATCTCATAACACATTGACACCAAGAATTTTATGTGGAAAACGTAAAGTGGGAAAACCATGATGAAGATTAGCTCATAATATATTATAACCAGTTACAAGATATTACAGGGTTCACTACTAGGACACACTATCCTTGCAAGGCTCACAACTTGAATACAAAATGGATTGTTTCCAAGATATAAAAAGGTATGGCTCACTGCCAAAAATGAACTAAAGAAGCACACCTTCAAAGTGTAGAGATTAGTTTCGGTTAAGCTCTGGTAAACCAAAATCCTACTCCAGTTGTAGGCATACAACTATCAATACTTTTACACTACAACACTTGTCGCATAGCTCACATCACATTCCCTATTTCATATATCTCTTCTTTCCATCACACACACACATATATATACAAAGCTATATCTTCCTTCATCAATTAGGTTGACCTAATTGAAAGTGTACACACATAAGATTCAGAGTGAATTGTTGGACCAATTCAAAATTATTTTTGGCACACAAAACAAAACGTTTCATGCAAAAATTAGGTTGGCCCAAAACTAATAAGGAACATATTAAACATTCATAAGATAAGCAGTTCATAACCCTATTATCCAAAATAATTCCAAACTTTTGTCATTTAGATAACTCAGTCAGATCAACCAACATTGCTGAAAGATCATTTATAGCTATAATTGACACTTCTGAGCAACATATCAAAAATTCATAGAATTATCTTTTACTGATAAGATTTCTGGATCAAAATACTAGATTAGTATAGATAAATAGTTTACTTTAGCTAGTTATAAATCATTGTTGGCATCAATGAAAACAAACCTGAAGGTCACCTTCTTCATTATTCCAAAAATCTCCCCCTTTTTCATTAATGGAAACATGTGCCAAAAAAAGAGACTTGCTTCAAAAAAAATATTTTGCAACACTAATGTACTTAACTCCCCCTATCATATATACAGGAACACCAAAACACACCAAATACCATAACATAGCATAACATACCCTTCTTTATATAGACTCTTCTCTTTTTTTCCCCCTTTTACATCAAGGAAAAAGGACTGGGAAAAGTAAAAAGAACTTTAAATCAGGAACTAGGGGCACCCTATAACTCCTTGAGAATCACTTCCCAAGCTATCTTTCCATCATCAAAGACTCTTTTTTCCTTGGAAATATTTTTTTGTAGAGATTCCAGTTCTATTGGGAATTCTTCTCCTTCTTCTGGAGTGGATGGAATTAAGTTCATCTTTTCAATTTTTTCTGCTTCCATCAATGCATTTGATATAGAGACTTGTCTAGACATAACCAAGTCTCCAAGCTAGGCATACCATCTAATAGCATCTTCCTTCTACCTCTGCAAGATAATTTTTTTTTATTTTTTTTTTTTCTGAATATCTGCAATAGAAACCCAACCAACATAGTTTCTATCATCTATAACCTTGTAATCTCTGGAGGCATCAACAAGCTAAGACTCAATCGAGTCCATTAAGTCCTTGATACCTTGAGTGGCTTCAAGCCACTTCATGTAGTAGAAAAATGGTAGTTGGGCTTCCTCATCACATTCTCTTACTTCTTTCAAGGTTTGTAAAGCCCTATCATGTGCAGTTGTACACTTATCTTGAAGAAAAAATAGTCTTTTCTCTAACAGACTTAACTCCACTTCTTTTGCATTCTATACCTTGAGGTTAGATGTGTACTCTTTGACTGAATCAACTATAAGCTTTATATTTTCAATTGGAGCTAAGGATTTATCAGTTGTAACACTGGGGCATGACTCCTATAACACTTTAATGGCTTCATTAATCAATTCATTTCCTTTTTGATATGACTTGGCAGCTTCCTGTGTAACAGAGTTGAGAAAAGTGCCACTTAGTTTTGTTCTGTCACTTGGTGTAATCTTGGTCAAGTCCACATAACTTGGATGTGATGATAACTTAACTAGCTAGGGTGGAAGAATAGGTTGACACATTGTTTTCCTTGATAAAAGATCTTTGAGGGTACTTTCTCCAGATGGCTTTGACAACTCAGAACCTTTGGGAATTTCTCCTTTGCTCTTCTCAACCAGAATGACTTTCTTGTCTTCCTCTTTCTTCTTTTCTTATTCTTCTTTTTCCTTTTCTTTTTCTTCTTTCTCTCTAGATGAATTTCCAGAGGATTTGTCTCTATTTTCTTTTTCCCCTTTATCCTCATCATCCTTGTCATTAATCTCCTTTTTATTCTTACTTCCTTCACTTTCATCTTTGTTTTTCTCATCCTTGTTTCTGGTAGATTCATGATGTTCTTCTTCTTGCTTATCATTGGTATGATCTTTATGTTGATCATCGGACCTTTTCTTGGCTATCTCTTCTATGTCGATCAGAGGGACAAAAGTCTCCGAATCACCATGCATCTCACCAACAGTCTCCAAGAGTGGATTATCAATCACTTTTGTAGCATCAATATGCATTTGTGCTTGAGCTATGTGGGATGAAGAGTTGTTTCTTTTCACATAACTCCTTGCTAGTTTTTTAATTACATTCTAGGTTTCTTGTCTCACCTTTTCCATATTCTCTTGCTCCTTATTCATTAACATATTAACTCTCTACTTGACTCTAAACACAATGGACCATTATTTTAATAGATTAAAAACTTCTATTTTAGAAAGAGATGAGCCACAAGAATTTAAGGCATCATTTCTAATTTTATCTTTAATATACACAGCCTCTTTCCTTCTATGTACTAATGCTTCCTAGAAATTTTCCATTACTTTGGTCTAAATGGTCTCCATACTTACATTACAAATAACTATATACTAAATAAATACATTGATGATGGTTTCCTTTACCTTATCATTAACTTTGTCAAATAACTCAGCGGTTGACATGAGATCATTGTTAGTCAAATTATTTAGTAAGGCTCCTAGATCTAAAGATAGTTGATCACTTACCAGAGGAGATCCAAGCATGTCCTCCATAGGATCAGATGAGCCTTCTTCATTCTTCTTTTTATGTACATGGATTCGGTAAGTATCCTCCTCTTCCTTTGTTTCTTCATCCATGGAGATGCCAAATATAGTTTGGGCTTCTTCTTTGGAGGTACTCCTCCTTTTGTTTCTTTTCAGTTGATGCTCTTCTTTTATGCCAAGCTCTATTTCTTCTTGAATGAAATCACTCAGTTTTACTTTCTTGTTAGACTTTTGTTTTACTCTTCTTTTTCTTGAAGTGACAGATGGTGTAGTAGGAGCTATATCATTTCTCTTAGATGCCTGGGTACTGGGATTGGTAGGGGTATCAACATAAAGTAATGCATGGGGCCTTTGTTCTTTGTTCTTTCCCTTCTCAATATTAGCAGTACTGGAAGTAGCAGCACTGGAGATAGGTTCTAGTGCAATATTGAAGGATAATCTTCCTGATTTCTTGGGTTCAAAGGGCAGTTCAACAGATTTAGGTTTTCTTTCATCAATTTCCTCCTTTAACTATTCTATGTCATCTTTAGAGAAAGTTTGTCCTTGGAAGAAAGTTTCAAATTTCTTTCTTCTTTTGGATGCAGTAGCCTCTAAATGTACTTCATTTGATTTATCCTCATATGTTCCATGCCTAGGTAGAGAGGGGTCCTTAGAGCTGCTCAATAGTATTTTAATGTAGCTCTCCGCCATTTGTTCATCAAGCTCATATCCCAATGGTTCAATCCATCAAATTCTGGCTTCAATAGCCTTTATGATGCATTCATCTGTAATTACAAGAAAAGTTATCTCCTCATATTTATTCACTAGACTCCTTGGAATCTAGTCTCTTTCATACATCTCATTCTGAAATACTGCAAAGAAAGTAGTTAGAGCATTATGATGTTCCCTGAAATCTCCTAGACTGTGAAAATGATCAAAAATTTGATGTGCAATTAGCTTGTTGCTCTCCCATATTATGTCTTTACTTCCTAGTAATTCCCTCAAGAAATAAAATAACAAGAAAACAACTAGTGTGCCAAATTTAAGGAGATGCTTCTTTTCCTTAGTCATACTTAGGTTCTCCATGAGTTTCAGCCTAAGCAACTCACATAGATCAAAATATTTTCCATTCACCACCATTTCATATGGAGTGTGAATTGTTGTAGTAGATACAAAATTTACCTAGTTGGTGAAATAAATTTTCTACCCAATCATGTGATGTCACCATACTTGATGCCAAGGTTTGCAATAGACTTTGGAGTTGAAGATCTTCCATGAAATGTAGCACTAGTCAACCTCATGATTGCATCATTTTTCACTGCCTTTAGAACTGGAATGGATCGAGTATCGTAAAGACTAGTTACAAATTGAATCACCTCCTTGTTGATAACCCTTGGAATATTTGTCAACAAAAATTTTCTATGAACCCTACTGAGGACCATTCTAACAAAATTCACCTCACTCTCATTGGAAAAGTTTGGAAACTAGTTCCAAACGTTCTGCTTCATCTAAACTACGTTTTTCATATTTTGGCTTAAGCATTAGATCATCTCCCATCAATTCACTGTCCCATAAATCCTTAAGCTCTAGGTGATTGAATTCCTCTAGCTTCCCATGAATATATGTTCTTGTGTCCTTAGTGGGTAACACATTGCTTGGAATGTGTGAGATTGCACCCACAAGATCTAGTTCATATACTTTCCATGAATATCTTCTAAATTTGGGTTGGGGTCTCTTAGAGATTTCCACAATAGTAGGAGTGGCCATTTCTCCTCAAACAACTTCAATATGATTGTATCAATGGGTTAATTTCCTAAGGTTAGATTATCAAATAATAAACCATACAAACCCAAAGAAGCTATCAAGTATAATGAAAACTAAAACAAGAACGATTATACCTGTCACTCATTGAAGCTTCCATGATTCACCTTCATAGCACCTTCTAACTTGTTGATTGTTGCCCTTAGATCGAGTGTGTGAGCAATTTTTGACTCTGTCAATGTCCTAAACAAGCTTTGAAGGATTTGATGACTATGCCTATGATAAATAACGAAATGACTATGCCAAGAAATTCCTAAGACTTAATGAAATCAACTACGAAAATAAATGCTGCGACATATAAGAATGAACGTGAGTAGTCCAAAATGTGAGCAAAATTGTCATTTTTATAGAAAATACAATTTTGGATGGACGAACGAGATTGAAAGTTGATGGAAGCCTAAAATCAGAGGTCCAGATTTCATGTGACAATTCCTAATCAGGGAAAAATCATTAAATGAGTGGTCAAGATGTCATTTGAGAAAATCGAATCGGCGGTCGAGAATAAATGAGATAATTAGTCAAAAAGATAAAGATTTTTGAAAATCAAGAAGATAAAGACTGCTTGATTTGTGAGATTCAAAAAATCAATAAGATAAGAGTTGAACTGAAAAACAGATTTGGAAAATCAAGAATTTGCTTAATTGCTTGATTTTTGGAAGAAGATTACCATTTTGAATTAAATTACTTCAAAATATGGATTTTGTGTGATAATAAATAATCGATTTTCAGATTATTTACTAAAATGAACTCACAGTCAAGAATGTGAGATCATTTTAAATAATTTCATTTATTTAAAATGAGGGAAATGTTGAATTTGGAAATTAAATAATTAAAGATAATTATTTAATTTAGAGGATATGATTAAATAAATTAATAAATTCATTTAATTATGAGAATTAATGACATATTAAATAAATAAATGAAATTCATTTATTTAGTAATCAGGAAGAATAAATGAACAAAGGTAATTAAATAAATTAATAAATTTATTTAATTGTAAGAAGATAATAGACCCTTAGTGACGTATTGAATAAACAAATATAATTTATTTATTCAATAATCATGAAGAATAAAAGAGATATGAATTAATTAAATAATTATAAATTATTTAATTAATAGTCGAATGTGGACCAAGGACATAATTAAATGTCATAATTATGCTAGGACAAAAGTGGTAAAAATAGAGCTTGCAAGCCTAGGTCATTTTTATGTGTCTACATTTTGCCCCTCTTTGTCATAATGTAGCATGTCGCATTGTGACAAAGAAAATAAGTCAAAGTCATGCCCCAGTGAAGGTACAGGGTATCAATGCCCCCTCAATTTTTTTTCAAATTTTGGGCCGGCGACAAAAATTTTTGGAAAGTGTCTCGATAAGTCAATTTAATGACTAGAAAAATAATGGTGTAGACGGTTTCAGATTCTGACATGTTTAAAGCAGCCAAAGGGGTGGTCAAAGTTGGTCAAAAGGGCCTCCAATAAGAGAAGAGTTGAAAAATGTCATTTTGACTTTATAAATAGGTTGAAAAAGGGGTAAAAGTCAATTCATTTTCACTATTCACCTTAGCAAATTTGAGAGCGACGAGCAAAGAGGACTTCTACGAGGATGGTGATTCCAGTGACCGAGCATCGCGGTGAGATCGTGCAGACCTTCAAGAGACCAGAGGGTGTAGAGCCAGCAGTATGTACCTCTAACCCACTTTGTCATTTCATTATTTTGCGTGCCAAAATTAGGGTTTTAGGGTGAAGAATGAAAGCGTTGCGACACATATGCGTGCACGTAAGTCACATTTTACTTCGCATTTGATGCATCATGACGCAAGTGCAAGGGGTAATTAGGGCAAACTAGGGATGTGTGACACATTTTCCAAAAAGTGTGATGCATTCACAATATCGTGTCGCATTCAAGAGTTATAACGCCACATATGTCATTTTGTAATGCATTTGTTAGTTTTAGCGACACATTCAAATGAAGTGACGCATGTGCCATAAACCATGACACAAATGCTTTGCTGCGACGTAATTGAGGGACAGAACGACACAATCAATGTGTCGCAGTGCAAGTGAGATACAAAATGATGCAACCACTTTTTCGCGACGCAAATGTAGTCAACACGACGAATTTGACTTTGGCTTTGACTAGGGCCGATTTTGATGGGTTTTTAATTTTACATGCTTTTGATGATAATGACAATTTCCCATAAAGTGCTAACACGTTATTTGGCCTTGTGCAGAGACAGCTTGCACCCATCTATACTTAGGAGAGTAGACCATTGACCTTCAGGTTCGGTGATTAGTTGACTTTGCGAGAGTGACGATAGTTGATGCGGCTAGGTCTATATTATGTTGCCTATATGCCTATTATTCGAGCAAATAGGGGTTTGCTAACTGCATTGTGTGAGAGATGGTGTTTAGAGACATGCTCATTCCATTTGCCGACAGGAGAGGCTATTGTGATGTTGGATGATGTCTATCATATTCTCCATTTGCCGATCCAAGGAGAGTGAATCATTTACGACCCTTGACATGGCTATCACACATTTACAACTTACTATCAAGATGAGGGTGCAGGACTTGGCATCGAGGGATATGATATCTGATGGCAGAGCATTATGCCCAATTTGATGTATTTTTGGAAAAATTGATCAGCGGGATATTGATTTCTAACTATCATGGACATGGGTTTCCCATTGGTTGGGGAGACGTGATAGTGGGCATGAGGTGAGACAAGATAGTTTATGCCTGGGGGCCCTTTTGGTTGGGAATGCTCTACCATCAACTTCACAAGGTGGCCTATAGGAGGGCACAAAGCATTGGGTGTGGCACGACACTGTTGATGATATGGGCCTGGGAGCATGTGGTGATATTTTGACCTCCTATTCAATGACCACAACTAGCGAGGGGATGCCCTAAGCCTATTACTATGCCGGTTCCCTATAGTAGACAAGGACGAGAGAGATAGGTTGGTGGCACCATCAGATTGACACCATGGTTACATTCATTTGGAGGCCCTACAAAGACTACCAACAGTGGGATGATGAGGATGACCATCTCAACCTTTGTAGATAGTGCAAAGTCAGCTCATTATAGAGATGTATCTGCCACAACGTGTACCAGTAGGCACAACCGAGTATGCTAGATCTTCCAAGGAGTCAGCTTGGGGGCTGCTGATTTCTATACCATTTTCTGAGTAGTAGATTGATGGGCTAGTAGCCCAGCAGTGGGGATGGAGAGGTGGAGTTGCAGATCCAGGGACTACCATTGACTATGACTTGTGGTGGCAGGCCCATTGACCAGTGCCACTGACAGATCCAGATGGGCCAACACCTATTGATAGGAGGTCAGTTATACCACGTGTGCCATGAGCCAGGCAAGGGGGAAGAGATGGTGATAGAGGTAGGGGTAGAGGGAGGGATGGAGGTAGAGATAGAGGTTGGGGTGGAGGGCTAGATGGGGGCAGGGACAGAGGTTGGGGTGGAGATGATAGAGATGATGGGGATGATGGAGGAGATGGTTGGAGATAGAGGAGAGATGGCCAGAGGTAGGGCAGGAGGGTGAGACAGTGTGCAGCGAGATGGGAATTAGATGCCATCCCAGAGGCAGGAAAGGAGGAGGAGGGGCCTAGGTAGAAGCAGGAGGATATAGGTCATGAGAACGTGGTCAAGGAGGAGAGACATGAGCATGAGGAGGAGAGGCGGGAGGAGCAGGAGATTGGAGAGGAGGCGATTCGATAGGAGGCTGAGATGGAGGTTGATATGCAATAGGATGAGGGAGTCGGCAGAGAGGAGGTTGCAGAGGAGGAGGATGATGATAGAGATGATGATGATGCTATGGATGAGGCCAAGAGGCTCCTAAGATGGAGGATGGTGGAGGGAGATGAGGAGATGCCATGATAGACCAGAGGGTGGTAGACCTACAAAGGAGATTGAATGAGAGTGTCGCACAGGTCAAAGCACTATAGTCAGAGCTAGAGGTGGCTCAGGTAGAGTGGGATTAGGTAGTGATCTGCTAGCAGGAGGAAATGAAGTGGTGTACAGAGTTTGCAAGACTGTGTATAGGACCATCGATAGATTTGGCACGGGAGTTTGGCAGGATCAGTGTACAACTTGGGCGATACAGGAAGTTATATGAGTAGGCTGTACCAGCTAAGATGAGAGATCCTGCCCTGACCAAGACACAAATGAGGACAGGTAGCAACATCAGGTTAGGGAGTGGTAGTGGCAGTCAGAGAAGTGCAGGGGGCTCGACCTCTTTAGGGCATACTTCGAGTCACAGGTCTCATCATAGACACTCTTTCAGTCATAGGTAAAGCCATTCACATGATTCATCAAGTTTAGGCAATAGATCAATACCTAGTCCACCTCTAGTGGTAGATCCTTTAGCTTCACAAAGTCAAGCCGCAGTGTCATCACAAATGCCTGTTACCATGGAGATGATGTCATCAGTGTTAGTTCCATTGGTTTCACAGAAAGAGGTTGCTATAGGTCCACCCATTACCTCAATGTTAGTCACAAGTCCTTAGTCACCACACTCTTCACCGCGAGGGGATGAGGTGAGCATTACATAGGGCCATGTTTACTACATTCATGTTTCGGTCTTTATGTTATGATACTTTATGTATTGACTATCGAACCTGTGTGCTCTATTTTTGGGATATCTCATGACTCTATCCTGTGACATTATATATTTTGAGATGATGCTATATGATGTAGTTTTGATGTGGCCTACATGTGTGTTATGTGATGTTATTTGATTTATGCACTATGATGTATGTAATGTGGTGCCTATATGGATTTATGCATTTATGATGGATGATTGTATTATTTATATGTCTTGTCATGTATGTCCTATGATGGTTACTTATGATGTGATGTCCTAATAATGCAATGTTTATTTATATGTTGTGATGATGTGTGCCATGGATGATGATGATATGCATAATGTATTTATTTGAATGGATGCCATGTTTATGCTTATGTTAATGCATGACTATGTATAATGCAATATCTATGTGAAATGTGTTGTACAATTTTCGCACACATGCCTCGCTAAAAGTAGGGACCCTCTTTTGCTTTCACTTTTGGTTTTTTAGCCCTTGTTATTTTGAGGTTTTGTTACCTTTGCACGTTCTTGAATGCTTATCTTATTCATGCAAATTCCCCCCTTCTAGGAAGCACTTTGAAAATATAATGTTTTGGGAAATTTTTGGGTTTTTGGCTATTTTTGGGAAAATCCTCTCTTGGTCCGATTTTATCTACCTTGCATGGTAGTTTGAAACTTTTGGGCCTTCACGAAATTCCGTGCTGATTGGATTTCTTCAAATGTCCATCGTCTTGTTGGATTTATTGGTTTTGTCTAGATGTCTTGTCATTTGCATTAATGTCATTTGTATGATTTTTGAGAGGGGGTATTAAGTCAATTTTTGGGGAATTTTTATGCCATTCTGCTTTATCATTTGCATTCTATTGAGTTAAGGTGCTCGATCCTGAGGTGATGGGCTGGCTTTGGCATGTTAAATTTGTTGATTGTTGGATTTGGTGGTGATTCCTTGGGTGTCATAGTTGTTGTTGTTTGTTGGGCATTTAGAACTATTATTTGTCATTGTTGTAATTGATTTTCACTTCACCAAATGGTATGTACATATTCCCCTCCTCTTTGATTTATGAATGTGAATGATTCTTTCATTCTGGATATGCTTGGAGTTCAAATTTTTGTATGTTTAGGCATTTCAAAAATAGGGTTGCTTGATTTTGTTAGATTGATGTTTCCCCAAGTGAGTTTCGAGCTTGTTGTTCATTCTCATCTTGAGGTAGCTTGCTTGTGGGCCATAATGATCCTTTGAAACTTAGCAGTTGAGCAACTTGAACCCCAAGCTTGTTTGTGCATCAATGGTAGAATTCTAGGGTTTCACGCCTAGGGCATCACCATTTCCTCTTGATTTGCTTTAGGAGGAGCCTTGAGTTTAAAGATAATCTGTAGGAGGTCTAAATCGAGTCAGTCATAGGACCAAGTTCCTCAAATTTGTGATCGTTCAATTAATTTGAGTGTAATCATGAGAAAATGTCAACATTTAGGTTTTCCTCTAATTTCGAGATTTTCCTTTGCTAGCGGATTTCCCCGATTTTCCTTGTCGTCTCTGTTTTCCCAAAATGTGTGTTGAAATCTAGAGTCTTGGCTTCTTCATGGATTTCTGTCACTTCTGGATTTTCCTGAATCTTCCTTTGTCCCTTTGTCTTTCCAGAATTTGCAGATTATCGCTTCTTTCATGGAAATCCATCTTGGGCAGAATTCCCTAAAATTTAGTGGAAAATGAAGGAATAAGAGATAACATGGTTTATTAACGTATTATTATGCATTTTATGATTAATTTGAGCTATTTTAAGATGTCTCATGCTATTTCTTTATTATGATAATTGTTCAAATGGTTATTTGAGGGGATTTCATGTTTATTCCACTAAAATCCATCTGGATAGGAATTTCCCAGAATTCCTCTCTGGTTTGGATTCCGCGGGATGACTTGAAACCAAAACTTTGATGTGATCATTCTTTTTATGAGATTTAAGGGAATCTTGCTTATCTTGGGACTCATTTTGGGGATGAATTTATCATTTGTGATTAACTTACTTGGGTTTGTATGATCTTTGCTATGGTTTCTTTGTTGATGCAGGCTGAATCAAGTAAGGCCATGACAAGTTGGACCAAGGGTAGAGTGGTGGATCCAAGTGCAGAGGGGTCTTCCATTTTTGAAGTAGAAAGAATCAAGATGGACACCAAGAGTAGAATTCTTGAGAGAAAGCTTACTTCTGTCTAGTCAGAGGTGACTGATACAAATGTTGGACTATGGGAATATGAGGAGTTCAAGACCAGGATGGTAGAGCAGAACCTTCCTTTGCTGGCTAGAAGAACATTGGAATTAGGATTGGCGCATGTGGTTAGATTCCCTCCCATAGTGAAATATTATGAATTAGTTCTTGAGTGTTCCAAGCACTACAATAAGGGTACACAGAGGATAGTTGTCCCTCAAGGGAGAATTGTAGCAAATTTGAATCCTGTTTCTATAGCCTAGACCTTTAACATGCCAGATAGATCTCATGTGGTGGATTTTGATATGGATATGGCAAGGAAATTCTATGAGGAGGATACTATCAAATCTTAGCAAGTCATCAACTCATGGTTGGAGAAGCCTAAGTATCACTACTCCAAGCTGCCCAAATAACTATTTAGAGCAAAATTCAAGGAGTACTATGATGCTATCACTCTTCTTAGCAGGGTGGTAGGGTCAAAGAGTGCTAGAATTTTTGAAAATTGGATGCTCCATATCATTGTGAGGATGGAGCAGAATATTAACTATCATTGGGCAGGTGCTATAAGTGCCATGATTCATGAGTAGATGTGCAATGTATTGCAAACAAAGACCTTCACAATGACTTCCTACTTAGTCTATGTGCTTGTAAGATTCCATCCATATAAGGGGATAAGTACAAGAGGTTTGTTTGAGTAGGATGTGATCTATGAGGTTTATCCACAGCTACATCTAGGTAACTCAAGCTACAAGAGAGTGAATGATGCATTCACCATGTACATCACCAAATTATTGCAAGGTGCAAAGCATGTAAGGATATCTGACCAGGCCAAGGAACTAATCAAGAGGTATGGGGCTTGGTTCATACAGTTTCCCACCTTCTCATAAATAAGGATAGATGGCTGCCAGAGGGATCCATATCGACTTCCAAGGTACCCAACATACCATATCATACTCTTGCAAGTCACGAGGAAAATTTGTGACTTTGATGCCATTGTGAAGAAAGATAAGCATAAGACTAGATTCGGTGGAGATTTTCCTTTGAGGATAGGAAATAGTGAGGCATGTCCTATTAATTTGGCCAGTGCTTTTGATGAAGAAATGAAAAATCTTGGGTTATCCTTCCATTCCAAGAGATCTAGGTTTGATAGAATTGGCGAAGCACAAAAGAAGGCCAACAAAGAATATAGCCACAAGGATGATATGGAAGACTATTGGGCCAATTGCAGTGATGAATTTGAGATTAGAAAGAAGAATTTTTCTAGGCTGCCTGTTAACTTGGTCTGACTTTACAATGTGAAGGCTATTCTAGATCAAGTCAAAGAGGATGGAGATTTGATCTAGGGCCATGCTTATGAGGCAGTGAAGGACAAGCCAGTTGGAAAATATACTAGTTAGAAGAGGAGAAAATAGAACTGGAACAACTTATGACTCCAGTCATTAAGTTTACTAAGTTGTGGCTCAAACATAAGATGTGGGAGCTGCAAAGTGAAGGTGTGCAATGCACCTATGATTTAGTGGAAGACTTGGAGTCTCATTCCACTTCCGAGGAGTCAGCTGAGCAGGATCCTAAGGGTAAGGGCAAGGTGAGTTCTCCTTTCAAGATC
Source organism: Sequoia sempervirens (assembly GCA_007258455.2). Classification (NCBI taxonomy): domain Eukaryota; kingdom Viridiplantae; phylum Streptophyta; class Pinopsida; order Cupressales; family Cupressaceae; genus Sequoia; species Sequoia sempervirens. Next base: position 392,784,705 of record VDFB02086081.1, read on the forward strand.
AAAATTAAAGATTCTCAGGTAGAGGAAGAATAGGAAGCAGAAAAAAAAAGAAAGCCAATTGCAAAGAAGAGGAAACATGTTTCAAGAACGAGGAAGTCAACAAAAGATGAAACTAAAAAAGAGGACAAAGAGGTTAGTGTCCCTGTGCTGAAGAGAAGAAGAATAGTGAGACTATCACAAAAAGAAAAGGAAAGCTCCAAGGCAGGGGAGGAAGTTGGCCCACCTGTGATAAATGTGGAGAGCTCAGGAGAAAGGACACATGTGTACACAAGGAAATCAAGAACTCCTTATCCTAAGGACAGTGTGCCAAGAAAGGATCCCCCCCAGTCACTTCTGATGCAGAACAACATGATGAACCAGGTGAATCCAAGGAAGAAGAAGGTCACCAAGATATGGAAGGAGAATAAGTTCAAGAAGGTGAGATCTTTAGTGCTGAGGCAAAAATAGAGAGGGTGATGCAGTCTCCCTTGGTTACATATGATGATTCACCTACTAGAAGTGAAGATGATAGAACTTCTCAGAGAGAGAAAATACCAGTTAAGACTCCATCACCGGTACATGAAGAAGAAGAGCATTATAAAGAAAAGGAGGATAAAGCTGAGGAGATTCTTGAGAAGCAGGATTTGAATGAATATATGCTTAAGGATCAACAAGATGAGGTTGGACAGAGTAAAGTGAAACCTAAATCCACTGTTCTAGGTTGGTTGGATAGGGAATTGAAGAGAAAATAGATTGTTGTGGATGATACCCCTCTCAATTGGGATGAACTATTGGAAAACATAGGAAAAGGTAAAGGAAACAAGAAAGCCAGGGTCATCTCCAAGGTTTGAGAGAGATGAAAAAAATAACAAGGTGGTCCACATTGCTACTCCCGCCCCTGATAAGAACAAGGATGATGTAAATGGAGAGGATTATAATGTACAAACCATCAACCTTGGGCCTACTTCTATGGAGCAGGATATTGAAGATTATGAAGGCTCTAGTGCGGTGATCCTAGGCAGGTTGAGAAAAGAAGTGTAGACTAAGCAAGAACTGAAGAAGGAGAATGAGAAATTAAAGTACTTGCAAGACTTGATGAAGCCCTTCAAATCTATTAGCTCCTCATCTTTTTCTGCAATTTTCTTACCACAAGAGACCATAATAGAGCTGGATAGGATGAAGACCACTACTCTTGCCACAACGAACTGGTTACAAGGAGTGCAAATTAAGGGGGATAATGCTATCAAAGACATCCTTTCAACTAGAGGAGATGCAATGAGGTTGATAAATTGGTTGAAAGATGTATTGGCTCAAGATAAGGAAGATATAGATATCTTATTGCAAAACACCAAAACCATCATGGAGTATACTGAGGATAAGTTGGTGAGTGATGGAATTCTTCCTTCCTCCAGAGCTACAAAACCTTGGGAATGGCTTGAAGCTTTGTAAATAAGGAAAAAGGTTTTGAAGAAGGTACATAAGAAGAGGAGGCAAATTGAAGACACCTTGACTGATATCTACAATAGATGCATTTCCTTCTTTAAAGTGATGACAGGGAGAAAGAAGTTTGCGCAAAGAATTTGAGCTTAGAGTAGTTGAGAAAATGGTGGCGAGATGTATATTCTCCAGTCAGTGAGGATCCAATTACTGAACATTAGTTGGATGATGTGGCCACCTATATTGCAGTTATTGATAAATATCAAACCAACAAGGTTGAGTGGGATAAGTCGGTGGAACAGTTAAGAGAAAATATTAAATCTATTGAGAAGAGACTTAAGGTTTTACCTCTGCCACCTATTGCCGACTTGGACAGGGTACTTTTGATGGTGCATGATAGGGTGGAGTGAAATAAAGACAAAGGGGGAAGTAGTTAATGCAAGGCTACATCAAAATTTGTGCTTCCCATTATTTCTCCTCTTCCTTCACATGCATTGGACCGAGTTTTGTTGGAGACCCCAGGCCGAGCTAGATGGAGTGCTTGCATTTAATGCCCACTTTGTTTATTTTGATTTCTCCTTGGGCCGACTTGTTTGTGGCCATTTTATTGTAAACCCTAACTAGGCCGACATGTCTTGGGGGGTTTCTATTAATATGGCATTTTTCCTCATTTGTAAGGGCTAGATAGTTTTTTCTTGGAGCGAATTAAGCAGTATAGCAAAAGCTAGAGTTAGGAGTTAGTTTTGTTTTCAAGCAAGCAAGTGTTGTAACAAAATACTAGAATTGTTGCTACTTTGGGTAATTTATGCAAGTGAAGACATTGTGATTTGGTGCCTTTCTTGTGTTGAATTTTATTTGGCATGGTTCTTGTGATTCTATCTTTGGAATTGCTTAAGTTATTTGATAGATGTGTTAAGTTTAATGTTAGGTAAATTGATAGTGCTTATTATTTAGTACTTGAAGTGTTGCAGCAATCTCTGGTCCATACTTTTCGCAACCAACTGATTGTTAGCTGCTTTGCAAAGTTAGCCTGGAATTTAATATTCATTAAGCTTAGTTCAATTGTTAATGTTTATTCATTTCGATTGCAATAGGGTTGTTTTGAATGAATGTTAATGATCTGAAAATATTTAATGCCTTAGAAGATTGCACTATTTCTATAAGATTGTAGATCCATCTAGGTCAAGTAGAAATTAGTTTATGAGGGATTGGTCCATTTCAAGTGTTTGTCATTTGCATTGTTAATCTTAGGAGTAGTTTTAAAATTTAGGAATATCTTTGGAACCTTATATCTTTTGTTATTTCTTTATCATCTGAGTTAGATTTAGGATTGAAGTATCACCATATTGCTAGATCTGATAAACTAAATGATTCAGTATTTGCTTGTAGTAAGGTCCCTTTGTGATTATCAACATTTTCACATTTATCACTGAGTTGTTTATGCATTGTCAAGACTTGACATTAGAGACCTTGGGGTTATCTCTTGAGGCTTGCTAATAGAGATTTACCTTTCAAGAGAGATAGGATTTCCATATTCTGTCTGAGTTGTTGCTATGCAAAAAACACCATCAACAAAATGTATATGATTTAATCCTATGGATGATGTATATACTAACCTAATGCAATGTCTATGTGATTATGTATGCACTTATGTTTTTGTATGTCACAGGATATCATCGAGAGACAAGCGAGAGAAGATGATAGGAAAGAAGGAGATGCATGTTAGTTCCTAGACCAGATCCTTCAAAAATTTACCATAGGACTTTTATATTTATTACTCTTAATCATCACTGAGCAGATTGTTGTGTTGGCCAAAAAACACCATGATATGACATAAATCAAGGTGTGCAAGGTCATACCATCACATAATAAAGGAATTCACAGAAAAGGATGATAATGACTCATACCAAGAGTGCAATTGCCCCAGTCTTTTTTTCATAATCAACCACAAGCAGAAAAAGACAAGGACAATTCATGAAACGTTGTTGCTTCTCTAAATCCTGTTTCTAGGAAATCCTTGAGAAACTAGTAGCATGATTGCCAAAAGGACAAAATAAAGCCATTATCATGATACGTCGCTGCTTTTCTAAATCCTGTTGTCAGGATCACATTGAGAAACTAGTAACATGAGTGTCAAAAGACAAGACAAACGTCATGATACATTATTTCTTCTCTAAATCCTAGTGTTAGGACCTCGATGAAAAACTAGTAACATGACAAAAAGCCACAAACAAATGCCAAGTGTTTGCCAAGTGTGTCTGGATGCCAAGTGTTCTAATGTCGGGATTTCAGGTTTGATGATGTCGAGATGCCAGGGTGTCGAGATTTTGACGATGCCAAGATGAAGAGTGAAGAAATTTTCCAAATTTAGGAAGGACACATCCTGAATAATGTTGATGTCAAGAGGATTGATCCCTAAATGTCAAAGGGCTCCCTCAAAATGCCAAGTAATGGTGATGATGCCTAGGAAGGAAAAATCCTAAGGTATAATTGATAGAGGTTGTTCTTTAGAAGGACACATCTAAAAGAACCTTGTTGTCAAGAGGATCGCTCAAAAATGTCGGATGACAGTGACGATGCCTAGGAAGGACCCATCCTAAAGCATAAATGCTAGAGGCCATTCTTTAGGACACATTTGAAAGATAACCAAGAGTTGATAGTTTGACAGGTTATGATTATTTGACTTGTTTTGACTGAGTTTGACTTGTGTTGACCACATGTCAATATTGTCATGTTGGTGTAATTGTCATGTTTATTAAATGGTTGCCATAATTTGGTTGTAGTAATTGGCTTATTTGAAGATGACTTGTTTGACTTTAAGACTTAGTGACGTGTGTGCCAATGCAGTGCCATGAACCCTAATGGACTGACCTAGTGCGGTCTCGGGGGCTCATTGACAGATGGCCTTGCCTACGTCATACACTCAGAGACCTCATAGATCGACATGACCAATGACTTTGTCTTGATGACCAAAGATTGCATCATGATTTTATTTTGACAAACCTAAAAGGACTAACGTAATGTATTAGGGACTCGAAAATGAGTCTTGCCTACGTAGCAAATGCGTAGAGACAACATAGTTCAGACAAATGACAAAGACCGACTATGTTGATGGACTTGACAAGAAATTACTCTGGTTTTGCATTTTTTGAGAGAGTTTGACGTTTATTGTGGTTTCTTTAGGACATTTTTAATTTTTAGGTGTTTCTTAAGGACATTTTATAATGTTTTTGGTCTTTCTTCAAGACATTTTGTGATGTTTTTGGTCTTTCTTTAGGACATTTTATAATGTTTTTGGTATTTTTTCAAGACTTTTTGTGATGTTTTTGTCTTTTTTTTCAAGACTTTTACAATTGCTGAGACCATGCGTGATATCCACTGTAGTCACATGATAATTTTTTTTCCCCTAGTCAGGTCCAAGACTTAGCCAATTTTAAAGGATGTGAAAGGGATATGCATGGGGTGCCAGATGGACAGTATTTAGGACTTGATGTCAACTGTTTGTCAACCATGAAAGGAAGGGTATGATGTCATGGCAGATGTCATGGTGGCGATGGAAAATGTGTTTCATCATTGGCCAAGATAAAGTAACAGTAGATGGAAGAGTGATGATTGATTACACATGGTGCCTGTTTGCCAGGTTTTCACCATGGAACTTAGACAAAGCATCTATTTGCTAGGTTTTCATTGTTGGACGAATTATTTCTCTATACTATTTTTGTCATTTTTTTTTTGGGTGCTACCAAGATGCCTATTTGCTAGGTTTTCATCAAGGCAACATTTTTTTTACCATTTTTCAATTTTTTTGTATTTTTTAAGGTTTTCAGCTCGACCTTCTGATGCTATGCGTAGAACTTTCAGAGATGTAGACTATTGATAGGCTCTGTCAGTTTTTCTCCATCTGGAGTCACCAGCTGATAAGCTCCAGAACCAAAGGAGGATATGATGATGTAGGGACCTAGCCAATTTGGTTCAAATTTTCCAAGTTTTTCTCTGTCTACCTGATTCTTAGGGTTCTGCATGAGGACTAAGTCACCAATGTCAAACTTCCTGACAATGACTCTCTTGTTGTAGTTGCGATAGAGATAGTTCTGATATGCCTATAGATGGTTCAGAGAATTATGCCTTCTTTCCTCGAACATCTCCAACTCGTGTAGATGCGACTGTCTATACTCCTTATCATCAGTCAGAACCTTGAGGGAGACTCGTAAGGAAGGAATTTCAACCTCAATGGGAAAGATGGCCTCATCTCCAAAGACTAGGGTGAAAGGAGTGGCTCCTATAGGCGTACGAATGCTAGTGTGGTAAGCCCACAAAGCAGGGTTGAGTTGAATATGCCAGTCACGACCAGTGTCATTGACAGTCTTTTTAAGGATTTTAATAATGGTTTTATTTGACGCCTCGGCTTGACTGTTTCCTTGTAGGTAATACAGAGAGGAAAAATGATGTTGGATATGAAATTGCTCACATAACTCATGAATGTCTTGGTTTTTAAACGAATCCATTGTTAGTGATGATGGATTGCAGAAGGCCATACCGACAAATGATATAGTTAAGAATGAATTTGGATATTTGCTTGCCGGTTATGTACATCAGGGGGATGGCTTCAATCCACTTCGTAAAGTACTCAGTGGTGGTTATGATGAATTTGTGGCCATTAGATAAGGTAGGATGGATCTTTCCCACGAGGTTGAAGTCCCCATTATGCGAAGGGCCACAAAGACGTGATCGGCCGAAGTTCTTGTGCTAGAGCGTGAATCAAATCACTGTGAATCTGGCATTGGTGACAAGTCTTGACATATTCTAATGCATCTTTCTCAATGGTCAGCCAATAGTACCCAAGTCTCGTAATCTTCTTGGCCAGAGTAGGACCACTCGAATGAGACCCGCATATACCCTCATGTACTTCACGTAAGGTTGTGCATGCTTCGTTGGTGTTGAGACATCTAAGGAGGGTGTTGTCAAAGCTACAACGATAAAGGGTGTCGCTAATGATGGCATATCTTGTGGCTTTTTGGATAAAAGAATTCCTCTAGTTATTGGATAGATTACGGGGGAGGGTTTGAGACTTAAGATAGTCATGGATGTCTTGGTACCAGGGAGAATCGGGACCAACAAGCTCGTAGACCATCTCCAATTTTGGAACATCATAGGCGGGGACCAACAGTTGTTCTATCAGGAATTCTAGTTGAGGCATATTGCTTGGAATGTCGAGGAGAGAGCCTATTGTAGCCATGGCATTTGCCGCTTTGTTTTATGTTCTCGACACCTGCTCAAAAGTCACCATGTGAAATTGTGTCTGGAAGCTATCAACCATTTGTTTGTACGGCATTAGCTTCTCATCTTTTGTGTCAGTCATCATTAACTTGGTTGATGACTAACTGAGAATCCCCATAGACATGCAATGCTCTGATTTTCCATTTTATTGCCATTCTAAGTCCCGTAACCAGTGCCTCATATTCTTCCATGTTATTTGTGCATGGGAAAGCCATGCGAAAAGACTTGGGAATGGAATCTCCTTGAGGGGTGATAAACAATATCCCTTCCCCCAAGCCATGATTAGTATGTGAACCGTCAAAGTATAGCCTCTAGGGTGACTTTGGTTTTGTATGGAATATTGACTCATCTAGGAAATCTACCACTAAGGGGTGATCACTTTGTATAGGCATGTCTGCCAATTGTTCTACAATCACTTGTCCTTTGATCACTTTTCTTTTGACATACTGAATGTCGTATTCGCTTAGAATCATGACCCATTTTGCTAGACATCCTGTCAATGCTGCATGACTCAATAGATATTTGAGGGGGTAATATTTGCTACCAATTGTGTCTGATGGCTCATATAGTGTCTTAGCTTTTGAGTTGCAAAGAAAACTACTAGATAGGCGCATTCTATTGATGTGTAATTTATTTCATACCCGACTAGTGTCCGACTGATATAATATATGGCCCTTTCTTTATCTTCCTGATCATTTTGTGCTAGTAATTCCCCCAGTGCTGAAGCAGTGGCAGAGATGTATAAGATCAAAGGTTTTCCATGAATGGGCAGCATGAGGACATGTGGTGACAGTAAGTAATCTTTTATTTGTTGAAAGGATTCTTGGCATTTATCTGTCCACACAAAGGGGATTCCTTTGTGTAGGATATATTGGAATGGTTGACACTTGTCAGCCAATTGTGCTATAAAGATCCAGATAGATTGTACCCCTCCCTATAATGTCCTGAGTTCGCTTATTCCTCTAGGAGGAGGCATGTCCATGATGGATTTGAATTTTTTTGGATCAACTTCAATTCCTCTTCGAGAAACTATGTATCCCAAGATTTTACCAGATGTTACGCTGAAGACACATTTCTTAGGATTCAGTTGGACTTTGTATTCTTCTAGTCTCTTGAAAATTTTGTTTAACACCTTTAGATGATCTTTTCTTGTTACTGATTTAGCTAAAAGGTCATCTATGTAATCTTCCATTATTTTATGCATCATGTCATGAAAGATTGTGGTCATAGCCCTCTGATATGTGGCACCTGCATTTTTAAGACCAAATGGCATGAAATTCCAACAGTATGTACCCCAAGGGAAAGTGAATGTTGTTTTATGTTGATCTTTTGGGGCAATACGAATCTGATTATAGCCTGAGAAACCGTCCATGAGGGACAACATCTTATATCCTGCTGTGAGGTCAACTATGATATCAATATTTGGAAAAGGAAAGTCATCTTTTGTGCATGCCTTGTTTAAGTCTCTAAAATGTATGCAGACTCAGATCATTCCATTTGGATTCGTTACTAGCACAAGGTTACATATCCATTCAACATAATCAATAGACTATATGAATCCAACATCTAGAAGTTTCTTCAACTTAGCCTTGACCAATATAGCAACCTAAGGATGAATTTTGTGTAACTTCTATTTAACTGGTTTGGCATTGGGAAATAGTGGCAAATGGTGCAGAACCAGTTCTGGGTCTAGTCCCGACATGTCGGCATAGGACCATGTGAAGTTGACTTTATGTTTTGCAAAGAATTTGTGAAATTCCAGTTTCTCTTCTTCAGTCAAGGATGCAACAAAGATGACCATTTTGGGCTCTTCTGCTGTTGATATGCTATCTTCTATGGTGTCTTCTATGAGCATAGCTAATTTCTCTTGAGTTATGGGAAGAAAGTCTATCCTCCATCTTTGGGTGCCTCAGAGAGGTTTTCACTCATAGATACGTCCTTTGTTTTTACTTTTTTGTTGTTAGAAGGTGCCTTTCGGTTTTCACCTAAAGGCGTTTCATTTTTTGTTTTATTCTTATTTTTAATTTTGTGACTAGAGGACGAAGCAGTCTCATCGAAGTAGGCTGCACAATCTAGGTCAATGGCGAATCCTGCCTTGTGATCACCACTGGGTATGCCCTCACGTAATCCCATAAATTCTGCGATAGCCTCATCATTCTGAAAGGTGTCCAGGACTTGTAGGCCTTGTTGGTCCCAATCGATTAATTGTGGATAGACTAGGGAAATGCAATCATCAACGTTGGTGAATTGAGGGGAGGATGAGAAAAGCATGAAGACGGATTCAGAGATATTGTAGATGAAATTATCATCATCCAATTCCACATCATAATCTATCCAATATTCCCCTTCACTTGTTTCATATTCATTGTCAAAGGGGTGAAGGACTTGGAGTCGTGGTTGGCAGTCTTATCTAGCAATTCAGATACATTCAACTGATGGTGACTAGATTTAGGTGGTGGGTCTTGTATGTCATGGGTAAAGGAAATGGAACTGTGACTATTTGGTGCCAAATTTATTTTAAATGTTTTCCAAAATATTTGTTCAGAGGTAAGCTCCCCCATTTCAATGAACAAATCATCGAGGCAACAATCACTTAAGGATCTTTGGGAGCTAAATTCTCACTCTTGGGAGTCAGTTTTAGTAAAGGTTTCCTTAGCGGTCTTGACACTTTCTGAAGCATGCACGCGTGTATGTCAGTCATCATTGTCAAGCAATCCATACCCTAATCCAAGATACTTTGGTATTTTGAAAGATTCTATGGGCTCTCTACATCTAGTTTTATTTTTGCCTAGGCCACTAGTTCCATCATAGCCCTTAGCCTTCATCATGTCATATCCCTCGCCATATTTCTTAACTCGTAATGGGGGTAGGTCATCCATTTCTTTATAGAGCCATCCTATAATATTGGAAAGGTCCTCGTTACTCATGTCTCCCCATTTTATGAAAACTATTTTTGGTGGAACTTTGAAAATTTCTTTAGGTTCCATTCTAAAACATGGTCGACCATAGACCTTCAGATATTTGGGTATTTTTGTGATGCTATATGTCATGTAGTTTGAATTCTCCATAGCCTAGGTCCTGGATCTTGACATTGGGTTCATCCTTAGGAAGTGTGGAAGATGGTGGTGTGGTGGAAGACATGGATGGAGTGGTCATGGAAGATGATGCGAGTGTGGATGGGTCAATGTATTTGGAAGAAGAGGAGCTAGGAGATTCTCGGTTGATGGGCACTTGATTTTTGGAAATACCCCTTAGGTTGGTACAATATTGAAAAGGGCCGGGGTCTCCATATATAGTGATTTCCATGCCGTCAAATGGGAATTTCAAGCATTGGTGATATGTGGAGGGAACGACTTTTAGGGCATGAATCCATGGGTGACCGAGCAAGGTGTTGTAAGGTAATTCTAGATCCAGGACCTAGCAAGTTGTATCCACAATGACTGGTCCCACTCTGATAGGAAGAGAAATAATGCCTCATGAAGAACGTTCTTCATCATCATATGCTTTTATGACTATACTCTTTGTAGGGTCCACACATGCATCAGAAAATACTAGAGCCTTAACCAGTTTCAAGGAGCATATGTTCAATCTTGCTCTACCATCTACTAAAATTCTTTTGACCTTGTGCTTATGGATGAAATTTTTGATATGTAATGCATCATTATGGTTGGTCTTGGGTGACGAGTAGTCTTGATCAGAAAAAAGTGACATGATGAGGTGTAGTGAGGTATCCCACCATGGTCTCAAATTGGTTGACATCAATATCCTTAGGCATGAAGGACTCTTGCAGGGTTTTGTCCAGTATAGCCTTATGCATGGGAGAGATGCGAAGCAACTCAAGTATGGAAATCTGCGTAGGAGTTTTTCCAAGCTGGTCAATAAGGTTAAACTGACTCTTAGGTTGCCTAGCAGGAGGCAGACCAACTATGGCGATCTTTCCACTTCGACTAGTGGCATTGCATTGGGGTGTTCGTTTGACTATGATGGTGTTGATGTATTCATCATCAATTTAGAAATTGTTTATAGTAGGTCCACTGGAATAGTCATACTTGGCGCGAGCGTAATTGGCTTGATTATTGTTTGTCTTAGGACCTGACATGGAAGCATTATTAGAACCATGGTCTTGCAAAGGGTTCTTATGAATGGTATGGTCATAATTTGATGAAAATTGTGGCCCACCCAATTCGATTATTCAACTCTCGATAAGGTCTTGCACAATATTTTTGAGAAGTCGACATGATGATGTCTTATGTCCTTTAGCCCGGTGGTAAGCACAAAAGGCATTATCATCCCACCATGATGATTTAAATTTCCTTGGGTCATACGGTTTTGGTTCTTCAAGTGTGATGAGACCGTTCTAAAGGAATTTCTTGAGGACTTCCTCCATGGTCTCACCTAAGGGAGTGTATGTGCGACCCCTGGGGAATTGTCTTTTCTAATGGTATTGTCCGTGATTTTGATTGTTTTGACCATTTTGGTTGTTTGGGGTGGCATTGGTGGGGGGTGTTAGTATCGTCATTGGCTTTATTTTGCAGTTGAACCCCTTTCAGAGCTAGTACAGGACCCATAATGCTTACAGCCTTGGCATCAACAACACCGTCATTGGTATCATGTTTATTTTTGACCCAATACTTATTTTTGTCAGTGGGAGGGTTTGCATCTATGTTTTTAGGACCCTACTTTAGCTCTCCCTTTACAATAAGGGCTTTCTCTATCTAGACACATTTTTCAACTAGGTCCATGAAGGTTGTGCAACAATGTACTTGTAATGCATATTTTAAAGGTCCTAGAAGTGTTTGAATGAACATGTCCACCTTTTCCTTGTCGGGTATGTCGATGTGACAACGACTAGCTAGAATTCTCCATTTTTGGAAGAATGGGATGAATGTTTCGCCAGTGTCCTCTTGCGTGAGATTGCATAAGCTAGTAATAGAGGTTTCCATGTCAATGTTGTATGAGTAATTTTTTATGAATTTGCATTTTAGTTCATCCCATGTTTGGATATCTTTTCGAGTGGAGAACCATTTAAGAGCATGACCTGTAAGAATTTTAGAAAAGAGTATCATCAAGTATGTTGGTTCATATGCGACATCCATATAGTTGGTTGCAAATTCTCAGACGTGTTCAATAGGGTTTGTCTTTCCTTTGTATTTGGTAAAATTAGGTGACACATATCCCAGAGGAAATGGTGGCATGTATAAGTTCATGTCAAAGGGATATACAGATAAATCATATGACACTTCTAATTTCTAGCCAGATATTTGTATGTTTTCTATGGTCTTCTCTAGACCCATCAGTTTTTCTTGTAAAGCATCAATTATAGGGTCATTTGTGGTCCCATACATCAGATTGATTGGTACGCCATAGGTCCCCATTTGTTGTGAGTGGATGTTGGTGTGTTGTTGAGGTATATGATGTTGTGACATGTATGATGTGTTTTGATTTGTGTGTTGTTGGTATTGAAAGTTTGGATTGGGAGCATGTATGTGGGTATGAATATGGGATGAGTATGTTGGGATGTGTCCCCCAGCCATTTGGGTCAATATTTGGGGAATATGGTGACCATGAATATTTTGATGTGAGAATGATGCCATAGGTTGTGTGTTTTGACTGCCTTGTCCAAATTGTTGGGTTTGTACAAGGGTTATGGTCATATTTTGTCCTTGGGAGGTGATGGCATTAGACTGTGTTGATGCGTTAACATTTTTTTGTGGTCCTTGAATAAAGATATGTCTTTTGCCTCCACTCAAAGGATTTTGTGAGATACCAATGAGAGGATATGATGAAGATGTACTCATGGTACTAGATGCAGTTGTTAATGGAGGATTTGTATGGCTTGATGATGCCCCCATGGAATTTACTGTAGTGGTAAAGAGAGGATTGGAATAACTTGCCCATACTATCGAGGACCCAAAGGTGGTTCTAGCCGATTGTGACATGTTGTGGATATTGTGGGAAATGTGACGGATTGTGTTCCTCCAATGGATGTAGCATTTATTGAATTAGAGTTGTTTGGAATGTTGGAGGTAGCACTCATGGTTGTGACATTTTGCGAGGTAGCATCAAAAAAGGTATTGCTTGTGGTGTTTGGAGGTTGACCACTATTTGACATGTTATGTGTATTGTTGACGTTATTGGTAGGAGATGTCCATCTCAAGGTATCAATGTCGAACCCCTGAGGTAATTTAGCTCCTTGACTTAAAATTATGGCCAAATATCTGTCTTTGTCATATAAGACCATTTGTTCTACAAAGTAGGCCGCCTCTGGATCTTGTGCTGCTACCTCTAGGTTTTCCTCAAGTATTTGTCCATATTCATCCTTACGTAAGAATGGTTCAAAGGGGATGTTTGATGAGGATGGTATGGTCATGAGAGGTTGAGTATTCTTGTTGCTAAACGGGTCGTCAAAAGTCCAATTTGGATCATAAGTGTGATTGGTGACATTGGAATTAGAATCTTGTCCAAATTTTTCCATTTTTCTTTTCTTTCTTTGGAGTCTAGTTTCCACCATAAAAGGGAATTGCTCAAATGAGGGTAATGAAAATGATGACTAAATGTAAGGATGATACTAGCGTATATTTTTTTTTGGGTATTTTTGTGATAAAAGGATGACAATACAATGTGATGACTAAGGAAATGATTGATGCAAAATGACAAGGTTGTCAAAGCCAAAGTGTCGAATGAGGACTAAGATGGTAATGTTGACAAAGGACTAAGGTGATTAATGCAAAGTCTAGGTTCAAAATGAGGACTAGAGGTGGACAATGCAAAGTCTAAGTTTAAAATGATGACTAAGTTTAGACAATGTTTGGAGAATGGTTTGTCTAACCACTCTAAGCTTGACTTATGTATCAATTTAGGTTATCAAAAGGACTTGCTAAAAGGACTAAATGAAAAGGTCAAAATGACAAGTGAGCCTACCTAACTAGACTGTTGAGTTGGAGGTTCTCACAAAAATGACAATGATCAAAAAGAGGAATAATGACTATCCCAAGATGCCCTAATTTTAAAACAATGGTTTTTGCAAAGTGTGGAGATTTGGCCTAATCCAAAGTTTGCCAAGATGAAACCTAAGGAAAAAAAATGATGATTATGACACCTAAAAAATGCAACTAAAATATGGAAATTTTAAACCTATGGGTAAAGTGCAAGCTAATGAATGCAAATGATGGACGTGTTGAGCAATTTAGATTTTGGTTTCTGACAAAGACTTTTGAAAAATATGTTTTGACAAAAGGCTAAGATGTATGAACTTGAATTCTGGTCTGAAACAAGGTTTACTTTGTTGATAGGCAAATGCGTCGTTACAGGCAAAAAATGTGTTGCAGTGATCAAATGCGGCTCTGGGAATGGAAAATACGGTTCAGTTTTGCAAATGTGGCTTTACAGAAGTCAAATGTGGTTCAGTATTTTAGATGCGACTTTACAAAAGGAAAATGCATTTTAAGATAGGAAAATGTGGTGTTTGGAGTAGCAAATGCGATTTATCAGAGCAGATGCGTTGCAAAGTCTATAAAATGTGGTGTGACAGAGAGATTGCAATTTAACAGATGCGTCTCAAGATGTAAAAAAGTCAAATTTTCTAATGTTTTGGTTAAAAACCCAAATTGTTGAAAGTTTGACTGTTTTGTTGTTTTTTTGTTTAAGTACCCGCAAACACTTGGCAAGCATGATATTTCAAAAAGTAAACAAGCACACAAGAGAACAAGTACAATCCTAGGTTAGGCCAGGATATTTTTTGCTAGACTCCACATGGGTTTCCCCAGCCGCATATCAGTAGCGTGTGAATCCAGAAGCTTGGTTGCATGGGCTCCCCCTTATATTACACTCTCTTCTCAGGCCAACCAAGCTTCCAACCCCCATGAAACTCTCATGGTAGATTGATCACCTCTACTAAAGACTGTGAAGATGTGGAAGACTTCACACCGACTGGTGTTGTACTAGAAAATGGAAGGTTTTGGGCTTACTACATAAGAGTTTTTAATTCAGGACCCTCATTCGAGTGGCCATACATCAGGCAAGAGATTAATCACCGATTAGGTGGCACTCTAGCCTGAAGAGGTTAAGCTCAACAGGGTTTATGGGAGTACTACTCTATCTGTGTGACACATTTGCACTCATAATCTTAGGTTTTCCCTTAATATTCACATATATATACTGGTCGAGGGTAGCTTGGATTTAGCTTCATTTCCGGTTTGAGTCACGTTGGGGTGATGAAATCCCCAAGCAGGCCCAATTTCTAGAGGCAATAATCATTTCTCTTACACCCAGGATCACATTACTGCGCAAGGGGAGAGGATACTTCGGTTATTGCATCAGGGTTACACAAGGACAAAGTGGGTTTGGATTTTTGATCACCTAGTTTGCACAAGGTGAGAGCATATTCGCCTACCACTTTCAAACACAATCAAATAAAATATAAGACATGTTTATTTTAAGTGCACCAAAAGTAAATTTTTTGTAATCTAAAAAGAAGCAAACATAATGTTTAGAAATGAGTCTTGGACATTTGAACCTGCAAAAGCACAAGTTAGTAGTTTTATCAACTAGTCTTGGACCCATGAAACATAACCGCCACACGCTGCAAACTAAGATTAGTAACACAAAAAACCTATGCTAGAAAAGAAAACCAAAATGCCAAACAGAAAAGAATAGAAAACAGAAAACCCAGAATGCAAAACAAAAAATAGTAGGAAACAGAAAAACATAATGCAAAAGGAAAAAAAAGTTACCAGGCAAATGTGTTGTAGTAGAGCGAATGCATCTCAGTCTGACAGGAAGATGCAACTCGTTTATGTGAAATGCGACATTACGTACTATGATTGTGGCACCTCATAGTGATTGTGTCATTTTAGCCTTTGAATGCATTGCGACGCATCAGATGCGATGCGATAAAAATCAAATGCGACTTTCCATACCTGTACTTGCAAAAATGATAGAAAACCAAAAAAAATCGTACGGAACAAAAAAAATAAAGCAGTCGGGTTCACCAATGTATCAATGAGTTAATTTCCTAAGGTTAGATTATCAAATAATAAAGCATACAAACCCAAAGAAGCTATCAAGTATAATGAAAACTAAAACAAGAACGATTATACCTGTCACTCTTTGAAGCTTCCATGATTCACCTTCATAGCACCTTCTAACTTGTTGATTGTTGCCTTCAGATCGAGTGTGTGAGAAATCTTTGACTGTGCCAATGTCCTAAACAAGCTTTGAAGGATTTGATGACTATGCCTATGATAAATAACAAAATGACTATGCCAAGAAATACCTAAGACTTAATGAAATCAAGTACGAAAATAAATGTTGCGACATATAAGAATGAACGTGAGTAGTCCAAAATGTGAGCAAAATTGTCATTTTTATAGAAAATACAATTTTGGATGGACGAACGAGATTGAAAGTTGACGGAAACCTAAAATCATAGGTCTAGATTTCATGTGACAATCCCTAATCAGGGAAAAATCATTAAATGAGTGGTCAAGATGTCATTTGAGAAAATCGAATTGGCGGTCGAGAATAAAAAAGATAATTAGTCAAAAAGATAAAGATTTTCAAAAATCAAGAAGATAAAGACTGCTTGATTTGTGAGATTCAAAAAATCAATAAGATAAGAGTTGAACTGAAAAACAGATTTGGAAATTCAAGAATTTGCTTAATTGCTTGATTTTTGGAAGAACATTACCATTTTGAATTAAATTAATTCAAAATATGGATTTTGTGTGATAATAAATAATCGATTTTCAGATTATTTACTAAAATGAACTGACAGTCAAGAATGTGATCATTTTAAATAATTTCATTTATTTAAAATGAGGGAAATGTTGAATTTGACAATTAAATAATTAAAGATAATTATTTAATTTAGAGGATATGATTAAATAATTTAATAAATTCATTTAATTATGAGAATTAGTGACATTAAATAAATAAATTTATTTATTTATTTAATAATCATGAAGAATAAAGGAACAAAGGTAATTAAATAAAATTTATTTAATTGTAAGAAGATAATAGACCTTTAGTGATGTATTGAATAAATAAATATAATTTATTTATTTAATAATCATGAAGAATAAAAGGGATATGAATTAATTAAATAATTATAAATTATTTAATTAATAGTCGAATGTGGACCAAGGACATAATTAAATGTCATAATTATGCTAGGACAAAAGTGGTAAAAATAGAGCTTGCAGGCCTAGGTAATTTTTATGTGTCTACAATGATTAACATAAAGGTCCTTCAACTTAGAATCCACAAAATTTAGATAATGGAGAATACCTTTTTTTGCTTGTTGAAACTAGGGTTTTTATGTACGATGCCATGAATTACCTTCAACTCACTTCAGTTTGCTCTGCTTCTTCCCAATTGAACAAATGTTCTTTTTCTCAACTTATTTTCTTGCTTTATTACTTACGATTTTTTTCCTAATTCACATTTATTGCCTTTCAGCCTTTAAAGCCGATAAACACTTTATGAAACACACTGTAAACCTAAAAAGGTTCCACAATTCTTTGGATCTACCTATTTTCTACCTGTAGACACCTAAAAATGACCTAGGCCTGCAAACTCTATTTTACCACTTTCGTCCTAACATAATTATGACATTTAATTATGTCTTTGGTCTACATTCGACTATTGATCAAATAATTCATGTCCATTTATTCTTCATGATTATCAAATAAATAAATTTTATTTATTTATTAAATATGTCATTAATTGTCTAAGTCTTCCCTTAATTAAATAAATTTCTTAATTTATTTAATTACCCTTCTTCAGTCATTTCTTCCTGATTATTAAATAAATAAGTTTTATTTATTTATTTAATATGAAACTAATTGTCATAATTAAATGAATGAATCAATTTATTTAATTATTGATCATATCTGCTAAATTAAATAATTATTATTAATTATTTAAATTAGCAAAATTAATATTCCTCTCATTTTAAATAAATGAAATTATTTAAAATGTCATCACAATCTTAACTGACAGTCCATTTTGGTAAATAATCTAAAAAAGATTATTTATTTGTCTCACAAATCTATATTTTGAGTTGATTTAATTCAAATTGGTAGCTTTCTTCCAAAATCAAATAAAGCAAGTAGATTCTTGATTTTTCAAATTTGTTTTCAGTCCACCTCTTATCAATCTATTTTTCAAATCTCATAAAGCAGGCTATCTTTATCTTCTTAATTTTGAAAATCTTTATTTTGAAATTAATTATCTTATCTTTTCCATCACGACCACTTTTCTCAGATGACATCTTGACCACTCAGTTAAGGATTTTTCCCTAACCCTGATTAGGGATTATTAGATTGAATCTTGTCCTCTGATTTTAGGTTTTTGTCAAAGTTTGATCTCATCCATCCATTCAAAATTGTAATTTCTATAAAATGTCAATTTTGTTCATAATTTGGGGACCACTTCATTAATATAGGCATTATAGTCATTTATCATTTATCATCATTTATCATGTCATAGGCATAGGCATAATTTTACTTAAACTCCTTCCAAAACTTGCATGGACAACAATGGCATAGTCAAATTGCTCATAGGCATAGGCATTTATCATTTATCTCATAGAATTCAAACAATTTCTCTCATAGTCATTTATCATTTATCATCATTTATCATTTGTCATAGGCATAGGCATAATTTTACTTAAATCCTTCAAAACTTGCATAGGACAATGACATAGTCAAATTCTCACACACTCAATCTGAGGGCATCAAATCATACTGCAAGGTAGGAGGTGCTATGGAGGTGAATCAAGGAAACTTCAACGAGGAATCTGGTATAATCATTCTTGTTTAGTTTTCATTGTGCTTCATATCTCTTTGGGTTTTATTATTGTGCTTTCAATTCATTGAATCTAACCTTAAAAATAACCCTTAGTTACATTGGTGAACCCGACGCGAATCCTTTGATCTAGCTTTCCTTTTGCAGGTTTTATTAACTTTTTGTTGCAGATCTGTCAGTTTTTGGACAAAACTCCAGGTTTTACTGATTTCTTCATATATTCTACACAGCTATGAATTTTTTTACAATATTTTTATAGAGTCTTGTACATCATCTCAAGAGGCTACATTGAAAAACTTGAGGGTTTATCCTTAATTTTGTGGGAGTTATTTCTATTTTAATTATTTTCATAAAATTGATTGTTTGGACGCAAATTAACAAATTTTTTAGAAATTTTTATATTTTTGGAAATATCTTTAAATTATAATGGGGGTCTATGTTTTATAGATTTAATTTGGAGGTAAAATATGATATGAAAAAATCTGATCTTCATTTTTTGTATGGTTTTCACAAATCTGCGTTTTTGGGTGCAAAATAGGGAATTTTTTCAACTTCTTTACATTTATGGAAATCTCTCAAAAAATTAGTAGAGATTTCTTCTTTGATTTTTTATTTTTCAGATTAATAAAATCATCAAATAATAAAATCTAATTCAGATATGTCAAAAACATGTATCTGAAATTGCAATTTTCTGATGAGCTTGTTTTTTTCTTTGGCTGCATTATAATATTATTTTTTGATCTTGTAGGTGATCAAAAGGAACTATAGTCGCAGCAATATCAGTCATATATATAATAGATTGGAAAGCAAAAAACTTTTGGGTTTTCATAAACATACTTTTGTCGAAGACTAAAAATCAAAGAAACTCCTAACTTGTGGTTTGCAGGTTTGAGTGTCAAAGACTGAAAACTAAACATTATGCTTGTCTTTTTTTTAGATTAGTACACACTTCCTTTGGTGCATTAAAATGAATGTGCGCTTGATTCTATCTGATTGTGCTTGAAGGTGGTAGGTGATTATGCTCTCACCTTGTGAAAACTAGGTGATCAGAAAACCAGACCCACATATTTTTTTGTGTTACCCTCATGATTTGGTAATCGAAGTATCCTCTCCCCTTGTGCTTTCAAGTGATCCTGGGTGTAAGAGAAATGGTTATTTACTCTACAAGTTGGGCCTATTCTGGTGGGAAAAAGTACTCACCCCAGGACGACTCAGACCGGTAGCACCCTGAACCAGAAGGACTTCCAGCTGGTATATAAAAGTGGATTCTTGGGGAAAACCCAAGAATCACGAGTGTGGTTCCAACGAGATGGATCTAAAAGGGGACTCTCACCACATGGATCATGCCCCATGAATGGAATGCCCTTATTAAAAAGCTTTTGTCTTAGTGTCCAACCATTCTATGGCTATTGCTTGATATAGCGTAGGGTACAGTATCATGCCCGGAGACACTCACTACTAATCCCCTTGAGTAGAGATAGCAATTCTTGGGAAGTCATTACCCAAAGAATCAGAATTTGGTGTGCTCGAATGATGTTAATGAGTCATGGAGGGGATCCAATTCCACCAATATTCCAAGCTATTTGCTCTCGAGAAGGAAATGTGTTTATCACCAATCTAGGGTATATCAGTGGGCTATATCAAGTATACAAACCCTTGGCCTATTGGCCTTTTAGGATTGTACTTGTCTTATGTGTGATTTCTTACACCCAAAACATTGTGTTTGTCAAGTGCTTGCTGTATTACTCAAACATTATGCATAACATTCACAAATTTGGACACAAACAATCGACCTTAGACAACTCAGACTTTTCAACAAAACATCAAAAAACAATCTCAGTCCTCATTTTGAACTTAGACTTTGCATTGATCATCTTAGTCCTCATTTTGAACCTAGACTTTGCATTAATCATTTTAGTCCTTCATCAACATTATCGTCTTAGTCCACATTTGACACTTTGGCTTTGATAACATCGTCATCTTGCATTAGTCATTTCCCTTAGACATACGTCATTATCACTTTGCATTTAACAACATCATGACATCCACCACCTTGTCTTCCCTTCACCAACATATTGATAGGCTTGCTAGTAAAGTTGAATACCAATTACTTTGTAGAGGTCAATACCAACAAGCCTTAGACCTTAGGAGACAATTCCTCCAAACTGACAATCAATGTCCTTCGTACCAACAACCCATCAGTCCTAGTTCTCCGTCCATCTACCCTCACTACCAAAATTCACTTAATACCATTCATGACATTAGTCCACAACAAACATCCATTACTCACCCTTATCCTAACTTTGACAAGGGAAACCAACTGTCCACTAGTCCATTCCAAGTCTCCACGTCATATGCTAGTCCTTCACCTATCAATCCTGTCAACGTCTACATACCCTATCAACCATCTATCAACTCATGTCAAGTCCCCACATCATACCATATCAATCCAGTCCAAGTCTCCACATCCTATTTTAGTCAACCTTACACTAATCCAGTCCAAGACTCCATGGCATATCCGATCGAAGTCCCCATGTCACATCCTATACCGTCACATCCTAATCCAATCCAAGACTCCATGTCATATCCAGTCCAAGTCTCCACGTCATATCCTAGTCCTTCATATACTAGTCCAATGCAAGTACCCATGTCATATCCTAGTCCTTCACATACTAGTCCAGTCCAAGTCCCCACATCCTATCCTAGTCCGTCATTCATTAATCCTTTTCAAGTCACCCCCTCACAAGCCACATCTAGTTATGAAAATTCTATCATTGCTCAAATTCAAATCCCATTTAATAAACTTGAGGATACATGTCAAAATGAAAGCCCAAAGCATGACCTTATAATGTCACCCTTATGTCAAGGACAAGGTAGTCCATCCCATGACCCTATCTTTCATTCCATCCATGAAGTCCTTCAAGATAATCATGACATCCAAAACACACCTCTCCTTGACAATGACTCTATTCCCGATTGTATCATCCACGACAACCCCATCTTTGACCAAGACCCCATCATTGACCAAGAAGTCCAAACCCATGAAAACCCCATCTTCGACCAAGACCCTACCATGGACCAAGAAATCCAAAACGATCCACTCCTTGACCTTTATGCCATTCATGATCAAACACTTGCCTACCGTATAAAGGCCTCGACTATTGACACTTCCCACGATGAGACACTTGCCTTCATGGGACACATAGACGATATTCCTCCAAAACAAGAATCTTCCACTAGGGACATGCTTGCATATGATCAAGTTATAGCTAAAATCATTGGGCTCTATGACACTAAACATAATGATGGCTTCGACATTTCCTTGGAAGCACCAACAAAATCATCTGAACCTGACATGTCACACGATCCCGGACCAAAGATATGATCAAAGTGCCAACATGACAATGAAGTTAAGACACTTTATCAACTAGGATCATCTATCTTTTTCAAAGCAGGATTTCTCACAGATGAGAACATTCCAAGTAATAGTGTTCACATACACAAGGATGGGTTAGCATCTTACTTTCAAAACAACAAATACCCATGCAGAGATACAGCCAAGCATGCAATAATATCAAAGACAAAGGACTAGGCATACCTGAAGCAAGGCGTGCGGAACCAATACTGACTTGAGGCCAAATTACGGGCGATGAGTCTTGGTATTCCTCGGTTAGTAAAATCAATTAGGTGGTACCTCCTACGATCTTGCGGGGAAACTTTGTCCTGAGATACAAGCGTCAAATGGAGTCCATGAGAAATCCCTTGTCGCTAAGGTTGGTACCCAACACCCCCTCCTTACACCATGAACCATCATTTCCATCATAAATCAACCTCCCCTTTGGGACCAACAAAAACAAAAGTCTTACAAGTCAAAAGATCAAAATCAAATTTTAAAGGCCATTGAATCAAACAAAGGGACAAGTGGACAAATGAAATTAAAATGGATCCCAAAGAAAGATGGATCAAACAAAGACACCAAGTCAAATACAAAAGTCAATCACAATGTGGAGCCACAAGCAAAGAGGACTCCCACATACAACAAATGTCCACCTCCTTCAAAATGCTCATCAAACAAGGATCTAAAAGTGTTGGTTCCAAACACCATCCCTCCAAAATCTGTCATCCACCATCCCAAGTTTGGAAAATAAAAAGTCATCCATCCAAACGTCCAAACAATCTTTCCACGTCTACCATCATTCTTCATAACCCTACATCTCGTCTAAAGTCCAATGATCCCACATCACAAATCCGTCACATCTTGGCAGCAACTCTTTACCGCAAGGACTCTCATGGCACTCTATCACGATGTGCGTATTCTGATAAGACTAACTCTAGTATCAGAAAGGACCACAATGACATCGATCAGTTGTATACAAGCGCTACGATCCTAACAAGACAACTACTTCAGACAGGACATTATTGGCATATCATGGCACCAGTCTCTACATCAGCACCGTCAATGGATTCAGAACAGTCAGTGGTCATCTAAAGCATCCAGGCTATCCACAAAATCAAAAATACAAAAAAAAAATTGAAAAATTAAAATGCGTCACCGGTAGAAACACGGCAACCCGGGCATCTTGAGCATCAAAAAAATCAAAAGTCAAGAAAATAGTTAAGTGAAAATTTAGTCCCTCTACAGTTGAAACACAATAGCGGTAGCCACTGGATAGGTACCATGATGAAAACTTGCAGCAAGCCGTCATGTGTAAAATAAGAGAAATGCGTCGTGTGATTTATGCCCAGAGCAGAATAGTCTCATTTCCCATACCTTCCTCATGACATTGACATCCATTCATCTTAGCCCTATCATTTCCATCCATTTTCCTACCTATCTTGGTCTTGACATAAAACTGGCACACATAAATCATGCTTTGGGAAAACTCTTGACATATCTATCCTTCGGTCATACACGCTTCACGAAACATCATGTCATTGACCGTCATAGTCTTATTGTCCTTATACAACATAGTCCTTGAAAATCATATGACAATTCCCTTAGTCTCATGTCTCCCGTCATTTACCAAGGCCACCTCTTATCCTTTCATGTATGTCACCTATCTTGGCTTTCCCTTGTCAAACGGTCTAAGGATAATTATCATCCCATCTAGTCCTAACCAAGTCATTCCAAATGCAACGAGTCTAATCCATACAAGCACATTATCCAAAATTTTACTTGACTGCGTTCCTGGCCCGACTGTAGACCTCCATACTTTCGTCACATTATCATCATCGTCCTCACGTTGTTTCGGGATGCATCCTTCCCACGTCAAACAATGTTGTCATCACCTGTCAATTGGTATTCAGCTAGACTAGGGGCACAATCATGTTTGTCCTTGGATTCTCATGTGTAGGCATCAATCATATGCATTTGTCACGATCCTCTTAAATGTCAAAATCCAAAAAAATCATAAAACGACAAAAAGACAAAAATATCATAAAATGTCTTGAAGAAAGACCAAAAACATCATAAAATGTCCTAAAGAAAGACCAAAAACATCATAAAATGTCCTCAAGAAAGACCTAAAAATCATAAAACGTCCTGAAGAAAAACATAAAAACATCTAAATCAATGTCAAAATCCTAAAAATGGAGTCAAAGTCAGTCATGTTAGTCAGTCCATGTCATTGTCGAACTACGTTGTCTCTGCGCATTTGCTACGTAAGCAAGGCCATCAGTCGATGAGTCCCCGAGACATTAGGTCAGTCCTTTTAGGTTGGTCCAAATAAAATCATGGCATTTGTCACAATCGTCACATCGGTCAAATAAGTCAGACATAGTCAAACTCAGACACAAGACAGTCATTTGAAACGTCAATGTCAAAATTGGTCAAAATCAGACAACACAGTCCAATCAATCATACAATCAACATAAGTCAACTTGCCAAAACATATTAGTCAAAACAATGTTAGTCTCGTCACTCTTTGGTCCTCTTCAAGATGTGTCCTCGGATTTGGACCTCGTCAAAATGTCCTTTGCCTTTTTCAGGATGTGTCATTCCTGACAATAGGCCCCGTCAAACTCTCAACACCGTCAAATTGGCAAAACTCTTAAACTATCAAAACTATCAAACCGACAAGAAATCAATCCTTGGCAAACAAAATAAAATGGCTATTAATCTTTCTGGTCTATCTTGTCTTATCTTTTGACTATCTTGGCTATTTTGTCTTATATTTTTACTGTCTTGTCTTTTTGGTCATGTTACTAGCTACCTCGAGGATGTCCCATGAAAGATTTAGAGGTGCGATGACGTCTCCTGGCCTATTTTATTTTCTTTAACTGCTGTTTGTGGATTCTCTTGACAAAAAAACTGGGGCAACTTCGCCCTTAGTATGAGTTAGGACATTCTTTGTTTGTGATTGTCTGTTTTTCAAATGGATGACCTTGCACACCTTGGTCTATGTCATATCATGGTATTTGTTGTCCATTTGTGTCATTTTTACCGCCCAATGATGATTAAAAGCAATAAATATTAAAATCCTACTGCAAGTTTTGAAGGATTCTTTCATCTAGTCTGCATCTTCATCATCCATATTTTTTGCACTAAAATTTTTTGTCTCTTCATATTCTAGTCTTCTCATCAATTTCGAGAGCACACCCATGTTCTTGCAACCTGTCTGTCCTCTCGAGGGGGCATACCGTAACCCTTCTCGTCATTCTTCCTCATCTTATTTTGCATTGGGGCATATTTTTGACTTATTTTCTTTGTCACAATGCAACAAGCGATATTATGACAAAGAGAGGCAAAATGTAGACACATAAAAATGACCTAGGCCTGCAATCTCTATTTTACCACTTTCGTCCTAGCATAATTATGACATTTAATTATCTCTTTGGTCCACATTCGACTATTGATTAAATAATTCATAATTATTTAATTAATTCATGTCCATTTATTCTTCATGATTATCAAATAAATAAATCTTATTTATTTATTAA
Organism: Sequoia sempervirens; assembly: GCA_007258455.2. Lineage (NCBI taxonomy): Eukaryota > Viridiplantae > Streptophyta > Pinopsida > Cupressales > Cupressaceae > Sequoia > Sequoia sempervirens. The sequence continues at coordinate 392,810,145 of VDFB02086081.1, forward strand.
ATACGTCATTAATTATCTAAGTCTTCCCTTAGTTAAATGAATTTCTAAATTTATTTAATTACCCTTCTTCAGTCATTTCTTCTTGATTATTAAATAAATAAGTTTTATTCATTTATTTAATATGTCACTAATTGTCATAATTAAACGAATTGATTAATTTATTTAATTATTGATCATATCTGCTAAATTAAATAATTATCTTTAATTATTTAATTCACAAAATTAATATTCCTCTCATTTTAAATAAATGAAATTATTTAAAATGTCATCACAATCTTAACTGACAGTCCATTTTGGTAAATAATCTAAAAAAGATTATTTATTTGTCTCACAAAATCTATATTTTGAGTTGATTTAATTCAAATTGGTAGCTTTCTTCCAAAAATCAAATAAAGCAAGCAAGCTCTTGATTTTAATCAAATTTGTTTTTCAGTCCATCTTTTATAAATCTCACAAAGCAGGCTATCTTATCTTCTTAATTTTGAAAATCTTTATTTTTGAAATTAATTATCTCATCTTTTCTCCACCGCCGATCTAATTTTCTCAGATGACATCTTGACCACTCACTTAAGGATTTTATCCTAACCCTGATTAGGGATTATCAAGTTAAATCTCGTCCTCTGATTTTAGGTTTCTATCAAGAGTCGATCTCGTCCGTCCATTCAAAATTACGTTTTCTATAAAATGTCAATTTTGTTTAGAATTGAGGGACCACTTCGTTATTATAGGCATTATAGTCATTTATCATTTATCATCATTTATCATTTGTCATAGGCATAGGCATAATTTTACTTAAATCCTTCAAAACTTGCATAGGACAATGGCATGGTCAAATTGCTCACACACTCAATCTGAAGGCATCAATCATACGCTGCAAGCTAGGAGGTGCTATGGAGGTGATTCATGGGAGCTTCGCGAATCTGGTATAATCATTTCGTTATTATTTGCTTCCATTGTGCTTCATAACTTCTTTGGGTATATTATTGATCTAATCATTGCTAACCTCAAACCTTAATCCTAAAATTTACCCATTGATACAATAATCAATCAATCATTAAGATCAATCAACTTTAGCTTGGCTAGCAACAAGATCTCAAAAGGTCTTCGATATCCCTACACATCCATATCTCTTCATCATTCATCCATATCATCATCATTATAATCCAAAAAAATCCAAAAACATTGAAATTTTCCAAAAATCCAAAAACAAATCACAACATCCTCTCACCATATCCATTATAAATTTCCATTTTTTGGACATGACATTCAAACAAGAACAAACTATGCAATACTAGAAGAAATTGAACGTTCATGAAACATCACAATTAAAGATTCTTGATTAACTATCTACAACCTATTGTTCTATTGCCAAATCAGCTTTACACATCTTATCCAACAAATCATCCTTAACAAATGCATCCTTCCTACAATAGGCATTATCCACTTTGAGGAAATATTTTTTGGCAAGAAAATCTGATAGTTGTCGATCTGTTTGGTCTTTGAGTCTTTTTAATACTTGATTTATCTTATTGTCCTATTCCAATGTTCCTCGGGGATATCTCAAAATGATAAGAGCAGGAATGGGGCAAGGGCATTGCTTTTGTATGTTGTGTTTGTGGAATGTTCCTATGCATTACTAGGGCATGCACATTCCTTGTGTACATTGGAATGGCTTTTAGCATTGATAAACTTCCTTTGCATATAAGGTTAGTTAATACCTTTTTGCACTAAGGATGTCATGCTTTGAGATCATTTCCCTCACATATTCCGACAAGGTTATATTATGTCTAGGAGGAATGAGGACAATCCTTGTTTGTAGTGTCACTATCCATGCAAAGGATACCATAATCACCAGGGTTTATCTCAACTTGGTATACATCTATCCATTTGCCACAATAAGCTCTATGATGATAAAAATAGCACAAAATAGAAAGCACAATATCTATCATTTTTCATACACACCTACATCAATCTATTTCTACTTCATTTAATTCATCATATATGATCTTACATGACATCAACAATCACCATTTCCACATTAATCTTCTACCATAATAAATTTCAATCCATGCATCTTCCTCCATTTGGCAATGGCAACCTCATTACACACATATGAATCTTACCCTTTAACACATTCACAAATGATGCATATACATATCGACATATTAATACATTTGCGCCACCCCTTGGCACATATGCACCACAACCTTAGCACACTTGTGCCTCCCCCATGGCACATATGCGCTCATCTCCAAAACACATGTATTACCTTTACACTTGTGCCATGCTCATAAGCATCTGAGCTATAACCTTTACCTATGTGCCAAAACCCATATATAGCCGCCATGGTGCATACCCACATGCCATGTATACACATTAAAGCCATCTTCACTCACATCTTTTTTCCTCCCATAACCATACAATTCAAACTAACTTATGCGCAAGTCTTATTAACATTGGTGATTCCCTTTAACACTTGCACCATTTCCATATTCATGTGTGCCATAACCCTAAGTGTCACATCCCTTACATTGAGACTATATGTTTGGTTATGTGTTCGAATGCAATGCTAGTTGCAAATAATTGCTTTCATGTGATTATGACATTGAGAATGCAATAGTTGTTCCTTTTGTCGTAACTGTAATATTAACGAACTCTTTATTTTGCAAGTGAATTTATGGTTCACGTGAAGTTGAATGAGATCATGTGATTAAATTTAAATGCATATTATTTAGTCGTTGAGAACGATCTAACCATAATCCTTGCCAGTGGATGCAGGATTGTCGAAGCCACGAGAGAAAGGGAAATATCATCAAGGAGAGGACATGGTTAACAATGGATCAATTTTATTGTCTACCTCGAGTCGGTGAGCGACAAATATCTAAGTCGTAGCTTGGCCCAAAACAATTCAAAATAATTAATTATTCTCTAAGTCCATTTATATACATATATATATTTATCTTTAATGATTATTAAGGGAAGTTTCCTGTTACATAACAAATGAAATAATTAAATAATGAACTCGGGGAAGGAGCGAACTAATGTATGTGTATTAATTTAATATTGTAAATATTAAATTTGATTTTGAATGTCTTTCATCAAAAATTTAAAGTGAAATTATATTGGAGGCGGGGCTTCTGGAAGCACGTTACCGTGTGGTGAAACGCCCAAGAATGGGCAAATGAATGAATTCTTGGAAGCCGTTGTGGAAACTCCTTAAGGAAAATCGGTCCTTCATTCTTCACCTTTTTCCAATTTTCATCATCTGGGGCTCTCTCTTTTTCTCGGGGTGGTGGTCGAACAAATTGGTGTGGAGTCGTCAATTCCTCGGCTGCTTTACATTTTTCTGAGTTGGTTTTACTCCAGAAATTACCAATCACTCTTGCGAAATCTTCATTTCCACATTTTGAAATCACTCTCTTCCTCTGTAACCTTCGATTTTGGCTCGGGTTTATATATTTTTTGTCTTCTTCTTGCTGTTGGGAATTGTGTATCTATTCTTGGGCGAGCTCGGCAGAGCCGTTGCTAGACTTTGGTGTTCAGTTGCTCATCTTTCACCCAGTAGAAATGAAATCTTGCCCTGCGCTTTGAAATCCCGTCCTTGTCTGAAGCGTGGGTGGTTTTTCTCGGCCTATGAAGTTGCGGGAAGAAGAGTATCGACATCAAGTTAGAACTCACATGCAAGCTTCGATTATATCTTACATCGAATTATGATAATGTATAAATTTGATTTATTTCTGGTTGCCATATTCAGGGTATATTTTTCCAGATAGCAAAACGGATTTAATCAATGAATGTTAAACAAATTCGATAGGTAATAACAACAATAAGGGAATAGAAGATATTTGATTAAAGATAAAAGATTAATCACTTCTTCTTGACTTCACCGAGTTGTTTTCTAATCTGAAGTGAACCAATCCCGTCTTTTGTTTGGTCTGGGATAGTGTCGACCCAAGCCATTTATGAAATTATTTATGTTTATCTTTCCTCAACCGTTTGTAGTTTGAATTGTTAACCTGCTGAGGAATTGGAAATGTTTATGGAACTCTTCCTTTTTCTTGTTGTGAACAAGCCTTGTTTCTTTTGGTAATGGGATTTTGCTGGGTTTTGACTTGAACAACTTCCGATTTAGAAACCTGGGAAACGTATTTATTCTTTTCCACCAATCTCTGTCTAATTCACAAACTGAACTTGATCTGGTTCTTTATGTTCCTGTGGTTCAGAATTCTTCCGGTAATTACACTTTTGAATATTCATTAAGAACTTGTAAATCTCTCATTTTCAAATACATTCAATCACTAGTTAAGATATAACCTGAGACGTATGAAATGTGAACCAAATTGACATCTAAATAATTAAAACTTAAGACCCAAATTATGAAGTTGAATTATATGGTCAAGAAGATCACTTAATTGAATAAGTCATTTTGTATGTAAGTGCAATGAAAACAACTTAATCTTAAAAGATTATGAATCCTAACTAGATTATTGTGGTGTTAAATCCTAAGGTTAAGATATAACCTCAAACTGAGAGAAAATGATAAACAAACTTGCTAATATAAAATTGGACCTTGATCTGAGAGTTGTCATGTCGAGCAAGGGTGAGAGTGCTGACGGCATAGGAGTGCTAGAGATATCGGCACAGGAGTGCCAGAGATATTAAAATCCTTGGCCAAGGTACGATGCTAGATTCAGCATTTGTCAGCTATCAAGAACCAAATATACCACTGATCAGAGTGGCCTTTCTAGTTGGGAGGTACCCTTAGGAAGGTCGATCAGGAGGTATAAGTCCTTGACACCAGGCTTAGAGGAATGATGACAATTTGATCCATGTTGATTACCTCGTGAAGGGCGGGTTCTTCAGTTGAAGAAACTCGGGAGACCAGTAGGTCTTGGTTGGGCGGTGAAGCCCCTGATGATAATTCTCTTTCCCTCATTGATAAAGAAGCCCAAGTATAACAGCATGAATATGATGTCAAATGTATTTCTCCCTCACTCGTAAATCCAGGTACATGCAATGCTAATTAAATTTTACTTTCATTTATGCCATGAATGTTATTCTTTTATGTTAATGTACCTTGTAAGAATCTGCAGTTAATTAGTGAGATAGTTACTTGATCCATTCAACTAAAATGAAAGATCTGAAATTAGTTAATGAAAATAAAGAAGTTATTTCTTTCTTCAGTTAGTTTATTGGTTGAATGGGAAACCTAGATGGAATGGTTAGTTATTGCTAGAAGAAAGTTGGCAGTTAGTTTTCCATTCCTTAAACCATAGAATGACCGTTGTTACATTTGTTTCATAGTTGTAGAAATTGTTCCTTACTTTTTGGAAGCAAAGAAAAGTAGTTATTATCTTTCTAAGATTCTCTGTTATATGTTTACAGTTAATAGTTTTTCTTTCAGCTGGTAATGGAAGTTTAAAAGTTAGTTGATGAGTTGTATAATGTAATGACATCGGGATTGGTTTTCTTTTCCATCTCACCACAAAGGAAACCCTAGTTTGACAGTTATTTAGTTAATGATCTTTTGTGAAATGGTAGGTGAAAACCGTTAGTTGCTTCAGATCAACTGAACCTAAAAACTTAGAAGTTAGTTGTTTTCGGCTGAATCTGGTAGTTAATTAACATTTTTTAAACTGTAGAATAAGTGAGTGTTACACTAAGCGTATGCGTCATTTCCTTAAACATTTGCGCCTACCTATAAACATTTGCATGGTATTCATAAACCATAACACCCATTTCAGGAACCATTGCACCATTTTCGTATCTCACTTATATGCATTTGTGCCCATCTCATGAACCGTTGTGCCATTTTCGTATCTCACTTATATACATCTATGCCTATACATATAACCATTGCGCCACCATGTAACATATGTGCCATATGCATATTTAAATGCACCACATAACATATGCGCCATATGCACATTAAAATGTGCCATTATAACATATGTGCCAATCTATATGACCACCTTTTATACCCCCAAAACCATAATCTTCTCCCACCGTCCCATCTCAATTTATTTATTTACCATCCGTTTCATTGCCAAATAATTACTTTCTTCAAGTTTCTTTCATCACTTCTATCCAATTCATTTTCTTTTTGAGAATTTGTCAAACATATAATTATATTTTATAATTTTTTGTCAAGATTCCCGAGGGGGCATCCCACCATTAAAGCTAGGGCATCTAACCAATTTTTATTTTCTTTTCTTTGAAACAACACCACAAAAAAGCATTGTCTCAAAAAGGGGCAAAATGTAGACATTTGAAACTCGACTAACATTTCTTGACATCAAATTGTACTAATTATTTAAATATTCTAATACTATCTTCTATAGTTAAATAATTTTAAAATTATTTAATTATCATCAAATTCCCCATCCACTATTAATTAAACAATTTCATATTATTTAATTCATTCATATTATCTATTCATCTAATTTAATTAAATAATTAATGTTATTTAATTAATTTACTAATTATTCTTCTATTCCAAAGTTCAATTAAATAATTTATTTTTATTTAACTAATTATTCATTTCACACTTCCCAAATTAAATAATTATGTTTAATTATTTAATTTATTTCTCAAACATTATCCAAAATAAATAAAATCATTTATTTTATTTATTAATTTCAACCTTGCATATGTAAATAATAATTAAATTTATTTAATTATTAAATACTCATGCGAATTCCACCTCACCTGTTGACTGAGACTTACTCCCAGTCCACTCATCAATCGGCTTGACTTCACTCCCACTTACTTCTAGTTCACTGAGTAATCAATTCAGTCCACTAAGTGTCAGTTTCAGATAACACTCCAATCAATCCACTTAATTGGCCTTCAATTCCTCTCATCAATCTTCTATCGTTGATCTTTTCAATCTCTCATTTGATCTTGATCATTGATCTTTGTCACCAATATATATAAATCAAACCATCCTATCATTCATTCATCATCTCAGATTGTGCAGAGAAACTATACTCATATTTTGCAATGTTTTTATGCTATTGTGCTTACACGAAATCTGAGAGCAAAGGACTACTTACACCATTCTCCAAGGTGAATAGAGGAGAACAATGGAGCTATGCTAGAGAAGATTGTGGGTTTTAGTGTGTGCAAGGTTTGCATTTCATTTGATTCAATTTGCTCTATTTGTTTTATTGATAATGATCTTTTGATTGTGATTTCTTGTTGATTATTGCTTTGACCTTTCAATTTCACAATTGAATTTCCAAGTCATACAATGGTCATCTTTGAAATTTTGGTTAAGAATCATTTTGCTGTTTTTTTGTAGGTAGTTTGCTCATGGAATTCATGTTGAGAGACTCCTAGAGCCTTTGTCTTAGTATCAGAGTTGTGTCAAGTCTTAGCTTCCTATTTGTGGGCTTGGGCATGTAACAAGGAATACAAGAATTGATATGATTCTCAATGGTTGCATGCATATAAGGCCAATAGAAATGTTGTTGTAACACTACCAATGTTGTGGAAATGCCAAAGTGTCTAATGGTTTTGGTGTAGTGCAGCTCCCAAATGAGTCTTTGGTGAGGTGCACCACCTAGATCACAGAGATGCCCAAGCTTGAAGAGATGTTTGTTAGCCAAATGGAATTCACCAACCTATTTAACTTGCAAAAGTGTAATGTAGGTTTACATTAATTATGAGTCTATTAAGTATATAGTCTCCTAGCTAGACAAGTTGTGGTCATTCGAGTCTAGTACCATGATAAGAACAATGAACAATGGTTGGTTGATACAATATGCCACCTTATTGTCTTTCCTTTCTTGTACATGGACACCAAAAGGAACTATTGCAAACAGGTCATTCACTTCCTGTGGCTCACATTCTCCAACTTGCTCTGTCTATAGAACATGAAGTGGCTTATGATTGTAATAAATGATTGTATCCTTACCCAAAACATAGAGGTACCATTGCTTAATAGCTTGAACAATGTACACAATTCTTTTTCATATGTGGAGTAACTTAAAGTGTGTCACTAAAGTTTTTAGGTGATGCACTACCAAGTGCCCATGCTGCATGAGTATTTCATCAAGTGTAGAGTTAGATGCACTGGTTTAAATTTCAAAGCGGTGATCGATGTCAACAATTGCCAAAACACATGTTGCACAAAAGTTTTTCTTGAGCTCCATTAAGCTGCACTATTGTCTAGGTGTCCACAAAAATGCTACTTTGGCATGCATGATTTGACTGAGCAATCATGAAATGTACAAGAATCCAAGAAACCTAGAATAGAAATTTTCAAGTTTGAGAAAGTTGTGGGAAATCTATGAGGTTGCATGGAGTTCTCTTGAATCAGCTTGACTTTTTATGGGTGTACATGGATGCCTACACAATCTATGATGTAGCCCAAAGAGAAGATTTGTGCAACACCACAAGTACACTTACTGAAGTTGGCTTACAACTTGTGTTGACACAAAGTGTCAAGGATGCACAAGACATGCTCCAAATGTTCCTCCAAAGTCTTGCTAAAGATGAGAATGTTAGCTAGGTAGATGATGACATAGGATTTGGTTAAGATTCATAGGATGTCATTCAACAAGCACGTGAATGTATCTAGTGCATTGGTAATGCAAAATGTCATAACCATCTATTCATACAATCCCTCCTTGGCTTTGAATGTTGTCTTCCAAACATCTTCAAAACATAATGGTACCTAATATACTAATTTGAGATCAATCTCGATGAAGTATTGCATACCACAAAGCTGTTCCAAGAGATTGTTAATGATATAGCAGCTTCGGTAGTTCCTTCCAGCTCAGCTCTTTCATGGAAATATAAATTGAATGATAGCCGTTGGCTATTCAATTTATATTCATTGTTTTGTATTATACTCATTTCATATTATGGCCGACATAAAAGAATTCGAATTGATCTTTTATTAGAAGACATTTAATATATTTCAAGGCCGACTTTCATTAAGAAGATAAGCGATTTCTTAAGAGGCCGACATGAAGGAATTGTCTCTCCCATTCATTTGTATATATACACCTTGATTCATCCATTGTAATTAGTCTAGTAGAGTTCGGTTATTCACATCAGTTTTGCATCATAAAGTGCGTACAGATCAGATGATAAAGTGCGAACAGATCAGATGATAAAGTGAGAACATATTAGATGATAAAGTGCGAATATATATCAGATGATCAAGTGCGAATGTTTAAAGGGCAAATATATCACACAGTGCAGTGCGATCATATCAAAGAGCGAACATCTCACAAAGTAAAATGCAGGCACGAATTTCTGTAGATCCGTATTCTGTATCTGCCAGATGCGAACTTCTATAGGCTGATATTTGCTATTGCAACTTCTGTAGGTGCTGAATATTGGTCTTGAGTTAGACCTAATTGTAAAGTGATCTGTTGTCATTGCTTATATATATAAGAGAGATCTTTGTTGCTGGGTTTTTCTCCCTCAAGAGGAGGGTTTTCCCAGGGTAACTGCTGTGTTATTGTCTCTGATTTTGAATTATTTTCTGTGCATTTAATCTGTTCACATAAATTTAACAGAGATCGCCAATACATGGCAAGGGAGGCATGTTCTTCACTATGATCTTGTTGAGAGTGCTACGATTAATTTAGAGGAGCCATGTGGCATCCTTCTTTGGTGCAAGGGCTATTGAGCTACCACATGGGGAAGAGTTGGGTCTAATCTTTCCCCGACCATTAAGCCAATCCTCATCATTTTCCTAAAGAGATTTTCCAATACAAGGGACTATTTAAAGACGAAACCCAAGAACTAAAAAAATTGTTTTGCAACATATAGTATTAGGGGGATCCTTATGTTCCTCAACAAAATTCCCATACTATTGTAATACCTTGTCAAGTTGTTAACATGGTGTTTGCTAACCTTGCACACAACTAATGCATGCTTGCTTTCTTGTGCAAGTACCTCTAAATGGACCATGACAAGAAAGAAATTTTGTACGTGTGAGTTGATCTTGTGGCATTGTTTAGTAGGCATCAAGGCTACCTTAGGCATTAGCAAAGACTCTAGAAGGTTGAAGGAGTAGTTGTTGATGTACACCATCCACCACTACAATTTTGCCTAATAGACACCATCTTTTTTGTACATATATGGCTTCCCAGGTAGAATGTTGCAAACTTCTAGTGACACAAGATGACAAGTGATTGTGATCAAAATGGGTTTAACTACATAATTGAAAATACAATGGTGTTTTACTTGAATATATTTACCTTGCTACAACCATCCCAAAGACTATGGCTTCGGGAAATTTTCAATGGAAATATTGAGGAACAATTGCATTTTTCAAGATGTTCTTTTGGCTTTCATTATCAATGATGACATGCAATTTTTGTCTACTAACTAGGCACTTGGTGTTGAAGAGACACTTGCATTCCTTTTAAGTGTTAATAACCATAGTGCTAAGACTTGTTACCTTTGGATTAGTATCCTTAGCTTGCATGAGATCTGTTGTGGCTTGTCCACCCAATGATTGCTGAGGATTTGGTGTGATGACAATGGCACCACTTTTCACCATGTTTATGCCTTCCCTTGCCATGGTTTGGCATAAATGATGTTAAGGCTTTGGAATCAAGCACAAATGAATTAGAGTTCTATGGTTACTTTTGTGTAGGGGAGTTTCGCTTCTACACAAAGGGTTTTGAGTGATTTCTTATGCAGGCTTACTCTTGTGCATGGAAACTTTTACTCAAGTTTGGCTTTCACTTCAATCTTAGATGCATTGCAAAGTGCTTGTCTCAAGGTGTCCAAAGTAGAGAACTCCATTTTGGCATAAATGTAAGGTGATGACTGGCTGAAGTATTTGACCACTTTCCATTGCTCTAGAGTGTTCCCATGTCGAAGTGAAGATTAGTCATTGTACTTGTCGATATATTCTTTAATTAATAGCTCCTTAAGCTCTCACAACTATTGAAACTTCGTGTACTTATCAATTTTGAAGGGCATATTCATCCTATAGACCATTAAGAACAAAATCCTAGCTCAAAATGTGATTCAGACTTCTCACACTATACATTAGTGCTTGCCACGAATGAAACACTAAAATGGATGTCTTCAATGCCACAAAAGAAATTTTCATTGTCAATGAAGTTGATTGAGACATATGCCTCGAGTTGTCAAATCCAATTTGTTGGCGTTTAAATTAGCACCTCTGGAGTGCTGATTGTAAACGTTTAGCTATTTCAAATGTTTTGCAACACTTCTTCGCTATTTAAAGAGAAGTCCCTCTCTGTTGAAAGCAATGCATAAGGAAGGGAATGGTAAACTAAGGTTCCTACCTTTTTGTACTTCAGCGGTAGGACACAAGGGTGCACAAACACAATGCGCCGCAACTAAGCTTTTTCTCTAGTTTCTATAGATCTTAACTACGACTGTTCTAGCTTTTAATCTATCCTATATCCTCAAGGTAAACAGAGTATGAGGGTATAGGAGCAGGAATGGATTGGTTGGATCACTTGAATTCGCCATCTCCTGAGAATATGGCTGAGGCTCTGAACTCTCGCATATATGCCAAGATAAGGTTGGTACAAGCAAACACTCTTTACAATAAGTTGGATCTGAGACCTGCCAAGGAGGAGGAACCCCTATCCGAGGTATGGGCTAGGAAACGGCTTACAAGAAACAACAAGTTACGATGTGTTGGCCTACAAACTTGCTAAGGAGGAGGAACCCCTATCCGAAGTATAGGTTGAAGGACAATCCATTAGACAACAAACGATAACTATCAATGACAAACATCCAAGGAGGAGAAACCCCTATCCGAGGAGGGAAATGAAACAACAAGCTATTTGATACAAGATGTAGAAAGAACTCAAATAGGTAGATCAAAATGCAAGCGCCTTCTGATATTCTTCTTCAAGCTTCATCAACAAATTACAAAGGTTGGGATAGCAAAGGAAAGAAATCATGCACAATTACAATCAACCAACGAACTCTCATCCAAAAGTGAACAAATATTCGCTTTCAAAGCTGTTGGCAACAATGGCGCAACAATTTTGCATAGCAAGTAAAGGTTAAACAAACAATGAGCCCAAGGCTCTTATTTATAGAACTCAAAGGAGTGGGAAACCCCAAAATCTCTTTGAGTTAACAATGAGTTCTTGCCAATCAATTAGCAAGATTTATTCCTAAAAAGGGGGAACAAGCAGTTAACTGGAAGACTACCTCAGTTAACTGAAAGTAAACAAAGAGTCAACTGGCAACTACTTCAGTTGACTGAAAGTAAACTAAAGGTAAACTTTAATGTAAAGTATCCCTCCAAAATAGACATCCACATTTGGTGGGGATCTAAGATCCACAAATTATGGAAGCCGATTAGACATCCTTAATCAGTGGGATCTGACAAGCATGATTTATGGGATATGGAGTTAACTTGGAAAGGGGCATCAAGTTAACTCCACTTACATTTAATGTCATCTTGAGTTGACTTGGAAAGAAGCATCAAGTCTAACTCAAGTATCATAAATGCCACTTGGAGGGTGTAGGACGTCCTTCTTTGGTGCCTTTATAGCTCACCATTAATCAGCAGTGTTTCTATCCATTCGTTGACTTCATCAGCCTTTGGGGAGTTAATGCTTTGTAGAATGATGACGTGGCGTCTGAGCATTACCTCACCTATCGTGAGTTCATTTCCGAAGTCTATACACTGAGATGCTGCCTCTTCGAACTTGGTTGATAAAGCTGCTACCTTAGCTAGCTTGCAACCATCTGGATTATCAAGAAAGGTACTGCGGATGACGTCTCTGAACTGATTTTGTACAGTGACCATCTCGATGTATTCTCCTCCCTCATGCTGATATTCCATGCAAGGGAATGATATCACCAACATTCTTGCAAAGTTGATAATAGTGGCGACCACTCGTCTGTAGTCAATCAACTCTACTGAATAGGCGTCATAGGCTTTCACCTTGTACGCCAACTGTTCTTTCCAAGCAAAAAGATGTTGCTTGTTTTCCTCGGAGTAGACTGACTAATATGCCAATTGCAAGTTTGCAATTGTGCTCTTGTCTTCTAGCCTCTTCTTTGCAATTCTTTGTTCTAATTGCTGGATCTCTACACGAAGTCCATGTGCTCTGTCCCGTAACTAGTATAGATTTGCCAGTATACATCTACCTTTGAGAACAAACTCCTCCACTTGATCTCTCAAGTGTTTGTCGTATGTTATCAGTTGTTGATGATATTGTTCTGCAAAGAGATCTAGCAATCCTGCTGGTAAGGCTGAGACGTTCGGGGTGCCATGCATCAAGCTGGAAATGTATGACCTCAGTTGCTGATTTTCAGCCTTTAAGGCTGCTTTTTCTTTTCCATCCTTGGCCATTCTTTCTTCTGCGCTCATCGAAGCTATTCTGAGAAGATCTGCCTCCACTTGTCATGTAGTCTTCCTGAGGTTAAGTTTAGACAATGTATAGTCTTCTACTTGTACCTCATGTATGCTTTTCTCTAGTGGTGGGTCAACAGTCTCTATGACGATTTCACAATCTGCATTCCTTTCTATGTGAACTTGCTTCTTCAACTTGTTCGCTGGCATGTCTTGTGAGACGTGGTCGAATTCAGTGAAGTCAAGTTCATAGGAGGGTTTTTCCCTCTTTCTTCCTAGGAAGCCTTCAAGCCAAATGGAATCTCGACTAACTTCACTAAGGGGAGGAATATGGGGCCCTTGAATGCCCGGTGTGAGACTGTGTTGGAGCAATGTCTCTCGATGGCGATTCCAAGTCAATGAGGACTTGCGACTGTTGTGATGGTGGTGATATTGGCAGCTTTGTTTCCATAACAGGCACTGTTTCTGCTGCTGCTTCTTCTGCTACTTCTGCTAATGGCTCTTCAGCAACTATTGCTGCTGGCTCCTCAGCAACAACTTCTGCTGGTTCTGGGGTAGCAGTCTCTATTCCTTGCTTTGGGGCAGCAATACCCATGACTATTTCAGGGTTGTGTGTGGCTTTCTTCACATATGTCCTCTGTGTTCTGGGCTTTGTAGGCTTCGACATCCTCATCCCTTGGGGAGGATTGCACCACTGCTTATGCCTAGGCTTCTTTCTTGAAGTGGAAGGTGGTGTAGACTAAACCTGTCGCGGCTCTGTAATGTGAGGTACCACCTTCCTTGATTTCTTGCTATCGAGATAGAGTTGGCTATTTCTAACCACTCTACTCGTTCTTTCCTCTATAGATGTGTTTTCCTTGGCATACCAATCCACTCTTGGGAGCGGTTGGGAGTCAACTGAATCTGTGAAGAATGAGGGGGGAATGACTTCCCCTTCATCGTTAGATAAACCCTCGATGTCTGCTGACATAAAATCAGCAATTTATGGGAGCCTGAACCTGTTATAGTTCCTTCTTCGCACTTCATACTCGTCTTGACAATTTACCCAATAATCTTCCATAGAAGATTTATGTGACGAGTGTTGCTCGAGATGCGATGCATAGAGCCCTATGGGATCATAGGATCTCCTCTCAATGAGGTACTTGAGATTAAGCCTCACTGTTTCCTAACTCATCATCTTAGCATCTGCCATGAACCTGCATCTATAGAGTCCCATTCCAACGGGAAAGTTTATAGCTGTCTTCTTCTTCAAGCGCAAGTAGACGTGGACTTCAGACAACTGTCTTAGGAATTCCATGAAGACTACCCAATCTGAAGGGTATCTTGGCATCATGGTTGGGTGACCAATGTAGCCATATACGCGTATGTAGGAGAACGTAGGGAATTGGATGAACCAATCCGCCCAATCCGCCATTGGCTCTTTGGCTGTCTGTGAAATACGCACGTGCATCTCATGGTCTAGCTCACGTACGGTGTGCATAATGAAGTGATCACTTGTTCTTTTGAAGTGTCGCTCCGCTTGAGTAAACTCAAGACGTGTAAAATGCTCATGAACCTTCTGCACACCTAAGGTTCCCACATTATTCAATATCCTGAAATCACCTTGGAAGGCAATCAAGTATACCAAGTAAGAACAAATGTGAAACCTATGAGCTTCCAAATACCCAGTGATCTGTTGGTGGAGTGTGTCACTAATCAGAGTGGCCCAGTCATAATGTTCCTTTCTGCCAATGATTTTCGCAATGACATAATACATCCATGACTGGAATTGATTGCCATCCTCTTCTCTAGTGATTCTATTGAGTAGAGTGATTAACACTGCATACTCATCTTTACATTCTCCTCGTCCAACCAACTTAGGCAAGCTAGCCTTTGTCGCTTTTAGCCATTTTTCAGCTATTATCCCTTGACATTTGTCTTTGGCTGTCTCGAATGCCTTCTCGCATTCCATCACTGATATGACCTTGTTGTTAGGACATGATGGAATATCAAAGCACTTTTCAATATCCTGAGGTTTTGGACTGCAAACAATTCTCCCATCCACTGCTCTGATTTCTCTAGTGGTAGGATTGTAATGCTTAACACAAGCAATTACAAGCTCCACGCTCTGTAATGTGATGGGGGATGGATGCAGCCTGTAGCAACCCGGATTCTTCAATGTTCTGCAATGTGATCTAATTCATGCCCTCTAGCTGTTCTAAATCAACAACTGGGTTTACCTGATGTAAGTTTGTGTCAACCGTTTTCAAGTAATCATGAAATAGGGCCGTCTTGGTCTTGTATTGTACCTGAGAGTACTACATCTTGAAAAACTTAAAGATTGACTGTAAACTTGACTTTATTCTGACAATTTTCGGAAACCCCTGAAAATAGCGCTCTGCCGAGAAGTATTTTTCCGGAAAAAGTCTGGCACATGGGTTTTGTTCATGCTTCAATGCTGAACAAGCCTAGTTCCTTAGAATTTTGATTCTGAAACTTTTTGGGAAAAACCCCCAAAAATAGGGGCAGCAAGTTTGCTAATTCTGGAAAATTTGACGAGATGGGTTTCACTAGAAAATTATGCTAAATCTACCCAGTTGATCAGATTTGATGTACCCTGTTGCTTTGTGTGACATGCAAGAAAACCTAAGACAAGAAGAGAGGAAGTAGATAGAAGATGGATTGGAAACTTTTATCTGACTCCCTGAGAAAATCTGTCTTTGAATCCAACCTCAGATTATCAATCTTCTTCTACTTCAGATTTGCAAGAAATATTGAAGAACGGATGAAAACCTTGGCCAGATTTGTAAATGGCGTCCTTGAGAGTTTATGGTTGTTCTTGATCATCAACCTACAATGAAATAATGAAGTGGGACGCCTATACCTTGATTATATAGACTCAAGCCTTAGATCCACAAGTTTGGGGACTTAACTCATGATCAAAAGTTGTTTTGGCTTGATCTGAAGTTCAAAAAGGTGATTTCCACTGATCATGGAGCGAGTTGGCCAAGTTTATCTCAAAATATCTTGACTTTAGTCAACAACTTTTCCTTTGACCTTTTCTAGGCGTCCCTTTTGAGTTTTGCAAGTTTTTAATTATTTTCTCTATTGAATGACCCCAGTTTGATCCTAAATCTAGCTTGATCTGTTGATCCTGAGCTGTTGCTGGTACATTCACTGTCGAGCTGAAGGTAAACTAAAGAGTAGTGCCTGGGAGATATGATGGCAAAAAGCTGAGTTTGTGGCC
>VDFB02086081.1:392826794-392922792 GCA_007258455.2 Sequoia sempervirens
TAGAGTAGTTGAGAAAATGGTGGCGAGATGTATATTCTCCAGTCAGTGAGGATCCAATTACTGAACATTAGTTGGATGATGTGGCCACCTATATTGCAGTTATTGATAAATATCAAACCAACAAGGTTGAGTGGGATAAGTCGGTGGAACAGTTAAGAGAAAATATTAAATCTATTGAGAAGAGACTTAAGGTTTTACCTCTGCCACCTATTGCCGACTTGGACAGGGTACTTTTGATGGTGCATGATAGGGTGGAGTGAAATAAAGACAAAGGGGGAAGTAGTTAATGCAAGGCTACATCAAAATTTGTGCTTCCCATTATTTCTCCTCTTCCTTCACATGCATTGGACCGAGTTTTGTTGGAGACCCCAGGCCGAGCTAGATGGAGTGCTTGCATTTAATGCCCACTTTGTTTATTTTGATTTCTCCTTGGGCCGACTTGTTTGTGGCCATTTTATTGTAAACCCTAACTAGGCCGACATGTCTTGGGGGGTTTCTATTAATATGGCATTTTTCCTCATTTGTAAGGGCTAGATAGTTTTTTCTTGGAGCGAATTAAGCAGTATAGCAAAAGCTAGAGTTAGGAGTTAGTTTTGTTTTCAAGCAAGCAAGTGTTGTAACAAAATACTAGAATTGTTGCTACTTTGGGTAATTTATGCAAGTGAAGACATTGTGATTTGGTGCCTTTCTTGTGTTGAATTTTATTTGGCATGGTTCTTGTGATTCTATCTTTGGAATTGCTTAAGTTATTTGATAGATGTGTTAAGTTTAATGTTAGGTAAATTGATAGTGCTTATTATTTAGTACTTGAAGTGTTGCAGCAATCTCTGGTCCATACTTTTCGCAACCAACTGATTGTTAGCTGCTTTGCAAAGTTAGCCTGGAATTTAATATTCATTAAGCTTAGTTCAATTGTTAATGTTTATTCATTTCGATTGCAATAGGGTTGTTTTGAATGAATGTTAATGATCTGAAAATATTTAATGCCTTAGAAGATTGCACTATTTCTATAAGATTGTAGATCCATCTAGGTCAAGTAGAAATTAGTTTATGAGGGATTGGTCCATTTCAAGTGTTTGTCATTTGCATTGTTAATCTTAGGAGTAGTTTTAAAATTTAGGAATATCTTTGGAACCTTATATCTTTTGTTATTTCTTTATCATCTGAGTTAGATTTAGGATTGAAGTATCACCATATTGCTAGATCTGATAAACTAAATGATTCAGTATTTGCTTGTAGTAAGGTCCCTTTGTGATTATCAACATTTTCACATTTATCACTGAGTTGTTTATGCATTGTCAAGACTTGACATTAGAGACCTTGGGGTTATCTCTTGAGGCTTGCTAATAGAGATTTACCTTTCAAGAGAGATAGGATTTCCATATTCTGTCTGAGTTGTTGCTATGCAAAAAACACCATCAACAAAATGTATATGATTTAATCCTATGGATGATGTATATACTAACCTAATGCAATGTCTATGTGATTATGTATGCACTTATGTTTTTGTATGTCACAGGATATCATCGAGAGACAAGCGAGAGAAGATGATAGGAAAGAAGGAGATGCATGTTAGTTCCTAGACCAGATCCTTCAAAAATTTACCATAGGACTTTTATATTTATTACTCTTAATCATCACTGAGCAGATTGTTGTGTTGGCCAAAAAACACCATGATATGACATAAATCAAGGTGTGCAAGGTCATACCATCACATAATAAAGGAATTCACAGAAAAGGATGATAATGACTCATACCAAGAGTGCAATTGCCCCAGTCTTTTTTTCATAATCAACCACAAGCAGAAAAAGACAAGGACAATTCATGAAACGTTGTTGCTTCTCTAAATCCTGTTTCTAGGAAATCCTTGAGAAACTAGTAGCATGATTGCCAAAAGGACAAAATAAAGCCATTATCATGATACGTCGCTGCTTTTCTAAATCCTGTTGTCAGGATCACATTGAGAAACTAGTAACATGAGTGTCAAAAGACAAGACAAACGTCATGATACATTATTTCTTCTCTAAATCCTAGTGTTAGGACCTCGATGAAAAACTAGTAACATGACAAAAAGCCACAAACAAATGCCAAGTGTTTGCCAAGTGTGTCTGGATGCCAAGTGTTCTAATGTCGGGATTTCAGGTTTGATGATGTCGAGATGCCAGGGTGTCGAGATTTTGACGATGCCAAGATGAAGAGTGAAGAAATTTTCCAAATTTAGGAAGGACACATCCTGAATAATGTTGATGTCAAGAGGATTGATCCCTAAATGTCAAAGGGCTCCCTCAAAATGCCAAGTAATGGTGATGATGCCTAGGAAGGAAAAATCCTAAGGTATAATTGATAGAGGTTGTTCTTTAGAAGGACACATCTAAAAGAACCTTGTTGTCAAGAGGATCGCTCAAAAATGTCGGATGACAGTGACGATGCCTAGGAAGGACCCATCCTAAAGCATAAATGCTAGAGGCCATTCTTTAGGACACATTTGAAAGATAACCAAGAGTTGATAGTTTGACAGGTTATGATTATTTGACTTGTTTTGACTGAGTTTGACTTGTGTTGACCACATGTCAATATTGTCATGTTGGTGTAATTGTCATGTTTATTAAATGGTTGCCATAATTTGGTTGTAGTAATTGGCTTATTTGAAGATGACTTGTTTGACTTTAAGACTTAGTGACGTGTGTGCCAATGCAGTGCCATGAACCCTAATGGACTGACCTAGTGCGGTCTCGGGGGCTCATTGACAGATGGCCTTGCCTACGTCATACACTCAGAGACCTCATAGATCGACATGACCAATGACTTTGTCTTGATGACCAAAGATTGCATCATGATTTTATTTTGACAAACCTAAAAGGACTAACGTAATGTATTAGGGACTCGAAAATGAGTCTTGCCTACGTAGCAAATGCGTAGAGACAACATAGTTCAGACAAATGACAAAGACCGACTATGTTGATGGACTTGACAAGAAATTACTCTGGTTTTGCATTTTTTGAGAGAGTTTGACGTTTATTGTGGTTTCTTTAGGACATTTTTAATTTTTAGGTGTTTCTTAAGGACATTTTATAATGTTTTTGGTCTTTCTTCAAGACATTTTGTGATGTTTTTGGTCTTTCTTTAGGACATTTTATAATGTTTTTGGTATTTTTTCAAGACTTTTTGTGATGTTTTTGTCTTTTTTTTCAAGACTTTTACAATTGCTGAGACCATGCGTGATATCCACTGTAGTCACATGATAATTTTTTTTCCCCTAGTCAGGTCCAAGACTTAGCCAATTTTAAAGGATGTGAAAGGGATATGCATGGGGTGCCAGATGGACAGTATTTAGGACTTGATGTCAACTGTTTGTCAACCATGAAAGGAAGGGTATGATGTCATGGCAGATGTCATGGTGGCGATGGAAAATGTGTTTCATCATTGGCCAAGATAAAGTAACAGTAGATGGAAGAGTGATGATTGATTACACATGGTGCCTGTTTGCCAGGTTTTCACCATGGAACTTAGACAAAGCATCTATTTGCTAGGTTTTCATTGTTGGACGAATTATTTCTCTATACTATTTTTGTCATTTTTTTTTTGGGTGCTACCAAGATGCCTATTTGCTAGGTTTTCATCAAGGCAACATTTTTTTTACCATTTTTCAATTTTTTTGTATTTTTTAAGGTTTTCAGCTCGACCTTCTGATGCTATGCGTAGAACTTTCAGAGATGTAGACTATTGATAGGCTCTGTCAGTTTTTCTCCATCTGGAGTCACCAGCTGATAAGCTCCAGAACCAAAGGAGGATATGATGATGTAGGGACCTAGCCAATTTGGTTCAAATTTTCCAAGTTTTTCTCTGTCTACCTGATTCTTAGGGTTCTGCATGAGGACTAAGTCACCAATGTCAAACTTCCTGACAATGACTCTCTTGTTGTAGTTGCGATAGAGATAGTTCTGATATGCCTATAGATGGTTCAGAGAATTATGCCTTCTTTCCTCGAACATCTCCAACTCGTGTAGATGCGACTGTCTATACTCCTTATCATCAGTCAGAACCTTGAGGGAGACTCGTAAGGAAGGAATTTCAACCTCAATGGGAAAGATGGCCTCATCTCCAAAGACTAGGGTGAAAGGAGTGGCTCCTATAGGCGTACGAATGCTAGTGTGGTAAGCCCACAAAGCAGGGTTGAGTTGAATATGCCAGTCACGACCAGTGTCATTGACAGTCTTTTTAAGGATTTTAATAATGGTTTTATTTGACGCCTCGGCTTGACTGTTTCCTTGTAGGTAATACAGAGAGGAAAAATGATGTTGGATATGAAATTGCTCACATAACTCATGAATGTCTTGGTTTTTAAACGAATGTCCATTGTTAGTGATGATGGATTACATAAGGCCATACCGACAAATGATATAGTTATGAATGAATTTGGATATTTGCTTGCCGGTTATGTACATCAGGGGGATGGATTCAATCCACTTCGTAAAGTACTCAGTGGTGGTTATGATGAATTTGTGGCCATCAGATAAGGTAGGATGGATCTTTCCCACGAGGTCAAGTCCCCATTATGCGAAGGGCCACAAAGACGTGATCGGCCGAAGTTCTTGTGCTAGAGCGTGAATCAAATCACTGTGAATCTGGCATTGGTGACAAGTCTTGACATATTCTAATGCATCTTTCTCAATGGTCAGCCAATAGTACCCAAGTCTCGTAATCTTCTTGGCTAGAGTAGGACCACTCGAATGAGACCCACATATACCCTCATGTACTTTGTGTAAGGTTGTGCATGCTTCGTTGGTGTCGAGACATCTAAGGAGGGTGTTGTCAAAGCTACGACGATAAAGGGTGTCGCTAATGATGGCATATCTTGTGGCTTTTTGGATAAAAGACTTCCTCTGGTTATTGGATAGATTAGGGGGGAGGGTTTGAGACTTAAGGTAGTCATGGATGTCTTGGTATCAGGGAGAATCAGGACCAACAAGCTCGCAGACCATCTCCAATTTTGGAACATCATAGGTGGGGACCAACAGTTGTTCTATCAAGAATTCCAATTGAGGCATATTGCTTGGAATGTCGAGGAGAGAGCCTATTGTAGCCATGGCATCTGCCGCTTTGTTTTTGTTCTCGACACTTGCTCAAAATTCACCATGTGAAATTATGTCTGGAAGCTATCAACCATTTGTTTTTAGGGCATTAGCTTCTCATCTTTTGTGTCATAGTCATCATTAACTTGGTTGATGACTAACTGAGAATCGCCATAGACATGCAATGCTTTGATTTTCCATTTTATTGCCATTCTAAGTCCCGTAACCAGTGCCTCATATTTTTCCATGTTATTTGTGCATGGGAAAGCCATGCGAAAAGACTTGGGAATGGAATCTCCTTGAGGGGTGATAAACAATATCCCTTCCCCCGAGCCATGATTAGTATGTGATCCGTCAAAGTATAGCCTCCAGGGTGACTTTGGTTCTGTATGGAATATTGACTCATCTAGGAAATCTACCACTAAGGGGTGATCACTTTGTATAGGTACGTCTGCCAGTTGTTCTACAATCACTTGTCCTTTGATCAATTTTCTTTTGACATCATGAATATCGTATTCACTTAGAATCATGACCCATTTTGCTAGACATCCTGTCAATGCTGCACGACTCAATAGATATTTGAGGGAGTAATATTTGCTACCAATTGTGTCTGATGGCTCAACATATAGTGTCTTAGCTTCTGAGTTGCAAAGGCAACTACTAGACAAGCACATTCTATTGATGTGTAATTTATTTCATACTCGACTAGTGTCTGACTGATATAATATATGGCCCTTTCTTTATCTTCTTGATCATTTTGTGCTATTAATTCCCCCAGTGCTAAAGTAGTGGTAGAGATGTATAAGATCAAAGGTTTTCCATGAATGGGTGGCATGAGGACTGGCATTGATAGTAAGTAATCTTTTATTTTCTGAAAGGCTTCTTGGCATTTATCTGTCTACATAAAGGGGATTCCTTTGCGCAGAATATATTAGAATGGTTGACACTTGTCAGCCAATTGTGCTATAAAGAGCCAGATAGATTGTACCCTTCCCTGTAATGTCCTGAGTTCGCTTATTCCTCTAGGAGGAGGCATGTCCATGATGGCTTTGAATTTTTCTGGACCAACTTCAATTCCTCTTCGAGAAACTATGTATCCCAAGAGTTTACCAGATGTTACGCCGAAGACACATTTCTTTGGATTCAGTTGGACTTTGTATTCTTCTAGTCTCTTGAAAATTGTGTCTAACACCTTCAAATGATCTTTTCTTGTTACTGATTTAGCCAAAAGGTCATCTATGTAATCTTCCATTATTTTATGCATCATGTCATGAAAGATTGTGGTCATAGCCCTCTGATATGTGGCACCTGCATTTTTAAGACCAAATGGCATGACATTCCAGCAGTATGTACCCCAAGGGAAAGTGAATGTTGTTTTATGTTGATCTTCTGGGGCAATATGAATCTGATTATAGCCTGAGAAACCATCCATGAGGGACAACATCTCATATCCTGCCGTGAGGTCAACTATGATATCAATATTTGGCAAAGGAAAGTCATCTTTTGGGCATGCCTTGTTTAAGTCTCTAAAATGTATGCAGACTCGGATCATTCCATTTGGATTCGTTACTAGCACAAGGTTACATATCCATTCAACATAATCAATAGACTGTATGAATCCAACATCTAGAAGTTTCTTCAACTTAGCCTTGACCAATATAACAACCTGAGGATGCATTTTGTGTAACTTCTATTTAATTGGTTTGGCATTGGGAAATAGTGGCAGATGGTGCAGAACCAGTTCTGGGTCTAGTCCCGACATGTCAGCATAGGACCATGCAAAGTTGACTTTATGTTTTGCAAAGAATTTGTGAAATTCTGGTTTCTCTTCTTTAGTCAAGGATGCAACAAAGATGACCATTTTGGGCTCTTCTGCTATTGATATGTTGTCTTCTATGGTGTATTCTATGAGCATAGCTAATTTCTCTTGAGTTACGGGAAGAAAGTCTAGTCCTCCATCTTTGGGTGCCTTAGAGAGGTTTTCACTCACAGATATGTCCTTTGTTTTTACTTTTTTGTCGTCAGAAGGTGCCTTTTGGTTTTCACCTAAAGACGTTTCATTTTTTGTTTTATTCTTATTTT
The DNA here is from genome assembly GCA_007258455.2 of Sequoia sempervirens. Lineage (NCBI taxonomy): Eukaryota > Viridiplantae > Streptophyta > Pinopsida > Cupressales > Cupressaceae > Sequoia > Sequoia sempervirens. Next base: position 392,833,949 of record VDFB02086081.1, read on the forward strand.
TAATTTTGCGACTGGAGGATGAAGTAGTCTCATTGAAGTAGGCTGCACAATCTAGGTCAATGGTGAATCCTACCTTGTGATCACCACTGGGTATGCCCTCACGTAATCCCATAAATTCTGTGATAGCCTCATCATTCTGAAAGGTGTCCAGGACTTGCAGGCCTTGTTGGTCCCAATCGATTAATTGTGGATAGACTAGTGGTAAATTGAGGGGAGGATGCGAAAAGCATGTAGATGGATTCAGAGATATTGTAGATGAAATTATCATCATCCAATTCCACATCAGAATCTATCCAATATTCCCCTTCACTTGTTTCATATTCATTGTCAAAGTAAGGGGTGAAGGACTTGGAGTTGTGGTTGGCAGTCTTATCTAGAAATTCAGATACATTTGACTGATGGTGACTAGATTTAGGTGGTGGGTCTTGTATGTCATGGGTAAAGGAAATGGAACTTTGGTGCCAAATTGATTTTAAATTTTTTCCAAAATATTTGTTCAGAGGTAAGCTCCCCCATTTCAAGGAACAAATCATTGAGGCAACAGTCACTTAAGGATCTTTGGGAGCCAAATTCCCACTCTTGGGAGTCAGTTTTGGTAAAGGTTTCCTTAGCGGTCTTGACACTTTCTGAAGCATGCACGCGTATACGCCAGTTGTCATTTTCGTGCAATCCATACCCTAATCCAAGATACTTTGGTATTTTGAAAGATTCTATGGGCTCTCTGCATCCAGTTTTATTTTTGCCTAGGCCACTAGTTCCATCGTAGCCCTTAGCCTTCATCATGTCATATCCCTTGCCATATTTCTTAACTGGTAATGGGGGTAGGTTGGCCATTTCTTTATAGAGCCATCTTGTAATATCAGAAAGGTCCTTGTTACTCATGTCTCCCCATTTTATGAAAACTATTTTTGGTGGAACTTTGAAAATTTCTTTGGGTTCCATTCTAAAACATGGTCGACCATAGACCTTTAGATATTTGGGTATTGTTGTGATGCTATATGTCATATGTAGTTTGAATTCTCCATAGCCTAGGTCCTGGATCTTGACATTGGGTTCATCCTTAGGAAGTGTGGAAGATGGTGGTGTGGTGGAAGACGTGGATGGAGTGGTCATGGAAGATGATGCGAGTGTGGATGGGTCAATGTATTTGGAAGAAGAGGAGCTAGGAGCTTCTCGGTTGATGGGCACTTGATTTTTGGAAATACCCCTTAGGTTGGTACAATATTGAAAAGGGTCGAGGTCTCCATATATAGTGATTTCTATGCCGTCAAATGGGAATTTCAAGTATTGGTGATATGTGGAGGGAACGGCTTTTAGGGCATGAATCCATGGGTGACCGAGTAAGGTGTTGTAAGGTAATTATAGATCCAGGACCTGGAAAGTTGTATCCACAATGACTGGTCCCACTTTGATAGGAAGAGAAATAACACCTCATGAAGAACGTTCTTCGTCATCATATGCTTTTATGACTATACTCTTTGTAGGGTCCACACATGCATCAGAAAATACTAGAGCCTTAACCAGTTTCAAGGAGCATATGTTCAATCCTACTCTACCATCTACTAAAACTCTTTTGACCTTGTGCTTATGGATGAAAGTTTTGATATGTAATGCGTCATTATGGTTGGTCTTGGGTGACGAGTAGTCTTGATCAGAAAAAAGTGACATGATGAGGTGTAGTGAGGTATCCCACCATGGTCTCAAATTGGTTGACATCAATATCCTTAGGCACGAAGGACTCTTGTAGGGTTTTGTCTAGTATAGCCTTATGCATGGGAGAGATGCGAAGTAGCTCAAGTATGGAAATCTACGCAGGAGTTTTTCCAAGCTGGTCGATAAGGTTAAACTAACTCTTAGGTTGCCATTGCTTTGTAGTCAAGGTGGGTTGTGACTACCTAGGAGATGGACCAGGTATGGTAATCTTAGGTTGCCTAGCAGGAGGTGAACCAACTATGGCGATCTTGCCACTTTGACTAGTGGCATTGCATTGGGGTGCTCATTTGACTATGATGGTGTTGATGTATTCATCATCAATTCAGAAATTGTTTATAGTAGGTCCACTAGAATAGTCATACTTGGTGTGAGCGTAATTGGCTTGATTATTGTTTGTCTTAGGATCTGACATGGAAGCATTATTAGAACAATGGTCTTGCAAAGGGTTCTTATGAATGGTATGGTCAAAATTTGATGGAAATTGTGGCCCACCCAATTCGATTATTCGACTCTCGATAAGGTCTTGCACAATATTTTTAAGTTGTTGACATGACGATGTCTTATGTCCTTTAGCCTGGTGGTAAGCACAAAATGCATTATCATCACACCATGATGATTTAAATTTCCCTGGGTCATATGGTTTTGGTTCTTCAAGTGTGATGAGACCATTCTGAAGGAATTTCTTGAGGACTTCCTCCATGGGCTCACCCAAGGGAGTGTATGTGCGACCCCTGGGGAATTGTCTTGTCTAATGGTATTGTCCTTGATTTTTATTGTTTTGACCATTTTGGTTGTTTGGGGTGGCATTGGTGGGGGGTGTTAGTATCATCGTTGGCTTTATTTTGTGGTTGAACCCCTTTCAGAGCCAGTACATGACCCATAGTGCTTACAGCCTTGGCATCAACAATACCGTCATTGGTATCATGTTTATTTTTGACCCAATACTTATTTTTGTCAATGGGAGGGTTTGCATCTATTTTTTTAGGACCGTACTTTAGCTCTCCCTTTACAATAAGGGCTTTCTCTATTTGGACACCTTTTTCAACTAGGTCCATGAAGGTTGTGCAACAATGTACTTGTAATGTATATTTTAAAGGTCCTAGAAGTGTTTGAACGAACATGTCCACCTTTTCCTTTTTGGGTATGTCGATGTGATAATGACTAGCTAGACTTCTCCATTTTTGGAAGAATGGGATGAACATTTCGCAAGTGTCCTCTTGCGTGAGATTGCATAAGCTAGTAATAGAGGTGTCCATGTCAATGTTGTATGGGTAATTTTTTATGAATTTGCATTTAAGTTCATCCCATGTTTGGACATCTTTTCAAGTGGAGAACCATTCAAGAGCATGACCTGTAAGACTTTTAGAAAAGAGTATCATCAAGTATGTTGGTTCATATGTGACATCCATATAGTTGGTTGCAAATTCTCGGACGTGTTCGATAGGGTTTGTCATTCCTCTATATTTGGTAAAATTAGGTGACACATATCCCGAAGGAAATGGTGGCATGTATAAGTTCATGTCAAAGAGATATACGGATAGATCATATGACACTTCTAATTTCTAGCTAGATATTTGTATGTTTTCTATGGTCTTCTCTAGACCTATAAGCTTTTCTTGTAAAGCATCGATTATAGGGTCATTTGTGGTCCCATACATCGGATTGATTGGTATGCCATAGGTCCCCATTTGTTGTGAGTGGATGTTGATGTGTTGTTGAGGTATATGATGTAGTGACATGTATGATGTGTTTTGATTTGCCTGTTGTTGGTATTGAAAGTTTGGATTGGGAGCATTTATGTGGGTATGAATATGGGATGAGTATGTTGGGATGTGTCTCCCAACCATTTGGGTCAATATTTGGGGAATATGGTGACCATGAATATTTTGATGTGAGAATGATGCCATAGGTTGTGTGTTTTGACTGCCTTGTCCAAATTGTTGGGTTTGTACAAGGGTCATGGTCATATTTTGTCCTTGGGAGGTGATGGCATTAGACTGTGTTGATGCGTTAACATTTTGTTGTGGTCCTTGAATAAAGATATGTCTTTTGCCTCCACTCAAGGGATTTTGTGAGATACCAATGAGAGGATATGATGAAGATGTACTCATGGTACTAGATGTAGTTGTTAATGGAGGATTTGTATGGCTTGATGATGCCCCCATGGCATTTACCATAGTGGTAAAGAGAGGATTTGAATAACTTTCCCATACTATCGAGGACCCAAAGGTGGTTCTAGCTGATTGTGACATGTTGTGGATATTGTGGGAAATGTGACGGATTGTGTTCCTCCAATGGATGTAGTGTTTATTGAATTAGAGTTGTTTGGAATGTTGGAGGTAGCACTCATGGTCGTTGTGACATTTTGCGAGGTAGCATCAAAAAAGGTATTGCTTGTAGTGTTTGGAGGTTGACCACTATTTGACATGTTATGTGTATTGTTGACATTATTGGTAGGAGATGTCAATCTCAAGGTATTAATATCAAACCCCTAAGGTAATTTAGCTCCTTGACTTAAAAGTATGGCCAAATATCTATCTTTGTAATATAAGACCATTTGTTCTACAAAGTAGGCCGCCTTTGGATCTTGTGCTGCTACCTCTAGGTTTTCCTCAAGTATTTGTCCATATTCATCCTTACGTAAGAATGGTTCAAAGGGGCTGTTTGATGAGGATGGTATGGTCATGAGAGGTTGAGTATTCATGTTGCTAAATGGGTCGTCAAAAGTCCAATTTGGATCATAAGTGTGATTGGTGACATTGGAATTAGAATCTTGTCCAAAGTTTTCCATTTTTCTTTTCTTTCTTTGGAGTCTAGTTTCCACCATAAAAGGGAATTGCTCAAATGAGGGTAATGAAAATGATGACTAAATGTAAGGATGATACTAGCGTATATTTTTTTTTGGGTATTTTTGTGATAAAAGGATGACAATACAATGTGATGACTAAGGAAATGATTGATGCAAAATGACAAGGTTGTCAAAGCCAAAGTGTCGAATGAGGACTAAGATGGTAATGTTGACAAAGGACTAAGGTGATTAATGCAAAGTCTAGGTTCAAAATGAGGACTAGAGGTGGACAATGCAAAGTCTAAGTTTAAAATGATGACTAAGTTTAGACAATGTTTGGAGAATGGTTTGTCTAACCACTCTAAGCTTGACTTATGTATCAATTTAGGTTATCAAAAGGACTTGCTAAAAGGACTAAATGAAAAGGTCAAAATGACAAGTGAGCCTACCTAACTAGACTGTTGAGTTGGAGGTTCTCACAAAAATGACAATGATCAAAAAGAGGAATAATGACTATCCCAAGATGCCCTAATTTTAAAACAATGGTTTTTGCAAAGTGTGGAGATTTGGCCTAATCCAAAGTTTGCCAAGATGAAACCTAAGGAAAAAAAATGATGATTATGACACCTAAAAAATGCAACTAAAATATGGAAATTTTAAACCTATGGGTAAAGTGCAAGCTAATGAATGCAAATGATGGACGTGTTGAGCAATTTAGATTTTGGTTTCTGACAAAGACTTTTGAAAAATATGTTTTGACAAAAGGCTAAGATGTATGAACTTGAATTCTGGTCTGAAACAAGGTTTACTTTGTTGATAGGCAAATGCGTCGTTACAGGCAAAAAATGTGTTGCAGTGATCAAATGCGGCTCTGGGAATGGAAAATACGGTTCAGTTTTGCAAATGTGGCTTTACAGAAGTCAAATGTGGTTCAGTATTTTAGATGCGACTTTACAAAAGGAAAATGCATTTTAAGATAGGAAAATGTGGTGTTTGGAGTAGCAAATGCGATTTATCAGAGCAGATGCGTTGCAAAGTCTATAAAATGTGGTGTGACAGAGAGATTGCAATTTAACAGATGCGTCTCAAGATGTAAAAAAGTCAAATTTTCTAATGTTTTGGTTAAAAACCCAAATTGTTGAAAGTTTGACTGTTTTGTTGTTTTTTTGTTTAAGTACCCGCAAACACTTGGCAAGCATGATATTTCAAAAAGTAAACAAGCACACAAGAGAACAAGTACAATCCTAGGTTAGGCCAGGATATTTTTTGCTAGACTCCACATGGGTTTCCCCAGCCGCATATCAGTAGCGTGTGAATCCAGAAGCTTGGTTGCATGGGCTCCCCCTTATATTACACTCTCTTCTCAGGCCAACCAAGCTTCCAACCCCCATGAAACTCTCATGGTAGATTGATCACCTCTACTAAAGACTGTGAAGATGTGGAAGACTTCACACCGACTGGTGTTGTACTAGAAAATGGAAGGTTTTGGGCTTACTACATAAGAGTTTTTAATTCAGGACCCTCATTCGAGTGGCCATACATCAGGCAAGAGATTAATCACCGATTAGGTGGCACTCTAGCCTGAAGAGGTTAAGCTCAACAGGGTTTATGGGAGTACTACTCTATCTGTGTGACACATTTGCACTCATAATCTTAGGTTTTCCCTTAATATTCACATATATATACTGGTCGAGGGTAGCTTGGATTTAGCTTCATTTCCGGTTTGAGTCACGTTGGGGTGATGAAATCCCCAAGCAGGCCCAATTTCTAGAGGCAATAATCATTTCTCTTACACCCAGGATCACATTACTGCGCAAGGGGAGAGGATACTTCGGTTATTGCATCAGGGTTACACAAGGACAAAGTGGGTTTGGATTTTTGATCACCTAGTTTGCACAAGGTGAGAGCATATTCGCCTACCACTTTCAAACACAATCAAATAAAATATAAGACATGTTTATTTTAAGTGCACCAAAAGTAAATTTTTTGTAATCTAAAAAGAAGCAAACATAATGTTTAGAAATGAGTCTTGGACATTTGAACCTGCAAAAGCACAAGTTAGTAGTTTTATCAACTAGTCTTGGACCCATGAAACATAACCGCCACACGCTGCAAACTAAGATTAGTAACACAAAAAACCTATGCTAGAAAAGAAAACCAAAATGCCAAACAGAAAAGAATAGAAAACAGAAAACCCAGAATGCAAAACAAAAAATAGTAGGAAACAGAAAAACATAATGCAAAAGGAAAAAAAAGTTACCAGGCAAATGTGTTGTAGTAGAGCGAATGCATCTCAGTCTGACAGGAAGATGCAACTCGTTTATGTGAAATGCGACATTACGTACTATGATTGTGGCACCTCATAGTGATTGTGTCATTTTAGCCTTTGAATGCATTGCGACGCATCAGATGCGATGCGATAAAAATCAAATGCGACTTTCCATACCTGTACTTGCAAAAATGATAGAAAACCAAAAAAAATCGTACGGAACAAAAAAAATAAAGCAGTCGGGTTCACCAATGTATCAATGAGTTAATTTCCTAAGGTTAGATTATCAAATAATAAAGCATACAAACCCAAAGAAGCTATCAAGTATAATGAAAACTAAAACAAGAACGATTATACCTGTCACTCTTTGAAGCTTCCATGATTCACCTTCATAGCACCTTCTAACTTGTTGATTGTTGCCTTCAGATCGAGTGTGTGAGAAATCTTTGACTGTGCCAATGTCCTAAACAAGCTTTGAAGGATTTGATGACTATGCCTATGATAAATAACAAAATGACTATGCCAAGAAATACCTAAGACTTAATGAAATCAAGTACGAAAATAAATGTTGCGACATATAAGAATGAACGTGAGTAGTCCAAAATGTGAGCAAAATTGTCATTTTTATAGAAAATACAATTTTGGATGGACGAACGAGATTGAAAGTTGACGGAAACCTAAAATCATAGGTCTAGATTTCATGTGACAATCCCTAATCAGGGAAAAATCATTAAATGAGTGGTCAAGATGTCATTTGAGAAAATCGAATTGGCGGTCGAGAATAAAAAAGATAATTAGTCAAAAAGATAAAGATTTTCAAAAATCAAGAAGATAAAGACTGCTTGATTTGTGAGATTCAAAAAATCAATAAGATAAGAGTTGAACTGAAAAACAGATTTGGAAATTCAAGAATTTGCTTAATTGCTTGATTTTTGGAAGAACATTACCATTTTGAATTAAATTAATTCAAAATATGGATTTTGTGTGATAATAAATAATCGATTTTCAGATTATTTACTAAAATGAACTGACAGTCAAGAATGTGATCATTTTAAATAATTTCATTTATTTAAAATGAGGGAAATGTTGAATTTGACAATTAAATAATTAAAGATAATTATTTAATTTAGAGGATATGATTAAATAATTTAATAAATTCATTTAATTATGAGAATTAGTGACATTAAATAAATAAATTTATTTATTTATTTAATAATCATGAAGAATAAAGGAACAAAGGTAATTAAATAAAATTTATTTAATTGTAAGAAGATAATAGACCTTTAGTGATGTATTGAATAAATAAATATAATTTATTTATTTAATAATCATGAAGAATAAAAGGGATATGAATTAATTAAATAATTATAAATTATTTAATTAATAGTCGAATGTGGACCAAGGACATAATTAAATGTCATAATTATGCTAGGACAAAAGTGGTAAAAATAGAGCTTGCAGGCCTAGGTAATTTTTATGTGTCTACAATGATTAACATAAAGGTCCTTCAACTTAGAATCCACAAAATTTAGATAATGGAGAATACCTTTTTTTGCTTGTTGAAACTAGGGTTTTTATGTACGATGCCATGAATTACCTTCAACTCACTTCAGTTTGCTCTGCTTCTTCCCAATTGAACAAATGTTCTTTTTCTCAACTTATTTTCTTGCTTTATTACTTACGATTTTTTTCCTAATTCACATTTATTGCCTTTCAGCCTTTAAAGCCGATAAACACTTTATGAAACACACTGTAAACCTAAAAAGGTTCCACAATTCTTTGGATCTACCTATTTTCTACCTGTAGACACCTAAAAATGACCTAGGCCTGCAAACTCTATTTTACCACTTTCGTCCTAACATAATTATGACATTTAATTATGTCTTTGGTCTACATTCGACTATTGATCAAATAATTCATGTCCATTTATTCTTCATGATTATCAAATAAATAAATTTTATTTATTTATTAAATATGTCATTAATTGTCTAAGTCTTCCCTTAATTAAATAAATTTCTTAATTTATTTAATTACCCTTCTTCAGTCATTTCTTCCTGATTATTAAATAAATAAGTTTTATTTATTTATTTAATATGAAACTAATTGTCATAATTAAATGAATGAATCAATTTATTTAATTATTGATCATATCTGCTAAATTAAATAATTATTATTAATTATTTAAATTAGCAAAATTAATATTCCTCTCATTTTAAATAAATGAAATTATTTAAAATGTCATCACAATCTTAACTGACAGTCCATTTTGGTAAATAATCTAAAAAAGATTATTTATTTGTCTCACAAAATCTATATTTTGAGTTGATTTAATTCAAATTGGTAGCTTTCTTCCAAAAATCAAATAAAGCAAGTAGATTCTTGATTTTTCAAATTTTCTTTTCAGTCCACCTCTTATCAATCTGATTTTTCAATCTTATAAAGCAGACTATCTTTATCTTCTTAATTTTGAAAATATTTATTTTTGAAATTAATTATCTCATCTTTTCTCCACCACCAATCTGATTTTCTCAGATGACATCTTGACCACTCACTTAAGGATTTTTCCCTAACCCTGATTAGGGATTATCGAATTGAATCTTGTCTTCTGATTTTAGGTTTTTGTCAAAGTTCGATCTCATCCATCCATTCAAAATTGTGTTTTCTATAAAATGTCAATTTTGTTCATAATTTGGGGACCACTTCATTAATATAGGCATTATAGTCATTTATCATTTATCATCATTTATCATTTGTCATAGGCATAGGCATAATTTTACTTAAATCCTTCAAAACTTGCATAGGACAATGGCATAGTCAAATTACTCACACACTCAATCTGAAGGTATCAAATCATACGCTGCAAGTTAGGAGGTGCTATGGAGGTGAATCAAGGAAACTTCAACGAGGAATCTGGTATAATCATTCTTGTTTAGTTTTCATTGTGCTTCATATCTCTTTGGGTTTTATTATTGTGCTTTCAATTCATTGAATCTAACCTTAAAAATAACCCTTAGTTACATTGGTGAACCCGACGCGAATCCTTTGATCTAGCTTTCCTTTTGCAGGTTTTATTAACTTTTTGTTGCAGATCTGTCAGTTTTTGGACAAAACTCCAGGTTTTACTGATTTCTTCATATATTCTACACAGCTATGAATTTTTTTACAATATTTTTATAGAGTCTTGTACATCATCTCAAGAGGCTACATTGAAAAACTTGAGGGTTTATCCTTAATTTTGTGGGAGTTATTTCTATTTTAATTATTTTCATAAAATTGATTGTTTGGACGCAAATTAACAAATTTTTTAGAAATTTTTATATTTTTGGAAATATCTTTAAATTATAATGGGGGTCTATGTTTTATAGATTTAATTTGGAGGTAAAATATGATATGAAAAAATCTGATCTTCATTTTTTGTATGGTTTTCACAAATCTGCGTTTTTGGGTGCAAAATAGGGAATTTTTTCAACTTCTTTACATTTATGGAAATCTCTCAAAAAATTAGTAGAGATTTCTTCTTTGATTTTTTATTTTTCAGATTAATAAAATCATCAAATAATAAAATCTAATTCAGATATGTCAAAAACATGTATCTGAAATTGCAATTTTCTGATGAGCTTGTTTTTTTCTTTGGCTGCATTATAATATTATTTTTTGATCTTGTAGGTGATCAAAAGGAACTATAGTCGCAGCAATATCAGTCATATATATAATAGATTGGAAAGCAAAAAACTTTTGGGTTTTCATAAACATACTTTTGTCGAAGACTAAAAATCAAAGAAACTCCTAACTTGTGGTTTGCAGGTTTGAGTGTCAAAGACTGAAAACTAAACATTATGCTTGTCTTTTTTTTAGATTAGTACACACTTCCTTTGGTGCATTAAAATGAATGTGCGCTTGATTCTATCTGATTGTGCTTGAAGGTGGTAGGTGATTATGCTCTCACCTTGTGAAAACTAGGTGATCAGAAAACCAGACCCACATATTTTTTTGTGTTACCCTCATGATTTGGTAATCGAAGTATCCTCTCCCCTTGTGCTTTCAAGTGATCCTGGGTGTAAGAGAAATGGTTATTTACTCTACAAGTTGGGCCTATTCTGGTGGGAAAAAGTACTCACCCCAGGACGACTCAGACCGGTAGCACCCTGAACCAGAAGGACTTCCAGCTGGTATATAAAAGTGGATTCTTGGGGAAAACCCAAGAATCACGAGTGTGGTTCCAACGAGATGGATCTAAAAGGGGACTCTCACCACATGGATCATGCCCCATGAATGGAATGCCCTTATTAAAAAGCTTTTGTCTTAGTGTCCAACCATTCTATGGCTATTGCTTGATATAGCGTAGGGTACAGTATCATGCCCGGAGACACTCACTACTAATCCCCTTGAGTAGAGATAGCAATTCTTGGGAAGTCATTACCCAAAGAATCAGAATTTGGTGTGCTCGAATGATGTTAATGAGTCATGGAGGGGATCCAATTCCACCAATATTCCAAGCTATTTGCTCTCGAGAAGGAAATGTGTTTATCACCAATCTAGGGTATATCAGTGGGCTATATCAAGTATACAAACCCTTGGCCTATTGGCCTTTTAGGATTGTACTTGTCTTATGTGTGATTTCTTACACCCAAAACATTGTGTTTGTCAAGTGCTTGCTGTATTACTCAAACATTATGCATAACATTCACAAATTTGGACACAAACAATCGACCTTAGACAACTCAGACTTTTCAACAAAACATCAAAAAACAATCTCAGTCCTCATTTTGAACTTAGACTTTGCATTGATCATCTTAGTCCTCATTTTGAACCTAGACTTTGCATTAATCATTTTAGTCCTTCATCAACATTATCGTCTTAGTCCACATTTGACACTTTGGCTTTGATAACATCGTCATCTTGCATTAGTCATTTCCCTTAGACATACGTCATTATCACTTTGCATTTAACAACATCATGACATCCACCACCTTGTCTTCCCTTCACCAACATATTGATAGGCTTGCTAGTAAATTTGAATACCAATTACTCTGTAGAGGTCAATACCAACAAGCCTTAGACCTTAGGAGACAATTCCTCCAAACCGACAATCAATGTCCTTCGTACCAACAATCCATGAGTCCTAGTCCTCCATCCATCTACCCTCACTACCAAAATTCACTTAATACCATTCATGAAATTAGTCCACAACAAACATCCATTACTCACCCTTATCCTAACTTTGACAAGGGAAACCAACTGTCCACTAGTCCATTCCAAGTCTCCATGTCATATGCTAGTCGTTCACCTATCAATCCTGTCAACGTCTACATGCCCTATCAACCATCTATCAACTCATGTCAAGTCCCCACATCATACCATATCAATCCAGTCCAAGTCTCCACATCCTATTTTAGTCAACCTTACACTAATCCTGTCCAAGACTCCATGGCATATCCGGTCGAAGTCCCCATGTCACATCCTATACCATCACATCCTAATTCAATCCAAGACTCCATGTCATATCCAGTCCAAGTCTCCACATCATACCCTTGTCCTTCACATACTAGTCCAATGCAAGTACCCATGTCATATCCTAGTCCTTCACATACTAGTTGAGTCGAAGTCCCCACGTCCTATCCTAGTCCATCATTCATTAATCCTTTTCAAGTCACCCCCTCACAAGCCACATCTAGTCATGAAAATTCTATCATTACTCAAAGTCAAATCCCATTTAATAAACTTGAGGATACATGTCAAAATGAAAGCCCAAAGCATGACCTTATAATGTCACCCTCATGTCAAGGACAAGGTAGTCCATCCCATGACCCTATCTTTCAGTCCATCCATGAAGTCCTTCAAAACAATCATGACATCCAAAACACACCTCTCTTTGACAATGACTCTCTTTCTGACTGTATCATCCATGACAACCCCATCTTTGACCAAGACCCCATCATTGACCAAGAAGTCCAAATCCATGAAAACTCCATCTTCGACCAAGACCCTACCATGGACCAAGAAATCCAAAACGATCCACTCCTTGACCTTTATGCCATTCATGATCAAACACTTGCCAACCCTATAAAGGCCTCGACTATTGACACTTCCCACAATGAGACACTTGCCTTCATGGGACACAGACGATATTCCTCCAAAACAAGAATCTTCTACTAGGGACATACTTGCATATGATCAAGTTATAGCTAAAATAATTGGGCTCTATGACACTAAACATAATGATGGCTTCGAAATTTCCTTGGAAGCATCAACAGAATCATCTGAACCTGACATGTCACATGATCAGACCAAAGATATCAGTCAGGAATATGTCCAACATGACAATGAAGCTAAGACACTTTATCAACTAGGGTCATCTATCTTTGTCAGAGCAAGCTTTCTTGCAGACGAAAATATTACAAGTGAGAGTATCCACATACCTAATGATGGGTTAGCATATTTCTTTCAAAACAACAAATACCCCATCGCAAATAGAATCTGTCAAAGCATGCAATATCAAGGCAAAGGACTAGGCATACACGAGCAAGGAATTCTGGAACCAATACAACTTTAGGAAAATTATAGACATCAAGGTCTTGGCTATTCCTTAGTTAGTAACGATGTCAGTGGTACCTCTTCGATACTGGGGGCAATTTTTTCAAATACAAACATCAAAATGGAGTCCATGAGAAATCCTTGTCATAAGATTGCTGGAAACACCCCCTCCACCCACACCATGAGCCATCATTCCATCATAAATAAACCTTCCCTTTGGAACCAACAAAAACAAAAGTCTTACAAGTCAAAAGATCAAAATCAAATGTCAAAGGCCATTGAATTAAACAAAAGGACAAGTGGACAAATGAAATTAAAATGGATCCCAAAGAAAGATGGATCAAACAAAGACACCAAGTCAAATACAAAAGTCAATCACAATGTGGAGCCACAAGTAAAGAGGACTCCCACATACAACAAATGTCCACCTCCTTCAAAATGGTCATCAATCAAGGCATATAAAAGTGTTGGTTCCAAACTCCATCCCTCCAAAATCTGTCATCCACCATACCAAGTTTGGAAAATAAAAAGTGATTCATCCAAATGTCCAAACAACCTTTCCACGTCTACCATCATTCGTCATAACCCTACATCTCATCTAAAGTCCAATGATCCCACATCAAAAATCCGTCACATCTTGGCAGCAACTCTTTACCACAAGGACTCTCATGGCACTCTATCGTGATGTGCGTATTTGGATAAGGCCAACTTTAGTATCAGAAAGGATCACAATGACACCAACTAGTTGTATACAAGCACTACGATCCTGACAAGACAACTCCTTTAGCAAGGTCATTATTGGCATATCATGGCACCAGTATCTACATCGGCACCATCAGTGGATTTAGAATAGTTAGTGGTCATCTAAAGCATCCAGGCTATTTGCAAAATCAGAAATACAAAAAAATTGAAAAATGTAAAACATCGTCACCTTGATGAAAACTTGGCAAACAGGCATCTTGGTGACACCAAAAAAAATAAAAAATCAAGAAAATAGTAAAGAGAAAAAGTTCATCCAATGGTGAAAACCTAGCAAACAGGCACCCTGGATAAGTACCATGATGAAAACCTTGCTAACAGGTGTCATGTGTAAAATAAATCATCTATGTGAACTCTTACACTTGGGGGCAAGTCGTCTCATCTCCTAGGCCTTCCTCTTGGCATTGGCATCTGACCATTTAATCCATATCATTCCCACCTATCTTGGTCTTGACATAAAACTAGCACACATAAATCATGTTTTAGGAAAACTTTTGACATGCCTATCCTTTGGTAATACATTATCCGTGAAATGTCATGTCATTATCGTCATAGTCTTATTGTCCTTATACAACATAGTCCTTGAAAATCATATGAAAATTCCCTTAGTCTCATGTCTCCCGTCTTTTACCAAGGCCACCCCCTATCCTTTCATGCCTATCACCTATCTTGGCTTTCCCTTGTCAAACGGTCTAAGGATAATCATCATCCCATCTAGTCCTAACCAAATCATTCCAAATGCAATGAGTCTAATCCATACAAGCGCATTATCCAAAATTTTACTTGACTGCGTTCCTGGCCCGACTGTAGACCGCCATACTTTATTCACATTATTGTCATCATCCTCACGTTGTTTCAGGATGCGTCCTTCCCACATCAAACAACGTTGTCATCACTTGTTAATGGGTATTCAGCTTGACTAGGGGCACAATCATGTTTTTCCTTGGATTCTCATGTGTAGGCATCAGTCATATGCATTTGTCATGATCCTTTTAAACATCAAAATCCAAAAAAATCATAAAAGACAAAGACAAAAACATCATAAAATGTCCTAAAAAAGACAAAAACATCATAAAATGTCTTGAAGAAAGACCTAAAAATCATAAAATGTGCTAAAGAAAAACACAAAAACATCCAAATCAATGTCAAAATCCTAAAAATGGAGTCAAAGTCAGTCCATGTCATTGTCGAACTACGTTGTCTCTATGCATTTGCTACATAGGCAAGGCCATCAGTCGATGAGTCCCCAAGACATTAGGTCAGTCCTTTTAGGTTGGTCCAAATAAAATCATGGCATTTTTCACAATTGTCACATTGGTCAAATAAGTCAGACATAGTCAAAATCGGACACAAGATAGTCATTCAAAACGCCAATATCAAAATTGGTCAAAATCAGATAGCACAGTTCAATCAATCATACAGTCAACATCAGTCAACTTGCCAAAACATATTAGTCAAAACAATGTCAGTCTCGTCACTCTTTGGTCCTCTTCAAGATGTGTCCTTCTCGGATTTGGACCTCGTCAAAATTTCCTTTGCCTTTTTTAGGGTGTGTCCTTTCTGACAATAGGCCCCGTCAAACTGTCAACACCGTCAAATTGGAAAAACTCTTAAACTATCAAAACCGTCAAACCAACAAGAATTCAATATTTGGCAAACAAACATTGGCAAACAAAATTAAAGCGCTGTTAATTTTTTTGGTCTATCTTGTCTTATATTTTCACTATTTTGTCTATTTTTGTTTTATCTTTTTACTGTCTTTTCTTTGTGGTCATGTTACTAGCTACCTCGAGGATGTGCCATGAAGGATTTAGAGGTGCGATAACGTCTCTTGGCCTATTTTATTTTCTTTGACTGTTGTCTATGGATTGTCTTGACAAAAAGACTAGGGAAACTTCGCCCTTAGTATGAGTTAGGACATTTCTTGTTTATGACTGTCTATTTTTCAAGTGGATGACCTTGTACACCTTTTTCTACGTCATATCATGGTGTTTTTTTTCTATTTGTATCAATTTTACTACCCAATGATGATTAAGAGCAATAAATATTAAAGTCCCATGGCAATGTTTTGAAGGATTTGGTCTAGGAACTAACATGCATCTCCTTTAGTTGTGTCATCTTCTCTCGCCCGTCTCATATAGGCATTGCATCCATATCATCATCCACATATTTTTCACTAACATTTCTTTGTATCTTCATATTCTAGTCTTCTCATCAACTTCGAGAGCACACCCATGTTCTTGGAACCCGTCTGTCCTCTCAAGGGGGCATACCGCTACCCTCCTCGTCATTCTTCCTCATCTTATTTTTCACTGGGGCATATTTTTGACTTATTTTCTTTGTCACAATGCGACATGCTACATTATGACAAAGAGGGAAAAAATGTAGACACCTAAAAATGACCTAGGCCTGCAAGCTCTATTTTACCACTTTTGTCCTAACATAATTATGACATTTAATTATGTCTTTGGTCCACATTTGACTATTGATTAAATAATTCATGTCCATTTATTCTTCATGATTATCAAATAAATAAATTTTATTGATTTATTAAATACACCATTAATTGTCTAAGTCTTCCCTTAATTAAATAAATTTCTTAATTTATTTAATTACCCTTCTTCAGTCATTTCTTCCTGATTATTAAATAAATAAGTTTTATTTATTTATTTAATATGTCACTAATTGTCATAATTAAATGAATGAATCAATTTATTTAATTATTGATCATATCTACTAAATTAAATAATTATCTTTAATTATTTAAATTAGCAAAATTAATATTCCTCTCATTTTAAATAAATGAAATTATTTAAAATGTCATCACAATCTTAACTGACAGTCCATTTTGGTAAATAATCTAAAAAAGATTATTTATTTGTTTCACAAAATCTATATTTTGAGTTGATTTAATTCAAATTGGTAGCTTTCTTCCAAAAATCAAATAAAGCAAGTAGATTCTTGATTTTTCAAATGTCATAAAGCAGGCTATCTTTATCTTCTTAATTTTGAAAATATTTATTTTTGAAATTAATTATCTCATCTTTTCTCCACCGCCGATTTGATTTTCTCAGATGACATCTTGACCACTTACTTAAGGATTTTTCCCTAACCCTGATTAGGGATTATTAGATTGAATCTTGTCCTCTGATTTTAGGTTTTTGTCAAAGTTCGATCTCATCCGTCCATTCAAAATTGGGTTTTCTATAAAATGTCAATTTTGTTCATAATTTGGGGACCACTTCATTAATATAGGCATTATAGTCATTTATCATTTATCAGCATTTATCATTTGTCATAGGCATAGGCATAATTTTACTTAAATCCTTCAAAACTTGCATAAGACAATGGCATAATCAAATTGCTCACACACTCGATCAGAGGGCATCTAATCATACGCTGCAAGCTAGGAGGTGCTATGGAGGTGAATCAAGGAAACTTCAATGAGGAATCTGGTATAATCATTCTTGTTTAGTTTTCATTGTGCTTCATATCTCTTTGGGTTTTATTATTGTGCTTTCAATTCATTGAATCTAACCCTAAAAATAACCCTTAGTTACACTACCAGATATTTCTCCAATGCCTTTAGAATGATGACTCACATCACATATCCTTGTGTCACTGCTTGCCACCTCATATATTGGGGGCTTTTTAGATTTCTCTGTAACTGCTCTCCCTAAAACCACTACTAGGTTTCATTTTTGGAAGAAGTATTTGCATCGGATGTAGATACCTATGTATTTGAATCATCCTTTTTCTTAGATTCTTCCTTTTTCCTCCAAATCTTTTCCATTTATTTTCTTATTTTAGTAGGATCTACTTTGTTCACAGACTTGTTCATTTGTTCCAGATTAGGTTCTTCCCAATTTTGCTCCTACCAAATTTTGAGATATTTCCTGGTTCGTTGCAAGTGTAACACATAACTTGTTTCTAACCAAACTGGTTTGGATTTATCCTTGATCTACACTGATTAGCCTTATGTTTGAAGATATTAGTAGTAGCCTTGAAAAGATTGAATCCTTCTACTAGCATTAAATCTATTCAACATTATCTGGCTTGTACACTCAGTAGCTCTATGTCGAAACTTATTGTAGGTAAAACATTGTCCAAAAAAGAATCCAACATTCTAATTCATCCTACTTCTACATTCTATTGCTCTATGACCAAATTTATTGCATGAGAAACAAAAAACATTAAAGTATGGGTACCTTTGAGCATTAGGTTATCAAATACTAATCCTTCCGATATTGCTCCTTTGGTTCTTGATCTAATGAATATTTCCTTGTGACTTCCTTTGATTGTCCACCTTGTTGGCAATTAGTTTTTCCTTTGATATTTGTCCTTCTTCAAGTCCTAGACCACTTTTATCCTTAGAAGGTTTTTGAAATACAATCAACTCATCAAGCTTTGTAGAACTTGTTTTGAATTTTTCTTCACGAGCTTTCACTTTTTCCAGATCAGATCTTAGGGTTACCACTTCTTGTTCAAGCTTTATACATTCATCAATTTTATTCTAAATCTTGTCTCTGTGACATTCCTCAATTTGTTTCTTTTCTTCCATTTGCACCTTCAATTCAGTAATGTCTTCATTTTCCTTTTTCAACTGATCACTAACTTCTTTATGCCTCTCTTTGAAATTTTTGATTTGTTCTCTTAATTTTCTAATGCATTCATTTGCTTCCTTTAAGTTTCCTTTCAAAGTTTCCTTCTCATCTTTTCTTTTGTCCAATTCTTCAAGAGTAGCATGAAGTTCCTCAAATCTAGAATTTTGTTTTGGAGGAACAAGATAGCCTTTGTTAGCCATGTATTCAAATTCTAGGACCTTCCTCAAGCTATAAGACTTTTTTAGAGGAACCTTGCTCTGATACCAATTGTTGAATACACTGAATATTGAGAGCAGGGGTGAATCAGTATTCTGTTAACACAATTAATTACTAACCATCCAATTATCATTCCACATATAGCTGCAATAGTAAACCAAAAAAAGAAAGGAATCATAACATCTCATAACACATTGACACCAAGATTTTTTGTGGAAAATCCAAAGTGGGAAAAACCACGCTGAGGATTAGCTCACAATATATTATAACTAGTTACAAGATATTACAGGGCTCACTACTAGGACACACTGTCCTTGAAAGGCTCACAACCTAAATACAAAATGGCTTATTTCCAAGATACAAAAAGGTATGGCTCACTACCAAAAATGAACTGAATAAGTACACCTTCAAAGTGCAAAGATTAGTTCCGATTAAGCTTTGGTAAACCAAAATCCTGCTCTAGTTGCAGGAATACAACAACTATTAATAATTTCACACTACAACACTTGTCACATAGCTTGCATCACATTTCCTATTTCATATATCTCTTCTTTCCATCACACACACATATATATACACAACTATATCTTCCTTCATCAATTAGGTTAGCCTACTTGAATGTGTACACACACAAGATTCAGAGTGTCTGGTCAGACCAATTCAAAATTATTTTTGGTGCACAAAATAAAACGTGTCATCCAAAAATAAAGTTGGCCCGGACCTAATAAGGAACACATTAAACATTCATAAGATAAGCAATTCATAACCCTATCGGCCAAAATAATGTTGAACTTCTGCCATTTAGATAACTTAGGTGGATCAACCAACATTATTGAAAGCTCGTTTATAGATGTAACTAACACTTCTGAGCAATATATCAAAAACTCACAGAATTATTTTTTAGTAAGAGGATTTCTAGATCAAAATACCAAATCATTATAGATACGTAGTTTACTTTAGCCAGTTACAAATTAGTGTTGGCATCAATGAAAACAAACCCGAAGGTCACCTTCTTCATTCTTCCAACACAATGGACCTGATTCTAGAAGTGTGTGGTGTTGGTTGAGGTCAATGGACTGATTCAGGAAGGTTGTTTGATGTTGTTATGCAAGTGTTGAAGAGATTGCAGGAGTTCAGGTCTTAGACTTCAGGCTTGCAGTGTATCGCTTGCTGAAGTTAGAAGGTGTTTGGAGTTAGTCATTTTTTGACTATACCTGCATGGTTTCGGGCATCGGACCTTGGTTATACCTCTTACCTAGTCCCTCAAAAATATGAAGAAAAAGATGCTAAGTCCTATCAAGATTTGAGCTTTGGACTTAAGGCTTACAGTATGTTGAAGGTATCAAGAATCAGACATCAAGGTTAAGGCTTAAATCTTAACATTATGTTTATGGAAGAAGGTATGGAGGAACTCTAACCTCTGAACCTCAAAATGGTTTTGGTAACTTGTGAGTTTCTTTTAAGGCTTATGCCTTAATTGTTTGTAAGGTATGCAGTAAAGAGTAAGAGTGAACTCTGACCACCGAAAATGCTTCGGTGTTTGCGGGTTAGTAGGAAGGCTTATTCCTTACCATAAATTTTGGTAAGTGGTAAGCAATATGTGCAAACACCAATATCCAACAAGCTCAATTAAAATTTGGTGTTTCACACTTTGGAGTTTCGTAGGTATGAGTTATGGTCTGTGATAAATGTGAAAGGAGGTAGATGGTAAAGGATAAGGTTCATGGCCAAATCTTGAAAGGAGTGAAAAATGCATCAGGCATAAGGGCTTGGGCTTGCTCATTATACTCGATGATGAACTCAAAGCATAAGGTAAGGGAGATTAGCAACTCCTAACTCCCAAAAGAGAGCAATTTGAAAGTCATTGAAAATGGAGAAGTAATTTCATTAGAAACCTGTGTTGACTTCTATTGACCCCGTGGGATTGTGATATTATGACACGTGGCAAGGATGAAAAGGTAGAAGACTTGTAGCATGAATTTGAGGTTGAATAAGGTAGTGGAACATGGTTACAAGGTTACATTGCATAAATCCTTTACATAATTGTAATGGAAGTCAAAGGTTATTTTCTTCAACGATGAGTGATGGAGGTTGATGAATGATAGCGATCAAGCCGAGGAAGATAATTGGTGCCTGCTAGCCCACAACACCTATGGTGGGACCCTATCTATACCTCATGGGGGAGTGGGGAATGGTGGAAATCAAATGGTGTTTTGATTAGATGGAGGACTAAAATTTGGTGGGTCTGATAGATACCTTGCGACATATCGCTTGGTTGCTTCACATCACTGTTGTGAAGTGAAGCGATATGATGGTTTTCATGATGAGTGATGGACATCAGGAGCTAGTGGAAGATGACATCAGTAGTGTATAGGTGGAAGAATTCTATTGCATCACTCAGTTGTTTCACATCATGATGATGAAGTTTAATGAAGAAAGTATTTGTGTGATGGGCGATGATTAGGATTTAGTAGAGTATGATGTATGAAGGAAAGTGGTGGTGGTGAATGACACAACATAGATGGATAGGTGGAAATAGCCCGCCATATGGCCAATTGGAAGTGTTGACTCATTTTGACACGTGGTTACAAGGTATATCAGTGAGACTGAATGAAGTCCCTTCAACACAAAGAAAAGTAAATGGTAGGACCCAACAGAGAGGTGATAAAGGTAAACGATGATGTGTGTAGATAGGTGGTGAAGGATAGACATATAACTCAAAATCAATGTAACCACTCCAGCCACCAAATTTAATTGTGATTAGACCCTTTGGTTAGAAAATATCACATTCCTAATAAGCAAAAGATCGAATATAGGGGATACACATTAATGAACACAAACCCTAGATCAATTACATACCAAAAATAGCATTGTAATAATTTTGATAACAGTGGTTTGTGGCTCTATGTAGAGATAGCTTGCTAGTGAAGATAGCAAGTAAAGGAAACCCTAAAAAATGAATGTTTGAGATTATTTGATCTCATGTGAGAATATCAAGGTACTGATCGTAGGTCAGCAGAGTTAAGAAAATGTAGAAGTCAATCAAGAAAGTTAATGTGTGTAGAGTCTGCAAGAAAAGAGAGAGAAGTGTGAGTAGTGAAGCATATAATCTATGCATGTTCTCAATGAGTAGAACCCAAAAAAAGGTAGAACATCATCAACAGGGTTAATATTCATGTGTTATGGGATTTTGTGTGTATGGTCATCTCTATGCTATTTTAGTGATTTTTCATAAAGAGCTAAGGGAATCAATCTACTGAAAGTGTTTAGAGCTAGTTTATGTATCTGGTTATATTTCTATATCATATGTTTTGTCTGGACAAAGGTTTTGAGGGATAAGTTTTAGCATCTACTAATTCACCCCCCATCTCAATTGATTGTTGTGTTCCAACAACAACACAATGATTTCTAAAATTTCTTCCTTGAAATGATACTTATGCATCTTTTTAGGCAATTGATATTTTCCCCTTCTCAGGGGATCGAACCACTCCTTTGCAATATAATTATAATAGTAACCCTTCTTTTCAAAAATTTGGCATTGTGATAGGGTAAAGTCAAATTCGGTATATACTTCTCTTTTAGGTATCTAGAAGCACCCAATAATGGTAGCCCTATCTAAAGTTATCAACAACTTGTTGTCTTTGGTCTGAATTCCTCTAGTTTTAGGATTGTAGCAAGTTATGCATTCCAACACAAGGTCTAAGGATTGTATGACCATTGGGAAAGAGATGGCTTCCAATAAATCACTCTCTACCAATCTCTGAGTAATGGGACCCCTCTTTGATTTGTGAATTATCCCCCAAACCCCCCCAAATTAATATACCCTAACCTAGTATCCCCTATTTCTGGTAATGAGCTGTCTAGGATAGACAAATGTTCATATCCAAGGTATTTGTACTTCATTTTGGGTCAAATTCTTTCCTTTTTTGTAGAACTATTAACCTTCTATCACCAAGAAAATATTTGGGAAGGTTGCTTACTCTATATTATGTGATTAATTCTAGTTGAATTTCTCTTTTGCATGTCGATTGTATCTTTGCTTCTCTTCGCTTATGGGACCCCAATTCTCTCCTTAACAATAAAAATAAATATTCCATATAAAAAACCTTAATTCACACACTATCAAGCATTTATTTTTCCCACTTTGGCTCTGATAGCATTAAATTCTTGAGAAGTAGGCCACTTGGTGCCAATTTCAGACTCCATAATGTACTTGATATGATCAAAATTTCAAAATTGTTTCAATACTATGTCAAGACTTGCTAAGGTTTGAAAACCTTACCTAAATTTGCTTAAGATACTCTTCCCTTTACTCCATACATTTTTCCTTCGTCGAGGTTAGGATGAGTTATAAAAATTCCTTCAACTTCGACAAGGTTTTCAAAACATGAATCTCGCTTTCCTTTTATTTAGACATTTGTTTGTCTACATAGAAAGCTTCTTCAAAAAATATGTAGGTTATAGAACTCTTGGGGCATCTAAAATAGTATTAAAAAATTCACAAAAGACTAACTAGGAAAATAAATTAAGACAAAATGGCTACATAAAGGCCAAAGTCGGTAAAATAATAGGTTGGAAATATGTTATCAGGGGCCGACACAATTTTAAAAACTTAGTTAATAATTGATAGAAAAAATAACATGTGAAATAGTGAAAGATAAAGGTAGCAATTATTGAATGATTAGGAACTCCACACTTATAGTGGGAATTAGGAAACATCATTTTTTATGATATGATTTAATTTCAATACTTTCGATTGCATATGCATGTAGTGTCATATGGCTACTAAACTGGGGGCTAAATGTAGCATCAAAAATTGTACTCCCTTAAGGTGAAAGTGCAATTTCACACTATATTTGGAACTTGATTTAGTATCCTCTCCATTGATAAATTTTAGAGACATTTAGGCTAACCTTACCCTTTTCTATCATCCCATGAGAATGTGTCAGTGCTACCCTAAAAAGTGTCTTGTCAATCATATATCACCAAATTAACCCTGACAAGTGCTCGTCTTCTAAATAAGTTCTAATTAAGTAGACCATAAACTTGTAAATAAAATTTTGAATGTGTGCAAAAGGGTTGGATAGGGGCACTAGCACCCTAGTCCAAGTTTTTTTCCCTACAAATTTTACTTCATGTTCTTGTAATTCTCTAATTTCATAGATGTTTATTCAAATTTGGGTCTCGGTGGTAATTAAATCCCAAAAATTAAAATTAAATAAGCCAACCTAAAATTTAATTTATTCCTTTGTTCCACTATAAATATAATAATTATTATTTCAAATTAAAGAGAGAAGAAAAATGAAACAAAGAAAAATGGGGAATCCTAGGTCTACTTTGTAAACCTAGGATTCAAATGGTTAGGATTTTTTGTGGGGTATTTTCCTATGTTTCATTAAGATGAAGATTAAAAAGGTGAATGGATTTACTTTCAACCATGAAGGTGAGCCAATCAGACTTGAATCTCCATCCTATTAAGGATTATAATGATTTGGGATTGATTTGCAATGATTAGCCTAATTAAGCTATATAAACTAATATGAGAAATGTAAGATCCTGGCAATGTATAGTCTGAAAAAACTTATAGGTAGATTTGGAAAGTGTAGAGGACTGTGTACCTATCCAAAAAAATTAGTTTCAATGTGCATAAATGGACTAATTTTCCCAAGGGCATATGGGTCCTTGTAAGGGTGTCCTAATCTATTTTTTTGGGATCCTCTAATGATAGATCTAGGCTTCTAATTTTTAGTTATGGAGTTGTCAAAACATTGCCAGATAATTTTGTAGGTGGGTTTCCATATGTAGATAAGTTGTAGGGCTTCAAATGCAACAATGAATAATTTTTCTTCAAAATCCCTTCAATCCTCTTCAAACCTAAAACCTGCACATTTAAAGAGAGGGGAAATGTTGGGCCATTTAGGGGCTTTCCTCAATCAAACCTTGTGTAAATGTTTCCAATTCCACAATGGCAATGCCAATGATAGTGGATAGGAAAAATGATGAAATCACAAAGTGCTACAATTCACCACCCTTCAATGGATTCTTTGAAGGATTGAAGTCATGCACATCACCTCAATGTCTTGGATTTTCTTTCTTGAATGCTTTGGAGACTTAGAAAAAGTGTTAGCCTTCACAAAAAATGGTAACACAAATACACATAAACTCACATAAGATTTGACATGATGTTAGGATCTTGAATTACTGCAATAAAGCTCTAAAATGCTACTCTTTACTTGCTTGATGGTTCTCTTGGCAATAAAAATTGATCATAAATTCTCCTTAGTGTTTGTTAGATTTTAAATGATGTAATAACTAGGTATTTATAGGCATTTTTCTCATTTCCTGAGAATTAAATCACCATTATAGCCAACATTTGAAATTTGAAATTTGAATGTTAAATGGCCACTCTGACATGTCCAAAATTGGTCCCCAATAGAATAGGGGGACCCATACGCCCTAGGGAAAATGGGTCCTAGCCCTATTCTCTAGGAAATTAAGTGTTGGTGGAAAATATTAATTGGATGCCGTAGACACCTAAAAATGACCTAGGCCTACAAGCTTCATTTTTACCACTTTCGTCCTAGCATAATTATGTCATTTAATTATGTCCTTGGTCCACATTCGACTATTGATTAAATAATTCATGTCATTTATTCTTCATGATTATTAAAAAAATAAATTTCATTTATTTATTAAATACGTCATTAATTGTCTAAGTCTTCCCTTAATTAAATAAATTTCTTAATTTATTTAATTTCCCTTTCGGCATTTAATTCTTCTTGATTATTAAATAAATAAATTACATTTATTTATTTAATACGTCACTAACTGTCTTAATTAAATAAATTGATTAATTTATTTAATTAATTAGTCTTATCTCACAAATTAAATAATTAAATTTAATTATTTAATTGCCAATTAATATTCTTCTCTCATTTTAAATAAATTAAATTATTTAAAATGTCATGTCAATCTTAACTGTTAGTCCTTTTGATAAATAATCTAAAAAGATTATTTATTATCTCTCAAAATCCATAATTTGAATTATTTTAATTCAAATTAGTAATTAATCTTCTAAAAATCAAGCAATCGGGCAGATTCTTGATTTTTGAATCTTGCAAATCAGGCAATCTTATCTTTTTGATTTTTTGAAAATCTTTATTTTCTAATTAATTTGTCTCATTTATTCTCCACCGTCGATCAGATTTTATTCTGACCGTTCGATTAAAGATTTTTCCCTAACCCTAATTAGGGATTCTCAGGTTTAATCTGGATCGTTCATTTTAGGTTCTCATCATTAATTTATCTCGTCCGTCCATTCGAAATGGCATTTTCTATAAAATGCCATCTTCTTCTCACTTTTGGAAGACACACACATGCTGACATTTTGCATAGTTATTATAGGCATTTACTTTCACACTTTATTGTCATAGGAAATCTTAGTATTTGATTAGTCATTTGATCCATTTTGGCATTTGTTTTAGACATAGGCATTTAGACAATAGAAAATCCTTCAAAGCTTGTTGTAGGACTTAGACAATTTTCAAGTTTTGCTCGCACGACAAATCTGAGGGCCACAATATCTAGCAAGTAAGAAGGTGCTACAAAAATGAATCATGGAGACTTTGGCGATCAGGTATAATCGTTCTTTTATGTATTTCCATTGTGTTTTGTAGCTACTTTGGGTTTTTATCATTTTACTTTGATTTAGCTAATCTAATCTAAAATCCAGAAATTACCCTCAGTTACATTGGTGAACCCAACTCCGTTTTCTCATTTCCATACATTTTTTTTGGTTTTATGTTGTTTTGCAGGTACAGGTATGGATCGACACAAGTGTTTTTTAAAAAATAGTGCGACACATTTGATGTGTCGTGATGCATCTGCTGACAGAAGTGCCGTAATCGCCCTGACAAGCCGCAACTGACAACCAGAATGACGTATCTGATCTATCGCGCCGCATTTGAAGACCCAAACGATGCATCTGCCCTATCAAGCTGCATCTGTCTGGTAAAATTTTTCTTTCAGTTTTGATGTTCTGATTTTTGGATTTTAGATTGTTTTGGGTTTCTGGTTTTCTAGTTTTCTATTTTTCTGTGTTTTTTTCTTGCATGTTGGTTAGATTAGATTTTTTGGGTTACTAATCTTCTCTTGTAGCATGTGGTGATCCCCATTCATGTGTCGAAGACCATTGATTAAAGAGACTACTAATTCATTGTTTGCAGATTCGAATGTCGAAGAAGGAATAAACAAACATTATGCTTGTTTTTCTTTCATAGATTAGCAAACATTTAATTTTGGTGCATATAAAAAGAACACATCTTCTTTGATTGGTTGTGCTTGCGGGATGGTAGGTGAGTATGCTCTCACTTGGTGAAAACCTTGTGATCAGAAAACCAGACCCATTCTAATTTGTTATTTACCTTAACTTGGTATATTGAAGTATCCTCTCCCCTCGCGCTTTCGGGCGATCTTGGGTGTAAGAGAAATGGTTACCAACTCTAGAAATTGGGCCTTCCTGGGGATTTCATCACCCCAACGTGACTCAAACTAGCAACGGAGCTAAAGCCAAGCTACCCCTGACTGGTATATAAATGTAAACCTTAAGGGAAAACCTAAGGTTGCGAGTGCGGATGTGTCATACGGACAGAGTTGTACTCCCTTAAACCCTGTTGAGCTTAACCTCTTTAGGCTAGAGTGCCACCTTAATGGTGATTAATCTCTTGCCCCATGTATGGCCACTCGAATGGGGGTCCCGAACTAAAAAATCTTGTATAGAAAGCCAAAATCCTTCTATTTGCTAGCGCAACATCGGTCGGTGTGAAGGCATCCACACTTTCACAGTTTGTAGTAGAGGTGATCAGCTCGCCATGGGAGTTTCATGGGGGTTGGAAGCTTGGTTGGCCTGAGAAGAGAGTGCACTATAAGGGGGAGCTCGTGTAGCCAAGCTTCTAAATTTACATGCTACAGATATGCGGTTGGGGAAACCTGCGTGGAATCTAGTGAATATTGTCATGGCCTAACCTAGGATCGTGCTTATCTGATGTGTGTTTGGTTACATTTTAAAATGCTATGTTTGTCAAGTGTATTCTAGTTCTATCATAGTTTGAAACAAAACATTCACCAAACAGATCAAAATTTTCATGAAAACAACAAGAAAATCATGTTGAAATCAAACTGAGTCGCATCTGTCAAACCACAATTGATTTTCTACAATGCAACCGCTCTGTTAAACCGCATTTGAAACTTATAACGCCACAACTGTAGGCGTCATGATGCATCTATCAACTGAAAAGCCACATATGCAAAATCAAGTCGCATTTGACAGTTCAAAAGCCGCAATTGAAAAACTGAACCGCATTTGCTTTACTGAGATGCATTTGCAGTTTCAAGCGACACAACTGCCTATCAAAACTTAAAACTTCATATACGAAACTTGAGGTCCTCAATTTGTCTACCATTTGTCAAAAACTATCACCAAGAAGACTCTGTTAGAAACCAAACTTGATATTACTCAAAGTCTTGACCATTAGTTTCCATTAGTCACCATAGGGTTCATACCTCATTCCTTTTAGTTGCATACATTCAACATTAGATTATCCCTAGGTTCATATTTGCATACTTAGGATTAGGAAAATCTTAAGCACACTTTGTAAAGACATTATTTTTGAAATTAGACCCTCTTGGACTAAGTTATCAAACCCTTTTTTTTTAGTCATTGTCCTCTTTTGTGAGATTTCTTCCAACTCAAAAGTCTAGTTAGGAAGACTCACTAGTCACTTAGACCTTGTCAACTTGTCATTTCCAACAAAGTCCTTTAGCAGTCAAAATTGAAAACAAAGTTTGAGCTTAGAAGTGCTTAGATAACCTTGTCTTACATTGCATATCCTATTCACAAAAATCCAAAAGCATTAGTCATTCTAGTCATCATTTTGAATTTAGACTTCACGTAGTGTCATACTCGCATTTAGTCGTCATCCCCGTTTGAGCAATCTCATTTATGGTTGAAACGAGACTTCAAAAACAAAAGATACAAATGGAAAACTTTCGACAAGACCCTATGTTTAATGTCAACAATCCTCCACATGACCCAAACTGGACATTTTACGATCCATTTTTAGACAATCAACCTCCACAACAACGCAATCCTCTTCAAACAACCCATTCGAACAATTCTTGCAAAAAGATGAAAATGGTCAACTACTTCAAGAAAACATAGAGGCATTGACACAAGACCTTGAGGCCTGTCAGCTTGCTGAAGCTATGGTCCATCAGGACAGAGAAAGATTCTTAGCTATGCTCTTAAGTGAAGGAACTAAGTTACCACAAGGATTTGATGTTAACACGCTAAATTTGACACTTCATGACCCTAATGCCAACAATGCACATAACATCTCACATAGTGGTCAACTTCTAAATAATACGAGCAATACTTCCTTTGGGACCACAATGACAATGCATACCACTTCCAACGTCCCAAACACCACCAATATCCCCAACACCACAAATATCACGACGGTCAATGCCACGACAATAAATGCCATGGGGGCATCATCAAGTCACAACAATCCCCCCTTGACAACTTCATTTACTACCATGAACACAACTTCAAAATATCCATCCAGTGGTATTTCACAAAATCCTTTGGGAGGAGCCACAGGACGTATCTTTATCCAAGGACAACAACAAAATGTTAACACGACAACACGGTCAAATGTCATTGCCTCCCAAGGTACAAATACAAACGTTCCCCTTGTACAAAATCAACAATTCGCACAAGGCGGCCAAATAACACAACCCATGACATCATTGACACACCATAACATTCATGGTCACAACATCCCCCAAATAACAACACACATGGCTGTGGGACACATCCCAACATACTCATCTAACATTCATACTCATCAACATGCACCAAATCATAACTTCCAATACCAACAACATGGCAATCCGCACACGTCATACATACCACAACAATCCATACCACCACAATACACCAATATTCACGTACAATAGATAGGAACACATGGTGTACCAGGCAATCCAACGCACATAAACATAAACGACCCTACCATAGATGAACTCAAAGAAAGAATGAGGGATATGGAGAAAAATTTCCAAAACATGTACATTTCAGGCAGGAAATCAGAAATATCATATGACCTAGATGTATACCCATTTGACACAAGCTTATACATTCCTGCATTTCTGCCAGGATATGTGTCACCCAACTTCACAAAATATAGAGGCAAGACAAATCCCATTGAACATGTTCGCAAATTCGCAACCAATTGTATGGACATTGCCTATGAACAAACATACTTAATGAGAATTTTTTCTAAAAGTCTGGTAGGTCAAGCCCTTGAGTGGTTTTCAACTCAAAAGGATATCTAGACATGGGATGAGCTCAAATGAAAATTCATAAGAAATTATGCGTACAACATCGACATGGATACCTCTATCACTAGCTTGTGCAATCTCACGCAAGAAGATTCAAGTGAGACGTTTATCCCATTCTTTCAAAAATGGAGGAGCCTCGCTAGTCGATGTCACATTGATATCCCTGAAAGAGAAAAAGTCGACATGTTTGTCCAAAAACTTCTAGGGCCCCTAAAATTTGTATTGCAAATACATTGTTGCACAAACTTCACAGAGTTACTTGAAAAAGGGGTCTAGATTGAGAAAGCCCTTATTGCAAAGGGAGAACTGAGATATGGTTCCAAAAACATGAACGTCAATCCAACCATTGACAAAAACAAATATTGGGTTAAAAATAAGCACGTTACAAATGATGGTGTTGTCGACGCCAAGACTGCAAACACTATAGGTCTTGTATTGGCCCTGAAAGGGGTTCAACAACAAAATAGACCAACAACGACATTGATACCTCCTCCCAATACTCTTTCAAACAACCAAAGTGGTCAAAAAAATTAGGGACAATATCGACAGATGAGACAATTTCCTAGGGGTCGCACATACACCCATTTGGGTGAACCCATTGAAGAAGTCCTTAAGAAATGCATTCAACATGGGGACATCATACTTTCGGAAGTAAAACCATATGACCCAGGACAATTCAAACCAGCATGGTGGAATGACAATGCACTTTGTGAATACCATCGAGCCAAAGGGCACACAACCTCTAACTGCCGATAATTGAAAAACATAATACAAGATCTTATTGAAAATCATACCATCGAAGTAGGTGGATCGCAATTCACCTCCAACTCAGATCATACTATCCACAAGAATCCACTGCAGGATCATGGTTCTCATAATGCGTCCACTTCAGGTTCACAGAATCAAGCTAACTTCGCCCGAGTCAAGTACGACTATTCTGGTGGACCTATTATAAACAATGTCTGAACTGAAAATGAATACATCAATACCATTACGGTTAGAAGAGCACCCCAATGTAATGCTACAACTCGCAGTGGCAAGGTCACTATAGCTGGTCCACCCTCCGCTAGACAAGCCAAAATCACTATACCGGGCCCATCTGCTAAACAATCACAACCCGATCCATCTGCTAAATAGCCAAAACCTGTCCCAACCACACAACAGTGGAAACCCAAGAGTCAGTTCAACCTCATTGACCAGCTAGGAAAGACTCCCGTGCAAATATCTATCCTTGAGCTGCTTCGTATCTCTCCCGCACATAAAGAAATCCTAGATAAAACTCTCCTAGAGTCGTCAGTCCCCAAGGATATTGATGTCAATCAGTTTAAAACTATGGTGGGATATCTCACCATGCCGCACCATGTCACCTTCTCGGACCAAGACTACTCATCACATAAAACCAACCACAATGACGCATTACACATAGAAACTTTTGTCCACAAGCACAAAGTTAGATGGGTTTTAGTAGATGGCAGAGTAGGGTTGAACATATGCTCCCTCAAATTGGTTAAAGTTCTAGGGTTCTCTGATGCATGCGTAGACCCAACGAAAAGCATAGTGATCAAAGCATACGATGATGAGGAACGCTCTTCATGGGGCGTTATCTCTCTCCCTATCAGAGTGAGACCAGTCACTGTAGACACAACTTGCCAGGTCCTGGATTTTGAACTACCATATAACATCTTACTTGGTCGTCCATGGATTCACACATTAAAAGCCGTTCCGTCTACATACCACCAGTGCCTCAAGTTTCCTTTTGATGGTATAGAAGTCACCATATACGGAGACCCCGACCCTTTCTAATATTGTACCAACTTAAGGGGTATCTCCGAAAACTGAGTACCTATTAATCGAGAAGCACCTGGCTCCTCATCATCTAAGTATATCGACCCTTCCACACTCACATCCACTCCATCCACGTCTTCCGCCATACCACCACCTTCCACCAGCTCTAAGACTGAATCCACTGTCACAATCTAGGACCTTGGCTGCGGAGAATTCAAACTGCACATAGCATATAGCATAACAACAATGCCCAGGTCTCCCAAGGACTATGGTCGGCCATGTTTCAGAATGGAACCTCAAGAAACCTTCAAAGTTCCACCGAATATAGTTTTTATCAAGTGGGGAGACATGAGTGAGGAAGACCTTGCTGACATCATAGGATGGATCTATAAGGATACTGTCACATTACCCCCATTACTAGTTCGAATATATAGCAAAGGTTATGACTTCATGAAGGCTAAAGGCTATGATGGTACTAGTGGCCTAGGAAAAGACAAAACTGGCTGAAGGGAACCCATAGAAACTTTTCAAATTCTGAAGTATCTTGGATTAGGGTTTGGGTCACCCACCAATAACGATCGACATACCTCTGGACTTTCAAATGAGCGAGTACATGCTTCGA
Source organism: Sequoia sempervirens (assembly GCA_007258455.2). Lineage (NCBI taxonomy): Eukaryota > Viridiplantae > Streptophyta > Pinopsida > Cupressales > Cupressaceae > Sequoia > Sequoia sempervirens. The sequence goes on from VDFB02086081.1 coordinate 392,866,642, forward strand.
AAAGTGTCAAGACTACTAGGGAAACCCTAACCAAAACTGACTCCCATGAGTGTGAATTCTGCTTAGAATGATCTCTCAGTGACTATTGTCTTGATGATTTGTTTGTTGAACCAGGGGAACTGACCTCTGAACAACAATTTTGGCAAATATTCAAAATTGAATAGACACCAGATAGTCAAAGTCCCACTACCACCTCCCAGGACGTACAACACCCATCATTTGAACCCCATCAATCCAATCCATTTGAGGTATCAGACGACATTGACAACCAGGGCTCTAAAACCTTCACTCCCTATTTTGACAACGGATATGACACTAGTGAGGGCGAATATTGGATAGAGTCCGATGTCAAGTTGGATGATGATAACCTCATTTACAACATTATTGAATCCATCTGCTTGCTATCCTCATCCTCACCCTAATTCACTAGCCTTGACGATGACATTTCTTTAGTTTACCCTGAACTAGTCGATTGGGACCAACAAGGACCGCCAGTTCTGGACACATTTCAGAATGACGAAGCAATAGCTGAATTCATGGGATTACGAGAAGGAATACCCAATGGGGACCACAAATCCAGATTTTCCATTGATTTAGACTACACCGCATACTTTGGCGAGACTGTTTAGTCCTCTAGTCGCAAAAGTAAAAATAAAACAAAAAGTGAAACGTCTCTAGGTGAAAACTGAAAGGCACCTCTTGACGATAAAATAGTAAAAATAAAGGACGTATCTACGGGTGAAAACCTCCCTGAGGCGCCCAAAGATGGAGGACTAGACTTTCTCCCCGTGCAATAGGAGAAATGGCCATGCTTATTGAGGACACAATAGAGGATAACATTTCAACTACAGAAGACCCCAAGATGGTCCTATTTGCTGCATCATTGATTGACGAAGAGAAACCAGAATTTCATAAATTCTTTGCAGAACAAAAAATCAATTTCTTGTGGTCCTATGCTGACATGCCAGGATTGGACCCCGAATTGGTTCTGCATCATCTGCCACTATTACCCAATGCTAAACCAGTCAAGCAGAAGTTGCACAAAATGCATCCCCAAGTTGCTCTATTGGTCAAGGCTGAGTTAAAGAAATTACTCGATGCCAGATTCATAAGGTCTATAGATTATGCTGAATGGATTTCCAACCTAGTGCCGGTGACAAAGCCAAATGGGCTGATTTGTGTATGCACAGACTTTCGGGATCTAAATAAAGCATGTCCAAATGATGACTTTCCTTTGCCCAACATTGACATCATAGTTGACCTAACTGCAGGATATGAGATGCTATCCCTCATGGATGGTTTCTTCGGCTATAACCAGATCCGCATTGCTCCTGAAGATCAACACAAAATGGCATTTACTTGTCCATGGGGTACATACTGTTGGAACGTCATGCCCTTTGGTCTCAAAAATGCAGGTGCCACATATCAAAGGGCTATGACCATGATCTTCCATGACATGATGCACAAAATAATGGAGGATTATGTAGATGACCTCTTGGCCAAATCAGCAACAAGGAAAGATCATTTGAAGGTACTCGACATAATTTTCAAAAGACTTGAAGAGTACAAAGTTCGGCTAAACCCTAAGAAGTGTGTTTTTGGGGTCACATCAGGTAAACTATTGGGATACATAGTTTCCCGAAGAGGCATAGAGGTCAACCCAACAAAGGTCAAAGCAATCATAGACATGCCTTCGCCCAGAGGGATCAGTGAACTTAGAACTCTACAGGGTAGAGTGCAATCTATTCGCTGTTTCATAGCCCAATTGGCAGATAAGTGTCATTCGTTTCAATATCTGTTGCGCAAGGGTATCCCCTTTGTATGGACAGATAAATGTCAAGAGGCCTTTCAGCAAATCAAAGATTACCTGCTGTCAACACCAGTCCTCATGCCTCCTATTCATGGAAAGCCATTAATTCTTTACATCTCGACTACTAGTTTAGCATTGGGGGCATTGCTGGCCCAAAATGATCATGAAGGAAAAGAAAGAGCAATCTATTACATCATCCGCACACTGATAGGCTATGAGTTGAACTACACATACATTGAGTGTGCATGCCTTGCTGTTGTATTTGCAGCCCAAGAACTAAGACACTATATGCTCAGTCATTAGACATAATTGGTTGCTAAGATTGATCCACTGAAATATCTACTAAGTCGAGCGGCATTAATAGGCCGGTTGGAAAAATGGGTCATGATACTAAGCGAGTATGACATACAATATGTTGAGCGCAAGGCAATAAAAGGGCAAGTAATAGTAGATCAACTGGCGGATGCACCAATTCAAGTCACTCATCCACTAGTAACTGATTTTCCCGATGAGTCCATTTTTCATGCAAAACTGGTAACACCATGGAAGCTATATTTTGATGGGTCTCATACTAGTCATGGCTCAGGCACTGAAATCTTATTTATCACACCACAAGGGGATTCAATTCCTAAATCATTCAAGATCACTTTCCCTTATACAAATAACATTTCCGAATATGAAGCACTAGTCACAGGTCTCAAGTTGGCAATTAAATGGAAAATTCAGACGTTGCTTGTATTCGGGGATTCCCAGCTCCTGATCAACCAAGTGAATGATGACTATGAAACAAAGGACAAGAAGTTGCTACCCTACAAGAGGATGGTGGATAGTTTCCTAACATACTTCCAATTGATTTCTTTTGAACAAATCCCCAAGGCATAGAATAAGGCAGCTGACGCAATGGCTACTATTATCTCTCTTCTGGACATCCCTAAAAATGTGTCACAATTTGAGTTCTTAGTGGAACAGCTTTTGATATCGGCATATGATATCCCAGAATCAGAAATGGTTTGCTAACTTGTTGGTCCCAACTCTCCTTGGTATTAGGACATTTACGAATACCTAAAATCTCAAACCCTTCCACTAAACCTGTCCAATAACCAAATGAAGTCCTTCATTAGGAAATTGGCAGATATGCCATTGTCAGTGACACCCTATACCGCCGTAGTTTTGACGATACCCTCCTTAGATGTCTTGACATTGACGAAGCATGTATGACCTTACGAGAAGTGCACGACGGTATATGGGGATCTCATTCGAGTGGTCCTACTCTGGCTAAGAAACTAACGACACTTGGGTATTATTGGCCGACAATGGAAAAAGATGCAATTGAATATGTCAGGACTTGTCGCAAATGTCAAATACACAGTGACTTGGTCCATGCTCCAGCACAAGAACTCTGGCCAATCACTTCTCCTTGGCCCTTTGCTCAATGGGGACTCGACCTTATGGGTAAGATTCATCCAACCTCATCCAACGGCCATAAATTCATTATTACCACCACTGAGTATTTCACAAAGTGGATTGAAGCCATCCCATTGACATACATTACTGGCAAGCAAATATCAAAGTTCATCCTCAACTACATCATTTTCCAGTATGGCCTTCCACTGTCCATCATCACTGACAACGGATGTCCGTTCAAAAACTAAGACATACATGAGTTATGTGAGCGATTCCATATCCAACACCACTTTTCATCTCCATATTACCCCCAAGGAAATGACCAAGCTGAGGCGTCGAATAAAACCATTGTCAAAATTCTAAAACAGACTGTCAATGACGCTGGCCACGACTGGCACATACAACTTAACCCTGCTATGTGGGCTTACTGAACTAGCATTTGTACACCTATAGGAGCTACCCCATTTTCCCTAGTCTTTGGCGCTAAAGCCATCTTACCCATTGAGGTCGAAATTCCTTTGCTACGAGTCTCCTTGAAGGGTCTAACTAATGAAGAGGAGTACCAACAATCACGCTTGCATGAGCTTGAAATGCTGGAAGAAAGAAGACAAAACTCACTGAAACATCTCCAAGCATACCAAAACCGCCTTTGTCGCAGTTACAATAAAAAGGTTATGGTCAGAAAGTTTGACATTGGCGACTTGGTTCTCATGCAGAACCCCAAAAACCAAGTAGACAGAGAAAAGTCAGGAAAATTAAAACCAAACTGGCTGGGTCCCTATATTATCATATCTTCTTTTGGTTCCAGAGCTTATCAATTGGAAACTCCAGATGGGGAACAGTTGACAGAACCCATCAACAGTTTACATCTCTGAAAGTTCTACGCATAACATCAGAGGATGGAGCTGAAAGCCGTAAAACACAAAAAAATTGAAAAAATTAAAAATCGTCACCTTGATGAAAACCTGGCAAACAAGCGTCTTGGTGACACCAAAAAAATCAAAAAATCAAGAAAATAGTAAAGAGAAAAATGATTTGTTCAATAGTGAAAAACTGGCAAACAGGCGCCATGCGTAATCAATCATTGCTCTGCCATCTACTGTCACTTTTTCTAACTTGGCCTAGGATGAAAGGTATTTCTGCCATTATTCTACAAATCACCATCACATCCTACCCTACCTATCATAGTAAATAAATGATTGACATCAAGTCCTGACGACTGTCTGTCTACCAAGTCAGCAGCATCCCATCCATATTCCTTGCAAATGGCTAAGTCTTAGACCTAACTGGGGGAAAAATGTTTATCATGAAACTGTAGTGGATGTCACACATGATCTTGACAATTGGCAAAAATTCCTGAAAAAAGACAAAAACATCACAAAAAGTCCTGAAAAAAGACAAAAACATTACAAAAAGTCTTGAAAAAAGACAAAAACATCATAAAAAGTCCTGAAAAAAGACAAAAACATCATAAAAAATCCTAAAAAAAGACAAAAACATTGGCAAAAAGTCCTAAAAAAAGACAAAAACATCATAAAAAGTCCTGAAAAAAGAGACAAAAACATCGCAAAATGTCCTAAAAAAAGACCTAAAAATCATAAAACGTCTTGAAGAAAACCACAAACCAAAACATCAGACTGTTTGAAAAGTGCAAACACACATTCATCTCTTGTCAAAGTCAGTCATATCAATCAGTCCTTGTCATTTGTCTGAACTATGTTGTCTCTATGCGTTTGCTACGTAGGCAAGACTCATACTTGAGTCCCCGAGACATTAGGTTAGTCCTTTTAGGTTTGTCAAAATAAAATCATGACGCAATCTTTGTTCATCAAGACAAAGTCATTGGTCGTGTCGAACTACGAGGTCTCTGAGTGTATGATGTAGGCAAGACCATCTATCGATGAGCCCCCGAGGCCGCACTAGGTTAGTCCATTAGGGTTCATGGCACTACACTGGCACACACGTCAAAAGTCTTCAATCATTTTTCCAAATGGGAAAAATCCTAAAGCAAAGAAAGACAATCATTTAGTCAGCATGGCAATCTCATCAACACATCACGCATATCATCAAGGAAATATCCGCATATACTCAAACACAAGTCAAACTCGGGCAAAGCAAGTCAAATCATCATAAACCAGTCAAACTGTCAAATTTCGGTTTGTCTTCAGATGTGTCCTGAATGATAACCTCTGTCATTTACACCTTAGGATGTGTCCTTCCTAGGCGTTGTCATCATCATTTCAGCATTTTGAGTGATCCTCTTGACATCTAAAGATCACTCTTCATGACATCAGTATTCTTTAGATGTGTCCTTCTGAAGAACCAACTCTGTCATTTATGCCTTAGGATGTGTCCTTCCTAGGCATCATCATTATTTCGAGGGACCCCTTACGACCATTAGGGATCAAATCCTCTTGGTGTCGGCATTATTCATGATGTGTCCTTCCTGAATTCACCAAGTCTCGGCATTTTCCAAGGTCAATCAAAACTTTAAACATTTCGACATCTCGACATTATCAGACATGGCATCTTAGCATCAGAATAGTGGATATCCAGACGTACTTGGCAAACACTTGACAATTGTCTTTTAGTTTTTATTATGATATTAGTTTTTCAGCGAGATCCCACTAAGCAGGATTTAGAGAACCAACGACGTATCATGTCAATTGACACGCATGACTACTAGTTTCTTAGTGAGGTCCTGATTTTGGGATTTAGAAAAACAACGACATATCGTGGTAAGGACTCTTTCTTTTCGTATTTTGGCAATCATGTCACTAGTTTCTCAAGGATGTCCTAGAAACAGGATTTAGAGAAGCATCGATGTTTCATGATTTGTCCTTGTCTTTTTTCTGCATGTGGGTGATTATGGCAAAAAGACTGGGGCAAACACGCTCCTAGTATGAGTCATGATCATCCTTGTCTATGACTGTTTGTCTTATGTGATGGTACAACCTTGCACACCTTGATCTATGTCATATCATGGTGTTTCTTGGCCATTACAATATTCTGCCCAATGATGATTAAGAGCAATAAGTACTAATGTCCTATGGTAAAGTTTTGAAGGATTTGGTCTAGGAATTAACATGCATGTTCATTAGTCTGGTCATCTTCTCTTCTTCGAGCTGGTCATCTTCTCTTTTTCGATCTAGTCATCTTCTCTCATCAGCCTCATCATCTTCTCTCGTCCATCTCATGATAATATCCTGTGACATTCAAAAACATAAGTGCATACATGATCATATAAACATTGCATTAGGTCCATACATATATTATCCATGGCATTAAATCATATACACTGCATTAGGTCCATACATACATCATACATGGCATTAAATCATATATGTAATCACAAGCATTGCATTAACATAATAATCAACATTGCATATTTTACATAAATACATCATGCACATCATTAACATAATCATATAAATAAGCATTGCATCATCATGGCATCAAAAATCACAAATAGGCATCATAGGACATACATGGCATCATAAATTAAGCATCATACATGTCATAATACATAAAGCAAAGAGCATCACATAACACATGTAGGCCGCATCAAAACTGCATCATCATATAGAATCAACTCAAAAAGGTACAATGTCATAGGATATAGTCAACGGATATCCCAAAAATGGAGCTTGTAGGCTCAATAATATACATAGTGTGTCAAAATACAAGTATGCCCCTAAGGTAGGCTCTCATCATCCCCTCAAGGTGAGGAATGTGGTGGCTGAGGTCCTATCACTGGCTCTGAAGCAATAGGGGGTCCTATAGCAACCTCTATCTGAGAAACTGATGGAACCGCGAGTGAAGGTATCATCCTGACGCTAGCAAACATCTGTGAGGTAAATGCTACCGGACTCTGAGAGGTAGACGGATCTATCACTGGTGGCTGATCCTGTACTGACCTCTACGTTGAAACTGTCACAACCTCTGCCTGTGCCACTGACAAAGCTGCAAAGGATGGTGCCATCTCAACTATAAAGGACATTTGTGATGTCACTGCTGACTGGCTCTGAGTAGTAGATGGATCACCAACTGGTGGCTATACCTGTGCTGATCTCTGTACTGAACTAGTCGACCTAGGACTAGGAGTATGCCGACGTGAATGATGTGACCTGTGCCTTGAAGTATGCCCTATCGAGGTAGACCCTCCGACACTGGTATGACTCCTGGTACCACTGCCACTGCCTGACTTGTGTCCACTGCCTTTCCTCAACTGTGACCGGGACAAGGTAGGATCTCGTCGCTCTGGTGGCATTGCCTACTCGTACAAGGTCCTGTACTGCCCTAGTCTTGTGCTAACCCTAGCCAACTCCCAAGTCATGTCTCCCATGGGCCCTGTGCATAAGGCTGCAAACTTTGTACACCACTGGGCTGCATCCTGCTGGTGGATCACCACCTGGTCTCGCTCTACACGGGCTACCTCCAGTGCTGACTGTAATGACCTGACTTGTGCCAAGCTGACATCCAATCTCTACTGAAGATCTAACACCCTTTGATCTACTGTAGCATCTGGCAGCAACCTTGAAGTGGACGGTATCTCCTCCTCCCCCTCCACCATCTGCCATCAGAGTAGTCTCTCAGCCTCGCCTATGGCATCATCCTCCTCGTCATCATCATCGGCCTCCTCCTGACCTGCCACCTCCACCTCCTCATCCTGACCTACCACCTCCTCATCCTGCCCTCCCACCTCCACATCCTCCTCCTGACCTGCCACCTCCACATCCTCCTGCCCTCTAACCTCCACCTCCTCATGCCTCTCCGCCTCTACCTCCTCCTCATGCCTCTTTTCCTCCTCCTCATGCCTCTCCACCTCTGCCTCCTCCACATGCCTCTCCGTACCCTCTCCCTCATGTATGGGCTGCTCCTTCCTCTCCCCCTCCTCACCGACCTCGGGGATAGCATCTAAGGCTACCCTCACTACATGTTGTCACACCCTCCGGCCCTATGCCTGACCATCTCACCTCCGCCTCCGACCATCTCCACCATCATCTCCCCCTACCTTTGTCTCTGCCTCCATCTCCACCCTTGCCTCTGTCTCCACCCCTCCCTCCATCTCCATCTTCGCCCCAGCCTCTGCCTCTCCCTCTGCCTCCATCTCTGCCTCTGCCACCTCGCCTAGCTCGTGGCACCTGTGGGATAATTGACCATTGGTCTACTGGTGCTGGCCCGTCAGGATCTGTCAATGGCACGGGTCTGCGTGCCTGCCACCATAAATCATATGCCGGTGTCGTACCAAGATCTGTTGCTCCTCTCCAACCCCAGGCCTAGGCTACTAGCCCATCTATCTGCTACTCAGCGAATACCACTGGGATGGCTGGCCCCCACGTGTACTTTCTGGAAGATCTGGCATACTCTGCCATTCCCACAGGTACATCCTGTTGCTCCCCAAACTGTCTAAGGACACGTTGTGGGAGGTACATCTTGATAATCAAGGACGTTTGCACTGTCCTTCCAATAAGATACCTATACTGCCTGCAGAGGTTGAGGTGCTCATCCTCATCGTCCCATGCCTCACAATCTCTGTACGACCTCCAGATGAATGTCACCATGGTGTCAATCCTATGCCACCACCACCCTGTCTCGCCCATATGGGTCTGTTGTAGCACACCGACATAGTAGTAAGAGTAGGGCATCCCCTCGGCTAGCTACGGTCTATCAATGGGAGGGTGGAAGATGGCAATGTGCTCCCACGCCCAGATCATCATCAAAGTGGTCCCGCAGGAGATACTCTCTCCTCTCCTGTATGCGACATCGTGAAGCTGATGGTAAAGCATCCCTAGAAAATAGGGACCCCACGCATAAACTATCCTATCCCATCTCATGCCAACCAGGACGTCTCCCCAACCAATCGAAAATCCATGTCCTCGCCAGTCAGGAATCAAGATACCTGCGATCATAGTAGCCAGGAATGCATCGAACTGCCCGTAGTGCTCCGCCAGGAACTCCCATCGGATCTCATACCCTTGAATACCCAGTCCAGCACCTTGATCTCAATAATAGGCGCGAAAGGTCTACTCACCATGCCACGGATCATAGACGATCCACTCTCCTCGAATAGGAACTCAGAGAATCTGGTAGACATCCTCCAGGGTAATGGTGGCCTCACCTGTCGGCAGGTGGAAGGAACAGGTCTCAGAATGCCACTGCTCACATAATGCCATCAGTAGACCCCTGTTCGCCCAAATGGTGGGCATGAATGCAGCATAGAATAAACCCAATCGCATCAATCGCCGCCGCTCTCACGGGCCCAACTGATCGGCAAACCGAAAGGTGGTCGGTCTTCTCTCTCTCGTATAGATAGGGGCAAGTTGCCTCTGCAAAAAGATGAACACTACATCAACACTTTTTGGACAACTGTCAACATCATGAAAAGCAACTAAGGTCACACAAACATCAAAACAAGTTTTATTAAAGAAACAGACAAGTGTGTCGCAACCAAGCAATTGAGTCGTGGAAAGACAACTGCGTTGTTCAAAACATCAAATGCATCTCAATTTGTCAATTGCGTCTCAATATCACATTTGCATCACAAAATTTTGTGAATGCGTCTTAACATGACAAATGCGAGATGACTTAGGAATTGCGACTTTCAAAAAAGCAACTGCGTCGCAAAATGGCAATTGCGGCGTTCCAATGGCCATATGTGACTCGATAAGTCACTTGCGTTGCACAAAATTTCAAATGCGGCGCAAACCACCACTGCAACCTATTTGGTCTTGGCACTTGCGTCGCGACGCATCAAATGCATTGAACGCGAAGGCAGTTGCGGCTTACGCGAATGCATATGCATCGTGACACATACGTTGACTATCCTACAAAGCATTAAATGACACGCAAAATGATACAATGACAAACTGAGTTTAAGGTACATACTGCCGGCTCTAAGCCCTCTGGCCATCTGAAGGTCCTCACGATCTCCCCATGGTGCTCTGACACTGGAATAACCATCCTCACTGCTGCATCTTTCGCTCTGAGCTCTCAAGTTTCGCAAGGTAAATAGTAAAAGTGAATTGACTTTAACCACTTTATCAACCTATTTATAAGGTCAAAATGAAATTTTTCAAACAAAGTCAATACTGGAGGCTCATTTGAATATGTTTGACTTCCTCATAAGTTGCTGTAAACATGTCAAAATCCGAAACCGACTGCGCCATTGTTTTTCTGGTCATTAAATTGATTTATCGGGACCCTTTGCAAATTTTTCTGGCGCCGACCCAAAATTTGAAAATTTCCTGAGGGGGCAATGATACTCTGTACCCTCACTGGGGCATATTCTTGGCTTATTTTTCTTTGTCACAATGCGACAAATGACATTATGACAAAGAGGGGAAAAATGTAGACACCTAAAAATGACCTAGGCCTGCAAGCTTCATTTTTACCACTTTCGTCCTAGCATAATTATGTCCTTGGTATACATTCGACTATTGATTAAATAATTCATAATTATTTAATTAATTCATGTCATTTATTCTTCATGATTATTAAAAAAATAAATTTCATTTATTTATTAAATACGTCATTAATTTTCTAAGTCTTCCCTTAATTAAATAAATTTCTTAATTTATTTAATTTCCCTTTCGGCATTTAGTTCTTCTTGATTATTAAATAAATAAATTACATTTATTTATTTAATACGTCACTAACTATCTTAATTAAATAAATTGATTAATTTATTTAATTAATTAGTCTTATCTGCTAAATTAAATAATTAAATTTAATTATTTAATTGCCAATTAATATTCTTCTCATTTTAAATAAATTAAATTATTTAAAATGTCATGTCAATCTTAACTGTTAGTCCTTTTTGATAAATAATCTGAAAAAGATTATTTATTATCTCTCAAAATCCATAATTTGAATTATTTTAATTCAAATTAGTAATTAATCTTCTAAAAATCAAGCAGTCGGCCAGATTCTTGATTTTTCAAATCTAATCTTCAGTTCACATCTTATCTCTTTGATTTTTCGAATCTTGCAAATCAGACAATTTTATAGAATAAAAGAGAATATAAGAAGACTATTACAAGGAGGTTCACTACCTCAGAGCAATAGGAAGATCCACCACAACAATTTTACACCATCTACAACCTTTGGATCACTACCTCCAACAACTTCAGGTATATTGAAAATATAGACACCTTCTTCTCATTGAATTTGGTAGCATTAGGAATTTAAGATCACACTTAGATCACCAAACTTGAGAAAATTTGCATCTCACTTCACATCTACATCTCCAATAATTGAACTTTCTTATATATCCTTTGCGACCTCAAACAACCTTGTTTAGGTTGGCCTCAATGAAACTTATGTACCTCAAATGTGCAACCAAAAAATAGGTCAGAACCAAATGCTTCAATGGTGGAAAGAAGTGAAGGCATACCACAACATGGGTTAACCAAGACCCAAATCTACACCAACACACTTTGCCACACTTGCACAAACCATGAACCACATCTACAAGTAATACTAACATGCTAGGTTGGCCAAACCTATATTAACGCTAGAAAAAAATCAATTCACTCTTCACTGGGTACAAAAACATCATACAAAACATGAGGAAACATCACACAACATCCCAAAATATTCCAAAACCATCAAAATATTCAATAACATTGCTACAACCACCTACAACTAAGAATAATTAACATCTTGTGCAACCAACCACACTGCCATAGACATACAACTCACTAACCAACCTTACAAAACAAATAAACACTAGACACTCTAGGGAAAGGTAAGTACATAAAATATTAGCACATCCACAAATCTGCAAGAAAAGAAACTTCAACGCAAGGAAATACAAATAAATTCCACTTCTCCCACACCACCTTCATAGTCTTGTTAGAAACCAAGATTAGATTTGCAAACCAAAAAGACCTTCCACAGAAGAGAAAATTAGAAAAAGCAGAGAGGTTGCAAAAGAATGTGCAACATAATATTATTCAAGAATTCATAATTACATGATAATGATTTGCTTTATAAAAGCAAAGATGCATAACCCTAATATTATCTTGAGCAACAAGATAGCTCAACAAGATAAGGATGACAACTAATTAACCTAGGAATTAAATAATTACCTAAGTAAACTTATGCAAAGTGTAATTAATAATTAATTACACCAACACCCCCCCATAAGTGCAACTTAGGGAGAAGCAGATTATTATGCAAAGATGCATCCCGACAACAAGGCCTGATCAGGTACTCATGTACAAATGTAAAGATGAGGTAGAGAAAGAAAACCCAGTGGGACAAAACCCCCCTACAATGAGATGACTGCTGCAAAGAAGCACGAGAAGAACACTATGGAGTAACACTAGAACCACAATCTGACAAGCAAGGAAAGATACTTTTGTCTACAACTGAAACAAAAAATGGAGTCATGATAATGTGATAGTAGACCCGATGCCACAGAACACTGGAAAACTCACAAACTGGAACAACCCTAGAATCTATGAAGCAACAGTAGATGAGATGATGACGTAATCTGGAAACCATGTATCTCGATGCCAATGCCAAACTATGACTAAAAATCTTCCATGGGAAGGAGTACCATGAAGACTCTGGAATATTAACCATAAAAACATGGCCCTCAAACTGAGATGGATCCAATGCGGATCATTAACCATAGGATCTCAATCTAAAGTGTGAACCGATGTGAATCTGATGTGTCAAGAAAGAGAAAAAAATGTGGCCAAAAGAAACTAGGAAACCAAATAACCCATATGGGCTATCATCAAATGAAGATGGATATGGAGATCAAAGTGAAAACTACACTCTAATTAGATTTATTATGCAAGAAATCCCCCTGATGGAACTTTATCATAGCTCATTTATTACAATAACCCAATGATTGTAAAAGGAGATCATCCTAAACATGCATAAATAGAAAAATAAAATAGACCCCAGATCTATGTAGAGGACTAAATCAGCTTTCCAACACCACAAGAATGGCGAAAAATGGATCACTGAGTCAAAAGATATGCCCTCCAGAGTGAAAAAACAACATCTGAGTTCAAAGGCCTACAAAATAAATCTGGAGAAAAATGTGGTAAAAAAACTTATACCACTGGATCAATGTCAGAATTAGCTTTCTGACGATATCTTGTTTGTGAAAAATGAACATCATATGCAAAAAATACACCCAATTTTGTGAACATTGCTCCAGAATGCCCAATAAGGGTTGTAGGGCGCCTAGGGGGCTAAAAAAAATGAGCCCTTGGTCCCATGTAGGACCAGGGGGTTGGCCGTTGGGGGTTGGGGTGGAGCCCTTGGTTCTTCATGCGACCGCCGAGTATGAAAAAGGGGTTGGACGACCGGGCGGGAGTTGGGTGCATAGTGCCCGATTCCCCATAGGACCGCGACCTCTGTGCAGGGGGCCCACGAGGGCTGAGCAGAGGCTCCTAGCGGTGATGGGCGTTGCTAAGGGGTGGCGCCGCCGGGCTGAGCAGCCCTTCGGTGGCTGCTCGGTGGCCGATGGGTGGCGCTGCCCATTTATATTGGAAGCATACGATTTTTATTGAAAAAATCAATTTTTAAAATGTTTTATTTAAAAGAAAAAACCATGCCTCGAACTGCGTGCTGGGGAGGCTGTACGACACCCCAGACAATTTTTTTCCTCCTGGACCAACTTCACCAAAATCGATGAAATGACAAGCGTTCTTAGGGTTTTTGGCCGTTGCGAACATGATGGTGACCTCCGTTTCTACCCAAACTGCTCCGAAAAATAGGCTACCCCTAGAACTTGCAAAAAATCTCCCAACCTAAAACTCTCACAGATCTGACAAATGATGGCCAAAATCTGCAAAACAAAATCCAATCTTGACTTTTTCCAGTGCTCTAAATCCAATGCTGAAGCCCAATCTGATCCAAAATGCCTCATAGATGAACTCAAGGCATGATACCCTTGAGGAATCCCGAATGAACCCTGCAATAGATTTTCTCAAAAAATATGAGAAGGGGCTGCAAATCAAGGCTCTGATACCATGTTAGAAACCAAGATCAGATTTGCAAACCGAAAAGACCTTCCACGGAAGAGAAAATCAGAAAAAGTAGAGAGGTTGCAAAAGAATGTGCAACATAATATTATTCGAGAATTCATAATTACATGATAATGATTTGCTTTATAAAAGCAAAGATGCATAACTCTAATCTTATCTTGAGCAACAAGATAGCTCAACAAGATAAGGATGACAACTAATTAACCTAGGAATTAAATAATTACCTAAGTAAACTTATGCAAAGTGTAATTAATAATTAATTACACCAACAAGTCCAACATACTGTCAAACACAACTTCCACTACCACATGATCCAAAACCTGAAACTCTAGATATAAAATCTTTGAAAACCTCTGATCATCTCATAAAAACTACACAAGCACATCTTCAACCATGAATAAATACAAAGCAAAAAATAGAACACAACTCTACCACCTTGTACAATTTTCTCGAAAGCACTTGGAGACCAAGTGAACCAGCTGCATCAACAACGCCTTCTCAACACCACACTAGATATTGCAACAATATCCCCATCTACAATACCAACAATCTCCTCATCTACAACATCTTCTCAACACCACAATAGAGGTTGACATAGGTTGGCATTAATGAAAATGCTAAAGACAACATAGTGAAACAATCTCCCTGTTGATATCAATGACAACACTGCACCAATCTCCAACAATCTCCCCCTTTTCCATTGATGATGACAAATTTGAAAAATATCAACAACAAAAGAAACTCTGCATCAAGCAACAATTCCCCTTGGAAATTTCTTACATTTCAAACTTCTTTCTTTCTCCCCTTCTTATACTTCAAGCTTCTTTTCTCTCCCCCTTTGAAATCAATTATTTCCTTGTATTTTTTAGACTCTACTCTCCCCTTGTGTTTTTTAGACTTTACTCTCTCCCCCTTTAACATCAATAGCAAAGGGAAACACTTGCAAACTATTTTCTCTCCCATTTACTATTTTTCCCCTAATCTCTATCCACTACTCTCTCCCCCTTAGGAGAAAAAGATATGCTCCCCCTAACTGCACCAGCCAAAGACACCACTACCTACTCCCCTAAGAGGTAGCCTTGATTAGTATAGGACACAGAATAAATCTTTAATTGCTCACCTGAACAGATGCACCAACTCATGAATCTAGTTGAAAGAATGAGGGGTGATAACCCATAGCTTCTACTTGAGATACTCAAATGTATCTTTTGGAAGATCCTTTGTGAAAATATCTACTATTTGATCCTTTTTAGGCACATACTCCAAATTCACTTCATTCTCTGAAACTTTCTCTCTTAGAAAGTGATACTAGATAGAGATATGCTTTGTCCTTGAATATATTACCATATTTTTTGAAATTTTGATAGCACTTATGTTATCACACAAGATATAGATAGGTTCATCATATGATACTTTGATATCCTTTAATGTCTACTTCATCCACAACACCTATGTGCAAAAAGATGCTACTACAATATATTTTTCTTCTACAGTAGATAGGGACACTGAATCATGCTGCTTACTCAACTAAGAAACCAATTTTCTTCTAAGAAAGAAAGCACAGGACCACTTGTACTTATTTTATCATTTGTACAACCTACCCAATCTGCATCTATATAAGCACTCAAAGAAAAAAAAGTATTCCTAAGATACCATAGACCAAAGTATGAAAATCCCTTCAAATATCTAAATATCCTTTTCACTAATTCCATAAGACAAACTACATACATGATATCTAGTCTAGTAGTAACTTTAGATATAGTAATCCATCAATCATGGATCTATACTTTCTCTAATCTATTTTAGGAGATTCCTCAAATTTTTTCCCCAACTTACAACCAATAACCATGGGAGTACATAATAGTTTAGAGTCCTCCATTCCAAAATTCTTTAACATTTCCTTGAAATACTTTAATTGTGAGATGAATATACCTTTACTAGATTAACTAATTTGTAACATAAGGAAGAAATTCATCTCCCCAAACATTGATATTTCAAACTCATTTTGTATTTTCTCTACAAAATTCTTACACATTGCTTTGTTTCCTCCAAAGATTATGTCATCAACATGCATAACTACAATCAAAATTTGATCTCTCTCAAATTTGAAGTAAATATTGCTATTTGTGATACCATTTTTGAATCCCTACTTCTATAAGTACTTATCCAATCTTGCATACCAAGATCTAGGAGACTATTTGAGTCCATATAAAGCTTTCTTCAACCTATAGACCATATTAGAATATTCTGATAATTGAAAACATTTTGGTTGTTCGATATATGCCTCTTCTTCTAACTCACCATTAAAGAATGCATACTTGACATCCATCTGATAGAGATTGAAGTCTTTATGTGTTGCAAAAGCCAAAAAAATCCTAATGGCTTCCATTTTTTCTACCTAAGAAAATTTTTCTTCAAAATCTATTCCTTCCACTTGTGAGTAGCCTTTACACACAAGCCTAACCTTATTTTTGATAACTTCTCCATTATCATTCAACTTGTTCCTAAACACCCATTTAGTTCCTATCACATTCTTGTTTGCTAGTCTTGGGACTAGTTCCCATTTCTAAATCTTCTCAATCTGCCTCAACTCTTCTTCCGTAGATTTGATCCAACTCTCATACATGCATTCTTCAGCTACAGTTTTAGGTTCTACCTTAGAGAAAAAATAAAATTTTACCTGTTCTTTTTCCATAGAAACTCTTCTTGTTAGCACACCTTTTCTCTTGTCTCCAATGATTTGATCTTTAGAATGATTCTTTTGCACATACTTAGGAGTCTTAGGATTCTTTTTTGGAGCTTCTTCGTCTTCCACTGTCATCTCTTTTTCATTCTTGTCTTATTATTCTTCTCTGTAAGGGGATTCATCAGATTTATATCCTTCTATTAGTACTAAGACTTCTTATGATTCTTTATCCACTTTGAAACTTGCACTTTCAACTATCTTCTTTAATATTTTATTATAACATCTTTATGCCTTGATTTTTTATAGTATCTAAGGAAGATACCTTCATCTGATCTTGCATAACACTTTCCTAAATTTTCTTCATCTCTCCTGATATAATATTTACTTCCAAAAAATCTGAAATATTTCATAGTAGGAGGTTTTCCATACCATAGTTCATAGGGGGTATTTGAATTGTTCACTTTTACTTGTCCTCTATTAAGAATGTATACAACAATATGAATAGATTCTTTCCAATATACTTTCGGTATATTTTCTTCCTCCATCATGGTTCTTGCTACATCTTGAACTATCTTGTTCTTCCTTTCCACAACTCCATTCTACTAAGGAGTCCTAGGAGCTGATAAATGTATCTTTATCCCATGATATTAAGAAAAGTTTTTAAATTGATTGGAGGTGAAAACACCACCTCTATCAAACCTCAAACATTTGATTTTCAAATCTATTTGATTCTCAACCATAGAATTAAATGCTTGAAACTTATCTAGAGATTCTAATTTTTCTTTGAGAAATATCACCCAAGTAATTCTAGACTAATCATCTATCAAGAACATAAAATACCTATCACCTTGAGAGCTTCTTATTCTAGTAGGTCCACATAGGTTTGTCTGCACCAACTTCAAAGGTCTTGTAGTAGAAAATTCCTTAGTTTTGAACCCCTTCTTTGTTTTTTTCCCAAACTGATACTCCTCACAAAGTACATTAATAGGCTTTGTAATTCATGGTAGATCTCTCACAACTTGAGTAGAGCTGATCTTCACTAGGCTATCAAAATTGATGTGACCCATTCTTCTATGCAATAGCCAACTTTCATTGATTTGTGACATAAAGAACTTAACAGCACCACCCTTGAGCTAATAAAAATTTCCTTATGTCCTTGTTCCTACTACAACCAAGGTTGTAGAGCTTCATTTATTTATTTCACAACCATCATCTTGAAACACTAAATTGTATCCTATGTTACACATTTTTCCTACACTGAGAAGATTATGCTAGAGACCCATTGCCATAGAGAATATCATCTATCTTATGATTTCCATCAAAACTAATTGAACATTTCCCATAGATCTTAGCAGATGTATCACCACCATAATTAACATGACCCCCATCATACTTTTCAATCTTAAAAAACTTACTCTTATCACTTGTCATATTATTTGAGCATCCATTATCTATTATCCAGTAGTTTCTTTCCTCTCTTGCATGAAAGACAACCAATATAGTTTCTTCAATACTATGACCTGGAGAAATTTCCTTCATACATCTTTTAGGGTCAATAGAATTATTTCCAACATTTAGAGCCATGAACAAGCATTCATCACTTCCATCATCTGGATAGTTTGATTCCTCATCATCAGATACACCACTATATTCTTTAACATGATAACTCTTCTTGATATATTTACCTTTATGATCTTTATGTTTGTCATTTGCAACTTTGATTTGACATTTAGAACCATGATGACCCATCTTTCCATAATTGAAACATTTGAAGGGTAACTTACCATATTTTCTAGTGCCTTTTTTTAGTCTCCTTAAAAAAATTGCTTCCACCTCATGAAGATCATCCAAATTAGATTCATCCTCTTTCTTGTTGACTTTAAAATTAGTTTCTTTCCTTGGAGCATCTTGGTCAAATTCTCTTAATTCAAAAGTAGTTAAAGAACCAAACATTTGATATCTAGAATACTAATCCAAATTCTGAGCTTCCTCAATAGTAGAAACTTTAGCACTATAAGCTTTAGGAAGATTTCTCAATACCTTTTTCATAACTTCAATTTCCTCTATTTTTCCACAAAGACCATTGATGAAATTAACAATTTCATCCAATTTGAGCATGTAGCCAACAATATCTTCATCTTATGACATCCTTAGGGTTTCAAAATTGGCTTTAAAATTTTGCATCTTTTCTTGTTTGACCTTATCATATCCTTCATAAATTCTCTACAACTTTGTATAGATATCTTTAGTAGTCTTCAGGCTCATCGTATTCACAAGTTTTGAATCAAAAAGACCACTCAAGGTAGCATTCCTTGCTTTTCCATTATTCTCATCATCACTTTTTAGAGGAGTAGTAGGCATAGTGTATCAAGTTTCATCTGAGTTCCAAACAACAAACCTTAATGAGACAAGAAAGGTTTTCATCCTAGCTTTCTAGAAAGAATGATTTAATCCATCAAACATAGGGATCTTGACACCATTCCTGTGCACCATTTGGATCTACCTGAAGTAGTTAAGCTTCTTTCAAGGAACCAAAACTCTAATACCGATTTTTAGAAACATAGAACAACTCAGAGGGGGGGTGAATTAGTTGTACACCAAAACGTTCAAACCATCATGAATCTTTAAACCCTTATTAAGCATTAGCATAAATGTAAACAAGTGAAACATCAACACATCAATAGTCATACACAATAGAACACCGGATTTACGTGGAAAACCATAATCAGGGAAAAACCATGGTGAGGATTAAATCACATTTATATGAATAAAAACATCGATTACAAAAGGCTCACTACTAGAAGGGCTCACTACTGAGGGATCATTGCCCAAAAAACTCACTGTTTGGAATAGAAGAGAATATAAGAAGACTTTTACAAGGAAGTTCACTACCTTAGAGCAATAGGAAGATCCATCACAACAACTCTACACCATTTGCAACCTTCAACTCACTGCCTCTAGAAACTTTAGGTATACTGAAAATATAAACACCTTCTCATTGCATCTAGTAGAATTAGGAATTTAATATTGTACTCAAATCACAATAATTGAGCACATTTTCATCTCAATTCACATCTACAACATATCCAATAATTGAACTTTCTTATAAATCCTTTGTGACCTCACACAACCTTGTTTAGGTTGGCCTCAATGAAACTTATGCACCTCAAACGTGTAACCAAAAAATAGGTCATAACCAAACACTTACATGATGGAAAGAAGTGAAGGTAGATCACAACATGGGTTAAATAGGACCCAAATCTACATAAACACACTTCACCACACTTACACAAACCATGAAGCACATTTTCAAGTAACGCTAACATGCCAAGTTGGACAAACCTATATTAACATCACCAAATGACCAATTCACTCTTCACCAAGTCTAGAAAAATCTTGTAGACTATGAGACAACATCACAAAACATCCTAGAATATTTCAGTACCATCAAAATATTAAACAACATTGCCACAACCACTTGGAACTGAGAAAAATTAATATCTTGTATAACCAACCATATTGCCACAAACATACAACTCACTAACCAACCTTGCAAAATAATTGAACACTAGAAAATAAAAGGAAAGATAAGTACATACAATATTAGAACTTCCCAAAATTCATAAGACAATAAACTTCAACATGAAGAAATGTGAAGCAATTTCATTTCTCCAAGACCACCTTCTTCATAGTCTAGCATACTATCAAACACAACTTCCACTACCACATCATCCAAAACTTGAAACTTTAGATATACCACTTTTGAACATCTCTGATCATCTCATCTAAACCACACAAGAACATATTCAACCATGAAGAAATGTGGAGCACAACACATAACACAACTCTACCACCTTGTACAATTTTCTCAAAAGCACTTGGAGACCAAGTGAACAAGCTGCATCAATAACACCTACTCAAGACCACAAACACCTTCTCATCAACACCATACTAGAGATTGCAATAATCTCCCCATCTGAAATACCAATAATATCCTCATCTACAACATCTACTTAAAAAAACACTAGAGGTTGACATAGGTTGACATCAATTATGACACTAGAAAGACAACATAGTGCAATAATTTCCTTGTTGACATCAATGACAACACTGCACCAATATCCAACACAAACATACATTTTAGAACACACTAAGCATATACAATGAAAACACATGGCATGATGGAACATAGAAATGATAGTGAAATTAAAAAAAAACACGATGTAAACATGAAGAAGATACAACAAAACACAAGGTTAGTACTAAAATATTCGAGTCAGTAAGGCAAAGAGACCTTACTCTTAAATTGTCTCAAATACCAAACATCATCCATCAAATAAATGTTAGCTCCCATCAAGACTAGCAAGTTGTGCTATGTCACATGACTCATGAAACACATGGATCCATTGGAAAACAAAGTTATGTTATGCTAGGTGTGTTGAAAGGCGCAAGACAAATTATAAAGTAGTTCCAAAACTGAATACAAAAGGCTCACTGCCCAAAACAGGACTCACTATCTAGATACAAAAGCTCACTACTTACAAAAAGGACTCACTATCCAAGCATGAAGGCTCACTGCCTACAAAAGGATTGCAAAATAGAAGTGGCTTCACAGCCACAATGAAATGCTAAGAGTACACCTAACAAGTGTTGATTCAGTTTTGGTGATGCTCAATAAACTGACTTAACACACTTCATCATCTTCGTACTTCTTCACATTCATAAAATACCACACACTATAATCATCAAAACTTTCCAACATCTATATCTGATTCATTCACAAGCATCAATTAGCTTGGCCTTATTAGATGCAATCTTCATTCACCAAAAATAAACTTTCAACTTTAAGAATATACAAAATCTTTCCAAAAGCAATCAAAGCATATAGCATGCTAAATTATGTCGACATGGACCAATGATAGGTCACACATATATCCACACAATAAAATTAATCCATTACAACTTCAATATTATATTAGGTCGGCGAGGGGTAGACCTAATAGCAAAAAAGAAACATCAAAATAATGTTGATACACCATACGAGCACCTGTGCACGTGAGATTCTGAACATACATGCTTCCAACATCCATAAACCATTTCCCAAAACTACAAGCAACAACAAACAACTGCAGAGGATTGTAGACCAAAATACTAGAGGATGATAACTACATATCGGTTTAGATACTGGATCAAACAATGACTTAATCTTGCAGTTGCAACTCATATAACATGATGACATCAATGAAAACATAAAGGTTGTACAACTAGATGTTCTTCTTCATTCTTCCAATAATCTTCCCCTTTGTCATTGATGGAAACATGTGCCAAAATTTACAAAAATTCCTATATACATCACAATATTTTCTCCCCCTATCACCAACATTCTCTCCCCTTTTACTATTTTTCACATGACTTTCTTCCCTTTTTGACATCAATGGAAAAGGGAAACAAAAAAAAAGGATGTAAACGTATGTATATGGTGATAATGAATATACAAAGGAATTCCAACTCCCCATTTCAAACATTCAAGTGAAAATAATGCTTTTTACCTAAAATATTTTCTTGTACCTTTCTCTTATGGTCGAAAGAATCCTCTTCCAAGAAAAAACTGCCAAACTCATTCTAGTACTCATACTATCCAATAAAGATAACAACATAAATGAGGATGTCTGCTCTGAAGAAAAACATTGTCGTTCAGAATATTTTGCATCATAAAATATTCCAAAGAGATGATCCAACTGGACCTCAACAATTTATGTAACCAACCAAAAAGTTTTAACCAAGTCTTCCCTTCTTCTGTGAGAAATCAGCAACTCCACTTTCAATTCACTAACTCTTATTCTCTGTTTTCCATTTTTTTCTTTGAAGAAGTCAAAACTCTTTCCAATACTATTTATCTCAAATTCAATGGCTTCAATTCTACTTCTAAAATTCACAACAATCTCCATTATGCTGAATCTATGAACTATTTAACAAAAAATCACCTCAAGGGTGTATAAAGTTTAATGTCTTGGGGATGAAGAAAATTCACCTTTGGAGGTACACAAGGTTTAACGTCTTGGGGGATGAAAAAAACTCACCTCAAGGGGTGCAGGAGGTTTAACATCTTAGGGGACAAATAAAAGTCAACTCAGTGGTGTATAAAGTTTAATGTCTTAGGGGATGAACAAAACTCACCTTTAGGGGTACACAAGGTTTAACATCTTAGGGGATGAAAAAAACTCACTTCAAGGGGTACAAAATGTTTAACGACTCGAGGGACAAAAAAAACTCAACTCAAGGGGTGCAAAAAGTTTAATGTCTTAGGGGATGAACAAAACTCACCTTAAGGGGTGCACAAGGTTTAAAATATCAGGGGATGAACAAAAATCACCTCAGGGAGTGCATAAACAATGATAGGATAGGGCTAAAATATCAAGGGATGTTATAACAACACCACCAAAAGAGGCGATTTACACAAACAACAAAGGTGTCTTGCTTAATACATGAAAGGTCACCTCTTAGGGAATATCATGCATGAAATCACCACCAAGAGAGGACAAGTTGTGGAAAAATAAATTCATGCCTTAGGAAATACTATCCATAGCATTACCACCAAGGGGAATGTTATATGCTAAGAAAGGTCACACTCTTAAGGGATATAAAGCCTAATATCACCACCAAAGAGACACTCACATAGATCAAGAAGGACATACTTTGACTGAAAAGGTCACACTTCTTTGGAGATGTATGCTATCATCACTACGAAGGGACTATATGCTACCCGCCCCCCTTAAAATGTTAGTATAATTGCTACACTAACATTATAAGGAGAAATAAAGGGATCACTTGCAAGAAGGAATTCAACCAACACAAGGCTATCTAACCCCTCCCCACCCCCCCA
This sequence comes from Sequoia sempervirens, assembly GCA_007258455.2. Classification (NCBI taxonomy): domain Eukaryota; kingdom Viridiplantae; phylum Streptophyta; class Pinopsida; order Cupressales; family Cupressaceae; genus Sequoia; species Sequoia sempervirens. Next base: position 392,890,437 of record VDFB02086081.1, read on the forward strand.
AGTGAAGGGAAAAAGGTGAGCCAAAATGGATTATGATGTGCTGCTCCTTGCAAATAAAAGATGATTGCATAAGGCTAAATTTATACCCTCATGGATGGTAATGAGCAATGTGTGATACTACAACTACCACATGGAAAAGAGAAAAGGAAATTAATGTTAATATATCATGCATTCAATTTGATCTCCATAAGGATAAAATTATCTCAATTTCCCCTTTACAACACAACATTCATTGGTAAGATGTCCCATTATTCTATGATATGCATAATAAGATGCATTTTCACTTGTTCCTTTCTAATCTTCTTGGTCATGAATGGGTGGTAATGCATTATGTCCTAGTTTGAGAAGTGTGTCTAAGGCTCGTTAAATCTTGGATATAGGATGCAAGAAATTTAACTTCTTAACATGACCAAAGAATTTAGATTTATTGGTTGGTGGGACAAATGTATGATGTGAAGGTTGAGGCTTTGGTAAAATATTTCGTCAATGTCTTCTGATGGTGTTTGTTCCAAGAGAGGATGAATCTCACGTTCATTCTTTATGTCACATCCTTTTTTTATTAAGATTCTAAAGCCTTGTCCATTACTTTGTTCCAAGCTAATGGGTATGTTTGTAACTTTATGCTCATATGATGGAGGTTGGTTGATGTGCTTTCCTTGTGATTATTATTGATAAGTATCTCCATGCATGTTGGTTGAGGTATGCCTTGCGATTCAATTTATGGATGTAACAAAGTGAACATATCAAGTGGTGGTATGGTAGTATATGTTGATTGTCGATATGGGTGATTAGGCCATTGAATTAAAGGATAAAAGGCTGAATTATTATCAAGGGTACATATGGAATTTTATATGAATTCATGCATGCTCTCTTTGTATTCACCTAGGATATCAAGAAGACTTGAATTAGGAGATGAAGTATCATGAGTGTCATTATCAAAATTAGGGTCATTGCAAAACACACAACTTGAAACATCAACCAAGGGTTTTAAGGACATCTAAACTTTACCAGAACACCTAGCCATGATGATATGAGATTTTGGAATAGGTTTCAAACTATTTTGCAACCAATGAATAGAAAAAAGACAATAGATACAGATAGAGGCTCCTGAGAGTGTTCTGTCATAGGAAGCTAAATTATGAATGGATAACAAGATAGAGGCACCTAGGGGCGTCTGAGTCTTGAAGGGTATCTAGAATTTCAAAGTTTGACTATGTAAGGTACTACTGAAGGATTGTAGGGCTGCTTGAAAACAATTTGAAAAGTGAATGATTTTCTAGAATTCATCTAATTTATGCCAATGCAAGTGTTTAACAATATGTGAACAATAAATGACAATTTTAAATGTAATTTTTTGATCTAAAATGCAAAAATTGAGTGATTTTACGATGCCTAAATCTGATGATGGTTTTGATACAATTTTTGAAATGAAACAATGCAATTTTTTTTCACTTTTTATCACTTTTTGAGCTAAATGAAAGATTCCCAAATGAATTGAAGTAAGAATGTCAAAATAGAGTTTTGCAAGCAAACACAAACTAAAGAAAAAGATAGAGAAGTGTGAAAAAGCTTGTTTATGCAAGTGTACAAGGACAAAGGTGCCCAAGGGTGTCTGAGTCCTTGATAAGGGTTTTGAAAATTCAAAGGTTGAATGTTTATTATAATGTCTAAAGGTTTTGCTTCTGTGTGCAAATAGGTTTGTAACTAAGTATTTTTCTATAATTTGCTCAAATGAAGACAATATGATGTAAATGTAAATGTGCAAGAATGTAAATGGAAATTATGAATGTAATTTTCAATGTAAATATGATCTAAATAACTGAAAATGAATCCTAATGCAACCTATGATGCAAAATGATATGCAAATTTTTAAATTTTTGTGACTTTTTATGATGTAAAAGTGAAACCCTAAATTAAATATACAAAAGAATGTAATGCAAAGCCTAGATCTAGGATGAATTTTCAAAAGGTATGTAATGTTAATAGGTCAAGTTCACCAAAATGAAACAAAGAAAAATAGGGAATCCTAGGTCTACTATGTAAACCTAGGATTCAAATGGTTAGGATTGTGTGTGGGGTGTTTTCCTATGTTTCATTAAGATGGAGATTAACAAGGTGAATGGATTGAATTTCAACCATGAAGGTGAGCTAATCATACTCAAATCTCCATCTTATTAAGGATTAGAATGATTTGGGATTGATTTGTAATAATTAGCCTAAGTAAACTATATGAACTAATATGAGAAATGCAAGATCTCGATAATGTATAGACTGAGACAACAACTTATAGGTAGATATGGGAACTGCAGAGGATTGTGTACCTATCTAGAAAAATTGGTTTTAATGTGCACAGGAGGAATAATTCACCCACGGGTGTATGGGTCCTTGTATGGGTGTCCTACTCTATTTTTTGGACCCTTTGATCATAAATATTGGCTTTTGATTTATAGTTGTAGAGTTGTCAGAACATTGTCAGATAATTCTGTAGGTGAATTTTCATGAGTAGACAAGTTGTAGGGCTTCAAACGTGATAATGAAAAATTTATCTTCAAGCTCCCTTCAATCTTACTCAAACCTAAAACCTACACATTCAAAGAGGGGGAAAATTTTGGGTCATTTAGGGGCTTGCCTCAGTCAAAGCTTGTGTAAATGTTTCCACTTCCACAATGACAATGTCAATGATAAAATGATAATGCATATGAAGGAATGATGAAATCACAAAGTTCTATAATTCACCACCCTTTAATGGCTTCCTTGAAGGACTAAAGTCATGCAAATCACCTCAAGGTATTGGATCTTGCTTGCTTGAATGCTTTGGACACCTACAAAAGTGTTAGCCTTCACCAAACAATGGTAACATGAACACACATAAACTCACATAATATTTGACATGATGTTAGGATCTTGAATTACTGCAATAAAGCTCTGAAATGTTGCTCTTGACTTGCTTTATAGTTTTCTTGATAATATTAATTTCTCATAAATTCTCCTTAGTGCTTGTTAGATTTCAAATGATGTAATAACTAGGTATTTATGGGAATTTCTCTAATTTCCCAAGAATTAAATCCTGATAGCTGATATTTGATATTTGAATGTTAAATGGACACTTCGACATGTCCAAAATTGGTCCCCAACAGAATAGGGGGATGCATATGCCCTACGACGAATGGGTCCTTACCCTATTCTCTAGGACATTAAGTGTCGGGGGAAAAATATTAATTGGATGCATTTGTTCAATGGTTGCAATTTCTCAAAAAATGGTACAAATGGGCTATAAAATGCATAATTTAGGAAATTAGGGACCCAATTAGGCTCAATAATTTAGGGGGGGAAAAATAGTGTGAAATTGTCAAGGGTGACAATTTATGATGCTACAAAAATTAATACAACAAAGCTCTGCCAAAATACATCCATTTTTACAAATTTACAAGGAGAATTTCAAAATTAATCAAGCTAGAAAAATGGTTGTTGTTTGATGCCAATGGAAGGACATGATGGAATCTAGGTTTTGGAGATAGATTTTTCTTCCCTCAAGCACCTAATGACTTGTTTTCATAGTGTTCCCATATTCAAACGTTGATCTCCTTGCTGCCCAAAGTAAGGAATTTGCATATTTGGATTTTCCCTAGGGTATTTGACTTTCTCTTAGGCTGATCTTAATTTTATCATTTAGGAATCCTTCTCTAACATATTTGAGTAGTATTTTTGTCATTATAGCTCATTAAAAGCATAGATACACTTAAGGTTAGGAGTACATAGATTTATCGGCCAATCAATCGGCTATTTGTGGAGGTAGAAATACCAAAGTAGGGGTTTGACCAAGGAAAAATCCTATATAGCCACCCCTTTTCCCCCTTTTACTAAGATTTACTGGTTTAGATCCGAAGATGATAATTTGTAGAGTGGAAGAGTAGAGTGCAAAATAGTAGGTTTTAGGCTAGAAAGTTACAAAGTAAGATCTACATTTCTTATTCAAGGGTTCCAATTCCCTTGACCTCACAATTCAACTTCAAATTTGTAGGAAAAGTGCACAAAAAACCTTCCCTTCTCAAATGTGTCTACAGTCTACAAATTTTCTATTTTGTTAGTGTAGTGTAGAAAAATTTACACCTTTACATTTTCACACTATGTTTGCATCCCCTTTATTAATTGGAATTAATTAAGCCTTAATTGGCCCAATTATGTATTCACAAGACTAATTAATTTCATTTTTCAAAAGGGAAACCCACATTTAATCAATGCATACACTTAATTACACATCTTGGAAAATATGTGTTCTAGGTTTAGGGCATAGGACCCATTCACCCAAGGGAGAATTGGTCATGCTTAAGTCTCAGAACCCATTTTTTAATATTTTTTGGTGACATTTTAATAATCTAAATTCAAATTGCAAAGGTTGGCTTGTGGTGTTTAATTTTCGGGTAATTAAGGAAACACCTATAAATACAAGGTCTTTTTATCAATTCAAATCTAACACACTTTATGTAACCATTAAAAGAGAAAATATGATTTTCAAGAGCATTGAAGAGTAGATTTATTAGTAATTTATTGTAGCATTCAAGATCCTATCATGATGTCATGATTTATGTGTGATCATGCATGTTTTTGGAGCTAACATTGTGATGTAGGTTTCAAGTTTCAAGCAAGAATTCAAGCATCAATATCTATCAAGCAATCAAGCCATCTCATGCAAGATCCAATCCTTAGAGAGATGTGTTAGAATTCAATCCTCTAATGGAAACCATTAAAGGGTTTGGTGAGGTGTAAAAAGCTTTGTTCATTCATCAATTCCTCCATTATAATCATTATTTCATTATCAAGGTTTAATCACCAAAATAGGGTTTGACCAAGGTAAACCCTTATCCACCAAAAACAAACATTTTTCTCCTCTCTTTGTATGTGCAGATTTGTAGGTGAAGAAGCACTGAAATTGGATCAAAAGTGCAATTATGCAAAGTTGTCAAAGTTGTCAAGAAACATAAACTCACCTATAGGTTTTATTTCTAACTTTCCAACAATAAAACTTGGTGGAATTAGAAGCTTAGATACGATATCTAAGGATTGCAAAAAGAATTTTTAGACCCCTGTACAGAGACCCATTCACCCTTGGGTGAATATGTCCTTCAGCAGAGCTTGAAACCCAAATTTGGATCTAGGTAAACACCATCCTAACCTTCTCGGATGTGCTAGTTAATTGTTGTTTCTAATAGTGTTATCATAATACTTCATATTTCAAGTGTTAGATCTCATAGGTTTTATTGTTAAAGCACTTTTATTCTTCTCCAAAAATTGTTGTTCAGTCATTTCTATCATAAGGAAGTCAAGGTAGCATAGTGTCCAAATTTTTGGTAGACTCATCTTGAGGGATGTAAGTCAATTCTAATTATTTGTGGCACTATCCTTCTTCTCAGTGAACATGGAAAAGGTGTATTTGTTATTAGGTGGACAAACCCCTTTGTTTTTAGCATAGGTCCCTCATCTCACATCCCACTTTTAGGTCTCTTATCCATCTCCCATATTTTCCTCTATTTCATTTAGGTCATGGAAAGGAGGTTTCCCCCATATGCAATCCTAAGATAACACATAAGGGATCTATGGATCTGGGGTCAACATTATGTCTTTGCTATAGTGATATAATCAAGCTCAGAAATGTCATCGTTCCCCAAATAACTCATGAAACAATGAGCATAAAGGAGTAATGACACATAGAGAGAAAAAACAAAGAAAAGATTTTGGGTTAACATGGAGGAGACCTAAATGTCTCAATGCCTTGTGTCATCCCCAAGAGGAAAACATAAGACAAATGAAAGGAAAATGTTTACGACAATTAGAAGAATGAAGATATGCATAGAAGAATGTCATGAAAGATTCTCTTCCTTTGTATCCTTGCACCAATTGAGTGACACAGGTCATCCAAAGTAGGCTCACAAACATATAAATACATGCTAAGCAATATAATATGAGGGATCACATTACACACATGCAATCACACAAAACATAAAAAGAAGACAAAGAAATACTAGTATGGAAAATGTGAGTCAACCTATAGTAGGTCATCTATATCCCAATCTTGTTCATCAAATGCGAAAGGAAGAAAAATAGCCAAAGGGACAGTGACAAGTGTCATACTAGGAGCATCACTAGGTTCAACACGTGGTGAGTCACTCTTGTTAGGAGGATCTTCATTGTTTTAATAATCTAAGCTCATGGAAGAGGAAAACAATAAATTAAACTCATTATGCACTTCCTCATCAATCTTAGCATTCTCATCATCATCATCATCATCATCGAAGTTAATCATAACAAGAGGACTAATGATGATGTCCATTGAATTTTCAAGTTCTTGTTGTGGTGAAGGTGGAGAATCATAATGTATTGTGTGATTTGGTGTTAGATCTTGGTTTTTTTTTCGTTCTTTTCTTCTAACTAATGAGAAATAGCATGACGTCTATGCCTACGCTCTTTAGCATTTTGGTTTCTTCTTGCATGATTTTCAAGTTGTGATTGTGTAGGAGCAGGTTTATCAACCATTGGTTTATTTTCTTCCTACAAGGGAGGAATGGAAGTAACCATGGAAGGTTGGTCAACTACTTTCTCTTTGGGTTTATAAACTTGTTTGATCTTAGGAGGCACAATAGGAATTGTATAGTTATCTCTTGGTCTCTTATAGGAAGTAGGTAGAGTATTTTTCATGGATTTTTCTTGGTTACTTGGAAGGGATTTTGGTTTAATCATGGCTTCATCAATGATAGGAGTCTCAATCATGGGTTGAGACATGTTGCTAAGGGATAATTTTTCTATGCGCTTTGTGTTACATTGGTGGTTGTCGTTGCACCAAAATATCAACATATTAATGCCCGATACGAGCACCAAATTTATACAAGATCCATAGGAGGCGATTAATCCATGTCACAAACCCAAGTTCCACACTACATAGAGGAGACTAAGGGACACACCATCTTGCAACAATCCCCCCTAATGAAAGTGAGGGGTTTAAACCTATGACCTCAGATCTAATACCAATTATTACATTAGTGGTTGTTGTTGCACTAAAATATCAACTTGTTAATGCCTGATACAACTGCCAAATTTATACAAGATCCACAGGAGGTGGTTAAGCCATGTCGCGAACCCAAGCATTGTGCTACACAAAGGATACCAAGGGAAACATCATATTGCAAAACTTTTCCTTGAACTTTTGGTAATATTTGAAAAATAAGTCCTCGTGAGGCTTAATAGGTTCCATGGGTTTGGGCCAAAAGAAATCCAATGAGAAATTCCCATGGGAAGACACATAATTAAAGCCTCTATGATGCATAGTAAAGATGTCATTGCCAAATGGAAATTTTAAGCATTTATGCACTATCGACAAGACGAAATCCATAGAGTGTAGCCATGGATAACTAAGCTTCACAAAAAATTGGTATGACAATGGGATGATGGAGAATGAGACATTCAATTGTTTTGATCCAAATTTTAAAGGAAGAGTGATAAAACCTATCATAAGGAAAGAAAAACCATTATGTATTTTGATCCATGATTTTAGTTTGTCATAAGAATCTCAATAAAGTTCATGCACAAATAATAATTCCTCAGTAACCAAATTCTCTACACACATGGGATCAATTAGTATCCCATTATTAGGCTTGTAATTGATTCTTTTGGTGATGTAAAGAGGACCATCAGGTGCATGTTTGATTATGTCATTTTGTGAGAAAGCAATGTTCATAGACAAGCTATTTTGGTCCTTACTAGGTTGAATGCCAATGATGTTAACCATAGTATCTATAGAATCATCATCATTATCACTCATGTTATCATCAATCATGTCAACATTCATCACATCATTCTTGTTATCACTAGTTTTCACAAAAGAGATGTTATGATTTGGCATGGGATTAGTAAAAATTTGCAAAATTTGGTTGGGCAGGGCAACAAAATTGTTTCCTTGATCATTAACACCACCAATTTGGATGTGATTAGAATCAATGAGGTCTTGCACGATGTGTTTAAGACACTTACAATGTTTTGTATCATGTCCATTTTATCATTGCTAATGGAAAAATACATTAGCATTATAATTCAGAGGTAAGGGCTTTGTAGGATCAATGGTTCTAACAAGATGTAAGGTAATTAGTTTCTTAACCAAAAGTTGCAACATGATGGAATGGAGGGTATTGTGTAATGGGGGAAATTGTCTATTGCATTCTCTGAATTGATATGGAGTTGTTGTTTTTATGGTAGCCACTTGAGACTCAACATATTGACTTTTTTGAGGCGAGTTTATCTATAAAAAGCTCTTATTTTGTTTCTTGAATGGTTGGAAATTTTTATGGGGCATGGACCCAGATTTCTCAGGGTAGTTAGAGAGATTTTTCACAATTCATGATGTTTAATTGAGTTCTAATAGTCACAAAGAGCCATGCTCAAATTTGTGAAGGAGGGAAATTTCATTATCTCAAGCTTGTCTTGGATTTTGAATTTGTAAATTTTCAATGAAGATTCTTTGAAGATCAACATCATGAGTCTTAATATTGATTTGTGAGTAAAGAAATTGGTATCATGCTATAAAATCAATGATATTTTCATCATCCTTTTGTTTACACTTCATTAAATCAGCTAAGGTCATCTTGGAACCAATGCACACTTGGAAATGGTTGTCAAGGAATGCATCAACATGATCATTGAATGAACTAATTGAGTTATTTGGTAAAGAGAAAAACCATTGCAAGGTATCTTTCAAATACCTAGGGAAAGGTTTAGCCAATAGCTTATCTTTGATGATGAAGTCACTACATAAGGCTTTGTATGCTGAGACATGGTTTCTAGGAATCTCTATACCTTGTGGCATTTGTGCTCTCAATATCTCCAAGGATAATGGATTTATTTATACATAATGTGAAGATTGGCCATTTTGATTTTGGTTCAATGTGGAAATTTGTTGTTGGAGGGATGAAACATTTTGCAAAAGTTGGTTAAGGAAGAAATCATTGGTTGTGTTTTGAGATGGAGGTGAATAAGGTGGAGGTGTATATGTATTTGGAAGAAAAGTGAATTGCAAGTTTGTGATATGTGAGGGGTTAGGAGATATGAGGTTTGAATTCACAAAGCTAAAAGGATTCCTAGTGGAAATACCTAAAGTTGGATTGACATTGCTAGTGGGTTGCCTTGTTGTAGTAATAGTTGGATGAGTGTATGTAGGAATAGAGGCCATAGTTGTAGAAGGAGGAATTTGATTTCCACCTTGAACTTGAGTGTACCCCAAATTTTGAGCACAACTAGCCATTGTAGGAACATGATTGCCAATTATATGGGATATGCTACACACAAATTCTATTCCTTGTTCATTATGAAGAATTTTCCTCATGCTATCTATGATAGGAACTATAGTACCAACAATGTATTCAACACTCACAAAGTTTTGAAGCTTCTCTAAGGCTTCATCCATTTATTTTAGTTTCTCTTGAGGGAAATTAGCAACCATTGTTTCAACATCAGTTACATTGGTTATTGGTAAAGTAGTCATGGGAAATGTGGTATCAAAGCTATGGTTTATAATGGGTTGACTAGTGTTAACACTATGAGTGAAAGAGTTAGAAAACTCAAGATCCTGAGTGGATGTACTAGAACAAGATGGCATGAGTCTCGAGCATCTCACTAAAGTATTGGAAATAGGACACCAAGTTGTGAAGATCATACAAGTTTCACCAAAGAAAAAGTACACCCCAAATGGAGAAAAGGAACTATGCAAATGCAATGAACACCCAAAAGTAGGAATCACAATGCAAGTGTGTAAAAATATTTTGCAATTTTTATATTGGAAACATGATAATTTAATGATTATGCTATGAAAAAGTTGAAAATGATGTCTTTTTAATACCAATTTTGATTTCAAACAATGCACTTAATTTAACCAATTGAACCTAATGCAAGGAAGTACATAATTTTCTATTTTCTAAAATTGAAACACAAATCTAACATCAGAATGAAATGAAGCAAACATAGATAAAATGATGCCCATAAATTTGAAAAACTACCTATACAAGGAAATTTTTTCCCAAGGGTGAATGAGTCTTTGTATAGGGGTTGGAAAAATTAAAGTTTTTGTTTCTAGTTTGATGTTTGAGTTCTCTATTTTAGGTTGTAGACTGTGAATTTTGTGATAGTTTTTTCTAGTTTTAGGTGCCTTAACGCAAGTGCAACTAGTGAAAAATGGTGAGAAAAGTGACAACTTTTGGAATGCAATTTTGAACTGAAATTTGAATCTAAATGACTGAAAGACACTCTTGATGCAACTACAATGTAAGATGTATGCAAAATTAATGCAAAATTTTGATTTTTTTTATGAATTTAAATGATGTAAACATGCAAAACTAAACCTTAAATGTAATCCAAAGCATACTAATGCAAAAAACACTAATGGAAATATAGATGTATGGTTTTGCATGTCTCCAAATTAGAATTTAGGATGTATAATGTTGGGTTCACCAAAATGAAATAGAGGAAAATATGGGAGATGACTAGGAGACCTCAAAATGGGATGTGAGATGAGGGAACTATGCCAAAAGAAAAGGGGCATGTCCACCTAATCACAAATCCACCTTTTCCATTTTCATTGGGAAGAGGGATAGTGCTACAAATGATTAGAATTGACTTAAAACCCTCAAGATGAGTCAACCCTAGATTTGGACACTATGTTGCCTTGACTTCCTTATGACAGAAATGACTGAACATCAGTTTTGAGAGAAGAATAAAAGTTCTTTAAGAATCAAAACTATGAGATCTAACACTTGGAATACAAAGTATTATGATAACACTATTAGAAAGAACAATTAACCAATAGATCCAAGAAGGTTAGGATGGTGTTTACCTAGCTCCAAAAGTGGGTTTCAGGCTCTCTTGAAGGACATATTCGCCCAAGGGTGAATGGGTCTCTATATAAGGGTTTGAAAATTCTTTATGTAGTCCTTAGATCTTGGATCTAACCTTCTGATTCCTCTAGGTTTTCCTATTGAAAATTCAGAAATAAAACCTATAGGTGAGTCTTTGTGTCTTGAAAACTTTGTAAAATGGCACTTTTTATCCAATTCAATTCTTCTTCACCTGTAAATCTGCACATACAAAGAGAGGAGAAAAATGTTTGGTTTTGGTGGATAAGGGTTTTCCTTGGTCAAATCCTAGTTTGGTAATTAAAACTTGATAATGAAATAATGATAAAAATAGAGGAATTGATGAATGAACAAAGCTTGTTACACCTCACCAAACCCTTTAATGGTTGCTGTTAGAGGATTGAAGTCTAACACATCTCTGTAAGGATTGGATCTTGCATCAAATGGATTTATTTCTTGATAGATCTTGATGCTTGAATGCTTGCTTGAAACTTGAAACCTACATCACAATGTTAGCTCCAAAAACATGCATGAACACACATAAATCTTGACATCATGATAGGATCTTGAATGTTGCAATAAATAACTGATAAATATTCTCTCCAATGCTCTTGACAATAATCTTTGCTCTTGTAATGCTTGCATAAAGTGTGTTATATTTGAATTGTTAAAAATACCTTGTATTTATAGGTGTTTCCTTAACTACCTGATAATTAAACACCACAAGTTGACCTTTGCAATTTGAATTTAGATCATTAAAATTACACCAAAAACATATTAAAAAATGGGTTTATGGGTGACCCATTTTCCCTTGGGAAAATGGGTCCTAGGCCCTAAACCTAGAACACACATTTTCCAAGATGTGTAATTAAGTGTGCACATTGATTAAATGTGGGTTTCCCTTTCAGAAAAAAAAAGTTAATTAGGATTGTGAATGCATAATTGGTCCAATTAAGGCTTAATTAAGTCCAATTGATAAAGGGGATGCAAACATAGTGTGAAAATGTAAAGGTGTACATTTTTCTACACTACAGTTAGTGAGAATAAATTGCATTTTCAGATTAGGTTGCATAGTTATTTAAATTAATTAAGTACACATTAAATTCAATCAATTTTCAAGGAAACAAAAGAATAAAGTTCATGGAATATTGGCTCTCCTTTTAGGTTGTTAGCTAATCTTATCACCTTATCGGCTTGACTTCTAATGTTGATGCGAAGAAATATTGATCTTAGTGATCTAAACACTAGGTTTAGTATCTCTTTTTCCACATCACAAAGTGACTTGATTATTTGATTCAAAATGATATATTTTTTAAGGGTATTTGTGTATTCCAAGAAGCTCAATGAGGGAGAATTTGATGAAGAATCATAATGATGGTTGAGAATGAATTTTTGGAGTAGATAAGACTATGACATTTTCAAATGAAAAATATTTTTGGTTGCAAATATACTGGTACATGAGGAATTTTTCTAGATCATAGAATTATCCAAGTTAAAAAGGGAGTAATCAAAATGTTGATTCTTTTTAGCCATTACTAATTCTAGAGAGACCTTGGGAATATATAAATAAGGATTTGTATTGGGATTGCTAAGAATTAAGACAAAATATACTTCATTATTTATGGTAGCTCTAAATTTTTTTCTAAGATAAAAAAATAATTTTATATAAGAAAAATAATGATGTTTTACACATACTTGATATATTTTTCAAGGATTTTGTGAGGTTGCATGAGTTTTCAAGGATTATAGTTCCATATATGTATACTAAGTTTTTTGGTTATTATTGGAAGACAATGTGAAAGAAAATGAAGCCACATTTTAAATTCATTTCACCATATCTCCCATAGAAAAATAGAGGTTGTAAAGAGGAGTTTAAATAAAGTTTTCAGATGTTTGGTTGGAGAAAAAGTAGGAAAATATAATATGGTTTTAGCATAGGTAGATTTTCCATACAATGCTTTAGTAAATAAGTTACATGGAAAACATTATTTGTAGTTGCATATGATAGTAGTCCAGGAAAAATATTATATTTGAGAGATATCAAAATTGAGGTGAAGAGTTAATAAGTAGAGGAATTTGTAGAGCACATGAAGAAATTGCATGTGAAATTAAAGAGTCAGTTGATAATAATAAATGATAGATATAAAGATAAATCTTATGAGAAAATAAGACAAAAGGAATTTTTGATTGGAGATGAAGTGATGGTATATCTCAAGAAGGAAATATTTCTAGATGAAACACATAAGTTGAAAATAATGAAGTTTGTTCCTTGCAAAATTATGAAAAGGTTTGATTCATGAAATGCCTATGAAGTAGAGTTAACAAAATAATTGAGGATATCATCACTATTAAACATTGAAAATATATATTAGTACAATGAAGGAGAGTTAGGATTAATGACACACAAGTAATGGTAGAATCAAATAATACAACAATAAAATGAGGAGATTGAGGAAATTTTGGATTTTAATTTTGGAAGAAGCACTAGAAATAGGTAGTATGAGGAGTATTTGGTGAAGTGGAAAGAAAGGTCTCAAGAAGATTAATCTTATAATTCTAAGTTCGAGGTAGATTATCTTGGTTTCCCTCTCGCCATTGAAAATTTAGGTACTCAGTTTTTAAGCAACCTTAAGTGTTTGATGTAGGAAAATCCCAGAGCATAAGAGCAATCTTGCATCACTTAACAAAAAATTTTCTTTCACTTTTTTGTTTTATTTCTAAGTTTTCATTTGCATTCAAATAATTAGTTAGTCACTATATTTCCTACCAAATTTCAACACACTTGTAAGACCAACTTCAGGGTTGGGAATTGTGGACAAAGATTTTGGCTCCCTAATACACTCTTGCACTTTTAGGGTTTTTCACCTAAAAGGAGAGAGATGGGCCAAAATGGCCAATGTCCTCATTCAATATTAATGTATGAACATGGATGAAATATGCCTAAATACTGTTGGATGTTGTGGTTGTGTTGCTGATATTTGGTTGTCATTGATGTCCACACTATTAGCAATGTTGTATTGAAGGTTGTATATGTCGAGGATATTGAGAAAATTGTTAAAGAAAGAGTTATAGGTTGCTAGTGGAACAGTGAAGGTCATGAAGGTGTCTTGCTCAGTACATTGAAGATCAGTTGTTGTGGACTAAAGGGTTTATTGCTGAGAGTATCTAGTCTACCCACCAAAATTTTTAGAGGTTTGCGTGAAGTTTTGATCATGTTATGAATATTTGTGTTCTGATAGTTTTTCTATGGTTTATGTTAGTGCTCTTAATTGAAGTTTGTGTGATTTTGGTAATTTTTGTTGTTGTGGATGCTTCTCTATTAGAACTTGTTTCTTGTGGATGCTTCTAGATCATTCTCTATCCTTTTTGTACGTTCACATTGATCGATGTGCTTATGGTCAAAGTTTTTTCTCGTGTGTGTTCGGGTTTTCATGTTCTTGTACGACATGATGGTTATAACGTGTTGTGGATCCATGGAGATTTAAATTTGAATGTTTGGAACACTCAAGGATGTTGTTTTAGGTCACATAATAATATTAGCTAATGGTGTTTGATTCACATTAAAAAATTATTTGTAAATTTGGGGCCGACATTGTAAATATGTTTTATATTTTGGCCGACAAAGTTGTTGATGTAAATCCAGGTTGCAGATATATAAGAATTTTTGTTTGTGCGAAGTTAGTGAGTGTGTGTGAGGAAGAGCCAGAGAAAGAGCAAGTATGAGAATAAGTGATCTATTCATCTGATTGCAGAGCAGAGCATGAAGAAGTTTGAGCAAAGTGTGAAGAAGTATTTATGTGCTTAACTAGAATTATAATCAAGCTTTTATAGAAGCTATTTTCTTAGTTCATACCCTGCGGATCTAATATGAATTGTTTTGTATTCTTGGGAAGTGATCCCTCTTGTATTTGAGCAATGAGCTCTAGGCAGTGTGCCTAAATGCATGTGCATTCCCATTATTTTTCATTATACTTTTAACAAGGTATAATATTGTGGACTAACATCCACCATGGTTTTTCCCCTAACAGGGTTTCCACATAAAAAATATTGGCGTTCTCTGTGCTTCTAATGTGTTGATTGTCTATGGTTTATTGTTCTTTCATCAGATCTAAGATAAAGTTAAGTTTGAAAATTTTAAGTATTTTGTGACAACTGATTCACCCCCCCTCTCAATTGTCTGTCCTTGTTTTTCCAACAATTGGTATCAGAGCAGGTTCCTCTAAAGAATTTTAAAAGCTTGAGGTGATCCATGATGGCATCATACAAGAAGGATAACCCTAGATTTGATGGAACAAACTACTCACTATGGAAAAACATAATGGAATGTCATTTGAGATGTTTAGGTGAACACTTTTGGAAGATCACAAAAAATAGATATGCTATTCCTCAGAATGGTCCTTCCACTCCTAATGAAATTAAAGAGGCTGAGAATAACATCAAGGATATCGAAGCTTTGTTGAGTGCTCTGATGGATTTGAAAATGAAAAATGTGATAGGTCTGAAGATAGCTCATGAGATGTGGACAAAGTTGGAAATTTTGTATGAAGGAGATGCACATGTGAAGATGTCTAAGCTACAAAGTTTGAAAGGAAAGTATGAAAATTTAAAGATAGGTGAAGATGAAAATATTTCTTCTTTTATGTAAAAAGTAAATGAGCTAGTGATGAGTATTAGATGTGTCAGTGGTACCTTGGAAGAGGAAAAAATTGTAGCTAAAGTGCTTAGATCATTGCATCCCTCTTACAAAGAAAAGGCTCGGGCTATTGAAGAAATCAGATCAGTGACGAATGTGACAAGAGATACACTGATTGGTAAATTTTTTTCCTTTGAGTTGAGTGAATTTGGTGAATCTATTTCCAAGACTAAATCTGCATTTAAGGCTACTATATCTAGAAGAAACAAGCAAAGATATAACTCAAGAGAGTGTTCCAAGAAGTCATTCAAGAATGAGGAAGAAATGAAATAGCTTGAAGATGAAGAAAGAGAAGTAGAAGAGTTGGAAGCACTAATTGTGAAGAAAGAAGGCATAGGACAAGGTAATTATAAAGGAATGTTGCCTATTAAATGTTTCTCTTGCAATAAAATAGGTCATTTTGCATCAAGGTGTCCTAAAAGAGTTCCTAGGTCTAAGCCTAACAAATCTATATTTCAAAAGAAATGTTACTATGCTAAAGAAGGAGTGACTGATGAAGAGTCTAATAAAGAAAATGGAAATGAAGATGAATGGGTGCTCTGCTACCGCTAAAAATTGTCTAGGCGGCTACCGAATCTTCAAAGTTGAAATCTCTTTAACTTAATCGAAGAAAGCATTTATGTTGCCGAAAAAGGATGTCAAATCATGTTTACCTAGTGACAAAAGCAATTTGTAAGCCCCGAGAAGTATGACCGTGGGGTTGTAAGATTTGGAGATAACAATGCTGGTGTGATTCGTGCTAGAGGATCTATTTGTCTTGGTGGTAAGGATAACAATAATGATGTTCTTTATGTTGAAGGATTGAAGCACAACTTGTTGAGTGTTGGATAGATGGTGGACAAGGGCTATGACCTTCAGTTCAAAAATGGAAGATGCAAGATACTCTAAAGTTCGGAAATGTAACTAGTTTTAGGTAAAAGACAAAAGGTAATATTTTTCACCTTCTAATGCTACTAGTGAAAGTTGTTTAATCTGCCTGGCAGATGAAAGCCGGTTATGGCATGTGAAGGATGCATCATGTGAATTTTGACAACATTGTTAAAGCAAGTTCCACCAAGTAGTAGCGAGATCTACCTGCTTAGTAAAGCCTACTAACACAATCTGCAAGGAATGTCAGATGGGTAAAAAAACTAGAGTCTCTTTCTGGAGCAAATAATTTGTTGGAGTTGCTACATACTAACCTTTGTGGTCCCTCCAGAGTCAGAAGTACTCATGGAGAAAGGTACTCCATGTTTATTATTGATGATTATTCTAGAATGATATGGGTTTCCTTTTTAAGAGAAAAATGTGAAGAACTGGAAAAGTTCAAAAGTTTCAAAGTTATGGAAAAGAATGAGAAAGGTTTGAAAATCAAGTGTCTGAGATCTGATAGAGGTGGTGAGTCGCACCTCTAGGGAATTCAATTCTTCGGTGGAAGGAGCATGGAATCGAAGATGCTTATCCGGGTCCCCTATCCCTCAAATGTAATGAAGTTGTAGAGAGGAAGAACAAAATAATTCCGATGCTACTAGAACAATGATGATTGAAGGAAATGTGCCTCACATCTATTGGAGCGAAGTTGTAAGCATCGCTATATACACTTTAAACTCGGGTAAAATGTCAATGGTAAATTCTAAAGACTCTTTTGAACTTTATTTGGTTATAAGCCTACTATTAAATATTTCAAGATCTTGGAAGTAAGTGTTAAATTAAGAGATGAGGACATAGGCAAGTTTGATGCAAGAAGTGATGAAGGAATCTTTCTAGGTTACTCTACTAAAAGAAAGGCCTACCAATGCTATAATAGAAGATTGAGAAAATGGTTGAAAGTGAAAATTCTCAGAGTTGATGAGGACTCTGCTAGATCATCCAGATACTGTGGATATGATTTAGATGACTAGGAAGATAGTACAGACAAAGGAAAGAAGGATCAGACACAGAGTCAACTTCAAATTGTTCTGGTAAATCAAGAAAGTCAGGAAAGAGAGACAAGTGCAAGTGCAAAAGAAAGAACTGAAGAACCAAAAGATTGAGAGAATCCTAAGGTTCTAAGGTATGTCAAGCTAAATCATTCTAAAAATCAAATTATAGGAGACAAGAATAAAGGTGTGAAAACTAGAAGAAAGATTATAGAAGAGTATTTCCTGATTTCCAAGATTGAGCCTAAAGATGTCAATGAAGCTTGTAATGATGAAAATTGGATGTAAGCTATGAAGGAACAACTGATGAAGATTGAAAAAAATGATAAATGGATTCTTGTTCCCAGACCTAAAAATAAAAATGTGATTGGTACTAAATGGGTCTTTTGGAATAAGCTGAATGAATAAGGTGAAGTAGTCCGGAATAAAGCAAGACTGGTATGTAAAGGGTATTCACAAATGGAAGGTATTGATTTTAAAGAAACCTTTCCCCTGTTGCCAAAATTGAAGTTGTAAGATTATTTCTTGCTTATGTTGCATATAAGAACTATAAAGTTTATCAAATGGATATGAAGTCAACTTTTCTGAATGGTGAGCTAGAAGAAGAGGTATATGTTGAATAGTCAGATGGATTTCAACTGACTAACAAGGAATACATGGTTTGTCAATTAAAGAAATCTTTATATGGACTCAAGCAAGCCCCCAAAGCTTGGTATGCTAGACTGGATAAATACTTGTTAAAGATTGGATTCAATAAAGGTACTACTGATAGCAACATGTATTTCAAATTGGATCATGACAAAGAGTTGATTACTGAGGTCTTTTTTGATGACATTATTTTTGGAGTAGATGACAATCTATGTATGAAATTTGCTGATGAAATGAAGAGTGAATTTGAAATGAGTATGACTGGAGAGATGAAGTTCTTTCTGGGATTGCAAGTTACTCAGTTAGACAAAGGGATTTTTATATCTCAGTCCAAATATGTGAGAGAGCTACTAAAGAAGTTTGGCATGGAAGACTCAAAGCCTGTTGGTACTCCCATGGTCATTGGATGCAAGTTAAAATAGAATGATGATTCTCCTAAGGTAAATCAAATAGGATATAGGTCAATGATTGGCAGATTGCTCTACTTAACTAAGAACAAACCAGACATCACGAATGTTGTATGTATGGTTACTAGATTTCAGGTTGATCTAAAAGAGTCTCATGTGACTGTTGTAAAGAGAATCTTTAGATATTTGAAAGGAATAGTTGATTTTGGGCTTTGGTACCCTAAGGATGATGATATTACCTTGAGTGCATATATTGATGCAGATTGGGTAGGATATGTAGATGATAGGAAAAGTACTAGTGGTGGTGCTTTCTTCCTAGCAAAGAAGTTGGTGTCTTGGATGAGTAAAAAGCATAATTCCATTTCTCTATCTACTATTGAGGCAGAGTATATTGTTGTTGCAAATAATTGTACTCAAGTGATGTGGATGAAACAAACACTGAAAGATATCAAAGTAGTATATGAAGATTCTATTTCCATATACTGTGACAACTCAAGTGCAATAAACATATCAAAGAATCCAGTGCTACACTCTAAGACCAAGCATATATCAATCAAATTTCACTTCTTGAGGGAGAAAGTGAGGGAGAAAGAAGTCAAACTGGAGTATGTGCCTACCAAAGAACAAATCACATACATTTTCACCAAACTATTTCCAAAGGATACTTTTGAGTATCTCAGAGGGATGCTAGGGGTGATTACCCCTCCTGATATGAACTAAAGATGCATTTTCTTGCATTAATCTATATGCTTCAAAGCTATATTCTGATCTAGATTGATTTTTTCATGGCTACTACTCAAGGGGGTAGTCAGATGTGCAGATATGTGGTTCAAATCTTGTATATGGGATGATAATACTTATCTTTTCCATTGATGTCAAAGGGGGAGAAAAGCAATGTGAAAAATATTTTTGGGGAGAAGAGCAATTGAGGAGAAGAGTCAGAACCTAAGGGGGAGTAAGTGTAGCTATGTTGATGGTATTTTTCACGTCATGTGTTTCCATCAATGCCAAATGGGGAGATTGTTGGATGCTATGGTTGTTTCTCTGATATGTGGTTGTCATTGATGCCAACACTATTAGCACCATTGTATTGAAAGCTGTATATGCTGGAGGATATTGGAGAAAATTGTTAAAAAAAGAGCTGCGTGCTGCCGCTGGAATAGTAAAGGACATGAAGGTGTCTTGCTCAAGACATTGAAGATCACTTGCTTTGGACTAAAGGGTTTACTACCAAGATTCATTCTATCTACTGAAGTTTAGAGGTTCATGGATGTTTTGATCGCGGTTATGAACAGTTGTGTTCTAACAGTTTTTATGTGGTTTGTATCAGTGCTCCTGATTGAAGTTTATGTGATTCTGGTAATTTTTGTTGTTTTGGATGCTTCTCTGTTAGTTCTTGTTGCTTGTGGATGCTACTAGATCATTCTCTATCCTTGTTGTACATCCGCATTGATCGGTGTACTCATGGTCGAATATTTTTCTCGTGTGTTCAGGTTTTCATGTTCTTGGACAACATGATGGTTGTAACATGTTGCAGATCCTTGGAGATTTAAATTTGAATGTTTGGTGTGCTCGAGGATGTTGTTTAAGGTCACATCATAATATTAGCCGATGGTGTTTGATTCACATTAAAAATTTATTTGTAAATTTGGGGCTGACATTGTAAATATGTTTAATATTTTGGTCGACAAAGTTGCTGATGTAAGTCCAAGTTGCAAATATATAAGAATGGTTGTTTGTGAAAAGTTAGTGAGTGTGTGTGAGGAAGAGCCAGATAAAGAGCAAGTGTGTGAATAGGTGATCTATTCATTCGATTGCAGAGTAGAGTGTGAAGAAGTTTGAGTGAAGTGTGAAGAAGTATTTATGTGCTTAATTGGAACTATAATCAAGCTTTTGCAAAAGCTATTTTCTTAGTTCATAGCCTGCAGATCTAATCCTAATTTATTTGTATTCTTGGGCAGTGAGCCCTCTTATATTTGAGCAGTGAGCTCTAGGCAGTGTGCCTGAATGCATGTGCATTCCCATTATTTTTCATTATACTTTTAAAAGGGTATAATATTGTGGACTAACATCCACCATGGTTTTTCCCCTAATAGGGTTTCCATGTTAAAAATCTTGGTATTCCTTATGCTTACGATGTGTTGATTGTCAATGGTTTATTCTTCTTTCATCAGATCTGAGATAAAGTTAAGTTTGAAAAGTTTAAGTATTATGTGACAATTGATTCACCCCCCCTCTCAGTTGTCTGTCCTTGTTTTTCCAACAAATACAATGTCTAAATGTAGTAAATTGATAAGAGAAATGATTACTTAATGCTAAACATAAGATATGCAAAGTGTTGGAAAACACATTGTGATATGCAAACATGAACTAAATGACCTAGAAATGACCATGAAACAATTTACAAAAAGTTGTAAAACTGAATGTGTGCACCTGCAGGATGGAATGAGAGTTCAAAATCTTGAAAAATTGACTAGGATACTTACGCTAGGCTAAGTGACTTAGTCCCACTTTCAGGAAAACTACACAAAACCCCGTTTCGGCAAAATGGGTATCCAAATCTACAAAAACCTCTAAAAAATAGGTTCAATGGGACTAAGTCACTAGTACTAGTGACTTAGTCCACTTCTAAATTTCTAAAAATTCAAAAGTGGAAACAAAAGCCCTTGGTCTGCACTTTGGTTCTTGATAGGTGTCCGCTTTCGAAACTCTAATTTTTAGACCTGAAAGTGACTTTTTGTCGATATTTTGGCTTGGTCAACAAGGAGATGTATTCAAGAAGTCTTCAACTAATATTTAATGATCTTCAAACCCTCAAAGTGCCTAAATTTTCAAACACACAATGAAAGAGAAAGAAATGGTGAATGTTAGGGCATGGGGGTTTGCCTTGGTCAAACCCCTTTTAGGTAATTAAACCAAAATAGAGAAACAATGAAATGAACATGAAAAAATGGATTTAGATACTTCTCATGAGGTTTGATCTTGAATTTCTGTGACAATAGTTGAAGAATCTTCCCTTGAATGTCTTAGGAAGCTATCTTGGTGACTTGGAATGACAAAACCATAGCTTGCTTGACTTGAGAAAATGATGAGTGATGAATGAATGATAAGAGATGTGTAACTGAGTTAAGAGATTATGAATTAGGGTTTAGAGACTTGATTTTATAGGCAATTCACCTTATTTACCCATAAATTGGATCCCTAAGGCTAACATGAAGAAAGAATAAACTTAAATTCCAAAATTTCCCTCTTAAACATCGAAAATAGACCAAATTGGACTAATTTGCCAAGCTGGGAAACTTAGTCCCACCTGGTAGGGACTAAGTCACCTAGATGGGTGACTTGGTCCTAGAGGATCCCTTTTGACAACTGGAATGATGGGGAATGAGAAATTTCAGTCCTTATGTTGATTTCATTGTGTATTTGATTAGTTAAAGCCTTGGGATGCACAATATGGGGAAATATGGGCCTATTGATGATGATGTAAAGGGTAATTAGGGAATGGGACACAAAATTCAATGTGAAAGGGTGATTAAATATGCTTTACAACACTAAAATGAGGTCCACTTAGCCTGGAAAGGCACAACATCCAATGTGAATGTGTAAGACACATTACAACACTAGATCAAAGTCAAGTTTAATTTACAAGGCTTATAGATTGATGTGATAATGCATTTAAATACATTTTTCAACATTGAATTAGGGAAATATGGGTCCATTAAGTCTAGAGAAGTGTGAAAGCCTTTTACAAAACTTTACAACACCTTCACAAGACATCGCTAAATGCATTTTATTCAGTTTGCAAGGGTCCAAGACCTAGTGTGGACATGTAAAAAACATCACAACACCAAATCAAGGCCTCATTAAATCCAATTTATAATCAATTATTCCCAAATCAAGTAAAGTATACACTTTTTGGCGACACATTAAGCCCCCACTTTAGTGAGAGGATGAACTTGCTTCAAACTCATGCTAAAGTAGGCATTCAAGAGGATTCCAATCGTACCAATGTGGATGGAAAAGAATGACAAAGATCAATGGACATTTCGCAAGCCCCTAGGATCTAAGATCCTAAGTCAAACCAACATAAGCGCAAAGGACACATGCAAGGTGAATAATATGCAGCAAGACAAGATACATGATCATATAATGGCAAGAACTAGAAGGAAATGAAAATGGGGTGGATCAAGCTTTGACTGGTTGTCCAACATGTTGTGGATTAGATCTAGGCTTGTTTGTTTGGAAAGAAAATGCATACTCACTTTGGGGCAACGAAACTCTTGGCTGTCCGTTGGGTGAGAAAGCCAAAGTATACTCACTCTAGGGCCATGGAACTTTGGTTGTCACTGGGAGAAAGCCCAAGTATACTCACTCTAAGACCATGGAACTTTGGTTGTCTATGGGGTGAGAAATCCAAAATTGAGGGCAATATATGGCCGATATGTGCCTGAAACACAAACACATAGGTGGTTATGGGAAAATTCATGCCTTGGAATGGGTTCTGCTCAACCATATCAAAGTACCTTTGATAACCTTTAATAAGGTGCCACAAATGAAAATGATTTTTGAGCTCCATTTAGGTAAGAAAACTCGTATGCTTGACACCACATACAACAACAGACATGAGACCACAAGCATGCAAGTTGTTATGCAAGGTGGCCATATGGAAATTGTTGTAAATGGAAAGGGTATGTGTAGGATCATCATGAAAAATAGGCTCTTAAGTGGCTTAAAAATCTTAAAAAGCTGATTTAGGAAACTCTGGACTAAAAATTTGAATAAGTTATCTATATTACTCAAAAATATGTAAGAATAGAATCTATAAAATTGGAATGTAGTTTCTAAACTACTAAGTTTATTTTAAAAATCTATTTGGTGAAAATTTGAAATTTCAATGCAAGTAATTCTAAATTTCAAGGAAGAATTAAGTAGGTGTCTGTCTAACCGCCCTAACCACAATAAAATGATAATATTTTTTTATAAGATTTTAGATATAAGTAGAGGACTCATGTCCAATGTGATGCATATTTTTTTGTAATTTTTTTCCAAGTAAATAATTAATTATGAATTTTTTTATTACAACTTTTAAAAAATATAAAAACTCGTATGTCTGACCACCTTAACTTGGTCAAAACTTCATGAAATTGATTTTTAATTCTATAGTGTGAAGCATAGAATGTAACACACAATGTTTTGGATTCAAAAATGTGATATCATTCAAAAGCTATAGATGTTTTTCAATCAGCCTATCAATCAGGACTTTAGTCGTAGCTCAAATAGAAAATTAATAATAATTTATTAAATTCAAAGTAAAGCATAATTTATATTGGTGAAAGCTAAGAATCTCCTTTAAAATCCCTTCGCTTTCATCAATTTTGGTTTAAAAAAAGTTGTCAGCCACATACCCTACACTTACCCATCATATCACCACTTTTTAACCCATCATGATCCTGCACATACCCCAAAATAGTGCAAAGAATGTTCAAAGGGATTTTTCTTAGTTTGTGCAAGGTATCATCTTAGGGAACATTGTGCTTAATGTCTCTAAGAGAGGATAAGTGAAAATGGTCTCATCTTGTTTCCAAGAGAGGACAAGTGCAATGTCTCATCCTGGGCAACATTGTACTTAATGTTTCCAAGAGAGGAAATCACAAGAAAAAGAAAATCACACAATGAAATGTGAGTGTGGATGTATGCCCCCACTTTAAAGCAGTTGCTAACACCATTACCGTGAGAAATTGCTTTAAAGTAGAAGGAGACATGAGAGCTTACTTGGAAATCCCTATGCCAAGTCATATGTTTCCGATAAGCTATGTCATGAAAGGGGGGTAGTATGTCACATGCGAGCCAACTTAAGGCATGTCTTCCACATCTCAAGCTTGCTCTTATATTTTCATGAAAGGTTAATGATTAGTCAAAAGAGGCAATGACAAGTGACATATGAGGACAAGGCTACCTAACCCCTTGCCCCCACTTAGTGCAAGAAAAAGGTGAGCCGAAATGATGGAGAAGATGCAAGGTAGAGTGAAAATTAGTATCAATTAGAGGGATTAGGTGCCCCCACATAAGGAAGAACACCAAACTCTATAAAATGTTGTATTTTAGAACTCAAAGCCTTACATTCATTAGTAGAATGATTATGAACTCTATGATCGGCGCACAATGAATTCTTGTAATAAAATTTCTTTCGAGTTCTTGAAAGAAGGGTGATCAAGTGATCTTGGAGGATTCTTGACAAGATACCTTCTTGATGATCAATGGTAGAAGGTGGTCCTATAGTTTGTGACAAAGATGTTTCTTGCTTAGTACAAGATGTCATACTTATGCAAGATTGTTTAGATTGCAAGATTTTGTTCTCTCCTTGGTAAGAGGGTGTAAAATCTAATGAATGCAATTCATGAGTGTTTTGCGAGATGATATTGACATGAAGCGAAGAGTTATTGGTTTGTTTGATTGGTTGTGAAGGAGAACAATCAAGAACACTAGTGTCTATCAGTTCATGATGCATTATAGTTAAAGTTGAATTAGAAGAATGTTGTGTGAGTCTTGACATTGAGTGAAAGCTTGAAAATTTCTATCAAAGGACAATACCCAAGGCCATAAGTTGCTTGTTGTGTTGTAGGATCGATGGGGACATAGAAACCTTGTTCATTAGCACCACATACTTTTCCACTATATCCAAGTTGTTTCATAAGTTTGCAACCTTTTCCATAAAGATTTTTCATTGCTTTTGAATCAGGTGGTTGTTTATTTTATGTTCATCAAAGGTTGTGTAATTTGTTGGCTTTTGTTCTAGAGTGGTTGAGGCAGATGTGTTCAAAGGATCATCCATGAGTGGTGGTGTGAAGTATAAGGAACCGCAATCATCATTTAATATCTTCATGATTTGTCCAATACATTGTTGTTTGTCTTTTTGTTGCATGGGTTCCACTTGTATAGTTGGTGTTAATGTGTTTAAATGATTGGATTTGTTTTTCTCAATATTCAAACAACTATTTGGATTAGGGTCAGCTTCAAGTATGTGCACTTGGTTGTTGTGAATGCATTTCATTTTTTGATGAAGAGTTGAAGGTACACCATTCATTTCATGAATCCACGACCTGCCTAGAAGAAGATTATATGAAAGATTATGAGGCATGACATGGATCGGTGTTTGCAATGTGGCCACTCCAACTGTAATAGGTAAAGTGATCACAACGAGCTGTTTCTTTTCTTCATTGTCAAAGCCCTTAATAGATAAAGAATCGGGTTAGATTTTTTATTTATCCACATGAAGCCTATCCAAGAGGTTTACGCTACACACATTAAGAGTGGAGCCATTATCAACAAGGGTTCACTTTATCCCTATCATTTTGTATTGAGAAATGATATTGAAAGCTTCATTTTGTTTTTGCACGTCCAAAGGGGGGAGTTCACTTTGGTAGAAAACAATGTCAAAATTCAATCCTTTAATTATAGTTGCTATGCCATTTGGTTGCACATTAGAAGGAATAGGAACTTGTTGTAAGGCCGTTTGAAGCATAGTGTGATAGGTAGGTGAATTTTGGAGTAAATTCCACAGGGATATCTTTGCAGGAGTGCTCTTAAGTTGTTCAACAAGATCATACTCCCTTAATCAAGGAGGAGAAGGAAAATTAGGAAAAGGTAATGGTGTTGGTGGGGGTTGTGGTGGTCATGGATTTTTTCTAGTGTAGTGTGTGTGAGCAACAACATCATGATTAGGTTGGGGGTATGTGCAAGATCATGATGGGCCAAAAAGTGGCAATATGATGGGTATGTGGCTAATGACTTCTTTTTTACCCAAAATTGATGAAACGAAAAGGGTTATTAAAGGAGATTCTTAGCTTTCCACCAATATAAATTATGCTTTACTTTAAATTTAATAAATAATTATTATTCATTTTTCTATTTGAATTACATCTAAAGTCTTGATTGATGGGTTGAATGAAAAACATCTATAGCTTTCAAACGGTATCATATTTTTTGAATCTGAAACATGTGTGACATTATATACTTTGCATACTATAGGATTAAAAAAAATTGAATTTCATAAAGTTTTGACCAAGTTAAGGTGGTTAGACATATGGGTTTTTATATTTTTTAAAATTTGTAATAAAAAATTTGTAATTAATTATTTACTTGGAAAAAATTTACAAAAAATATGCATCACATCGTGATATGAGTCCCATAATTTCTATCTAAAATCTTATAAAAAATATTATCATTTTATTGTGGTTAGGGTGGTTAGACAAACACCTACTTCTTTATTTTCCTTTGAAATTTAAGTACTCATGCATTGAAATTTCAAATTTTCACCAAATAATTATTTTAAAAATAAACCTATTAGAAACTACATTCAATTTTCTACAGATTCTATTCTTACATATTTTTGAAATAATATAGATAACTTATTCAAAATTTTAAATCAATTTTCCTAACTCTAATTTTTTTGAATTTTTTGTCACTTAAGGGTTTGTTTTTTCCATTCTCATGATGATCCTACACATACCCTGGGTAAAGGGTAAACTTGGGTAAATAGGTGGAGGTGGAGGTTGATATGATAGAGGGTAAAGAATGAGTTCAGGTTGTTGTTGAGTTTGTTGTTTATGTGAAGGTGGGTAGATAATTAGAGGGTTCTTAGGATGTCCCACAAGGTATGTATGAGGTCCATTGATCGAGGGAGATCTAATGGACACTTGTTCATTCATAACCTCAACGGTCTTGGTTTGATGTATCTCTAATGAAGGGAAATCTAGAGTCACCTTTTATCTAAGGAAGACATATTACTATTGTTTTTATTTTCTTGCACCATGATATTCTCCCTAGGAGGAGAGTTTTTAGGAGAACAACAAATCAAATGTTCTTGACATTCATGGATTGATTCTTCTAAAATGACTTCATCGCAAGTAGGGGAATGACCACTGATTGAATTTTCGTGCTCGATAAGTGTTTTCCTAGGTGAAGGGGGAAAACTAAGATTCTCATGACTGTCATTGATTTTGTTTTCTAACAAAGTATCTTCTTCTCAATTAGGAGAGATACTAGAATAACAACTGTTATTGTCATGATTACCTATGGTTGTGTTAGGTTGGTTATGAATGTCTTGTCCACTAAGAGAGGTAAAAGGAGAGAAACAACTAGGATTCTTAAAACTCTCATTAATTGATTCTTCTACTAAAATATCTTCATCTCCAAGAGGAGAGATGTTATGAGAAGAACAAGTATGATTGTTAGGAATGGGGTGATCCCACAATAGTGGTTTACAATTTTTGGCCAAACTGGACACTGAAATTATTTTTTTAAACTAAATCTTCACATTCGGGCACCTATAGTGGCTAAACCATGAATAATTTGAAGATGATACAAACTAGAGTTCTGTCACATATTTTCAGAGATTCTGTGTAAAAAATATTTTTCAAAATTTTGAATTAGATTCAAATTTTTTTCCATCTCCCACCTAAACTATTTTTTAGAAACATCATTTTAAAAGTGATCGACAATCAGATAACACAACTTTTTCCATGAAGGATAAAAATTCTAATTCTTTTGAATTTAGATTTTGTAACTCGACATCTAGTGCCTGCACTTGTTGAGTAGTTTTTATTGAATATTTTTCTTTAATCAAGTTTTGAAGTCGTCCAATTACAATTCGCATATAGGACCGTGATAACGTGACATTTTTCAGACATATCGGAATTCATTTTTATTTTTTGTTGATCAAGGACTTGAGAGGAAAATCATATTTTTCAATTTGTTTTTGATAATATGCTATTTTCCACATGTGTAGAACATAGAGCTTGATTTTCGATGAAAAACCTATGTTTGATAAAACTAAGAAAAAAAATACATAATAAAACCAAAACATATTAAAATTATATTCGTTGGATAGCTTGTTTTGAGGACTACCTGATTCCAGTTGGGTTTGTGAAGATTCCTCCATTTTCATCCTCAACCCGAGCTCTGAAGTGCCAAATTTTAGGTTTTTTGTGTCTTAGGGAGGGGATGAGGATTTAGGGGGCTTCGTACGAACCCATAGGGGTTCGAGCAAACCCCTAGGGGTTCATTCGAACCATGGTTCACTCAAAACTAGGTTCGAGTGAATTCTTCATAAGTTCCTTCAACTTTCTATATGTACTTTTTTTTTTTTGCTAGCTTTTAAGGGGTTCGGTCGAACCCAGGTTCAATTGAACCCCTTTTTGGTTTGGTTGAACTTCTAGGTTCGTACGAATCCCCCAAAATCACTTTTTTTGCCATGGGGTGATTTTTTCTTAGTTTTCCTTCCTCCATCAAATTGTAAACCACTATTGTGGCTTCACCCAATGTTCAAAGTTGTATTCTCTTCTACAAAAACACTCTCATAGGGAGGGGATAGGAAGTTTTTCTTAACGTGTCTAAAGATGTAAGAGATTAACATTGTTTGAATAAAAATGAAAAGCACTTGTAACCATGTCATGCAATGTTTCAACAATATAAAAAATGTATATATGCAAGGATGAAAAACATTTTGGTCCAATATATGCAAAGTTTTAAGAATGCAAACAATATATATGCAAGAATGAACAACACTTTTAACAAACTTATGCAAAGTTTTATGAATAGAAATAGTGTATATGCAAAAGTAAAAAGTACTTTTATCCATGTTATGAAATTTTTTAGAAATGTGAGCATTTTCAGATCTAAGGATGTTTGTAATTGAAATGATTTCAAAAATTACTACCCTAAATTGATGTTTTTGAGCTAGATGCATAAAACCAATGTTCTTGAAACTTTCTAGACTTATAGTATATGATACTAGGAGGCTTAAGAAGCACAAAAATGAGCTTTCTATTGCTGTATCAGATAGTGAAAAATATAGACTAGGACTAAATCACCCAGACTGGCAGATTAGTCCCAGTTAGGATTTTTTTCAAAAATTTCAAAAATGGATTTTGATGCTTTTTAGTTTGTATGATGCAGACCTAAGATGGAGATGCAAAATTTTAGAAATTATCAATGAAATTATATGCAATAATGCAAGCTAAATAAGCTTTTCACTAATGCAAGTATTTGAAACCCTATAATGCAAAACAATGCAAAACCTAACACAATGTTGATGCAAGCTATACCTAGGATGATAAAGGACTCCAAATCAGAAAAGAAAAGTATTCAAAAGTTAGGTTCACCAAAATGTGGACAAAGATTTTGGCTCCCTAATACTCTCTTGCATTTCTAGGGTTTTTTACCTAAAAGGAGAGAGATTGTCCAAAATGTGCAATTTCCTCATTCAATATTAATGTATGAATGGATGTAATATTCCTAAATACAATATCTAAATGTAGTAAATTGATAAGAGAAATGATTATTTAATGCTAAACCTAAGGTATGCATTTGAATTTCTGGAAAACACATTGTGATATGCAAACATGAACTAAATGACCTAGAAATGACCATGAAACAAAACAAAAAGCTGCAAAACTAAATGTGTACACATTGAGGATGGAATGAGGGTCTGGAATCCTAAAAAATTAACTGAAAATCTTGACTGGGACACTTATGCCAAGCTGTGCGACTTAGTCCTCGTTTTGGCCAAATGGGTATCCAAATATGCAAAAACCTCTAAAAAATAGGTTTAGTGGGACTAATTCGCCAGTACTAGTGCCTTAGTCCACTTTTGAATTTTAAAAATTTGAAAGTGGAAACAAAATACCTTGGTCTGCACTTCGGTTCTTGACATGTGTCTACTTTTGAAACTCTGGTTTTTAGGCCTGAAAGTGACTTTTTGTTAATATTTTGGCTTGGTCAACAAGGATATTTCTTTAACAAGTCTTCAACCTAATCTTCAATGATCTTCAAACCCTCAAAGTGCCTAAATCTGCAAACTTATAATGAAAGAGAAAGAAATGGTGAATGTTAGGGCATGGGGGTTTGCCTTGGTCAAACCCCTTTTAGGTAATTAAACCAAAATAGAGAAACAATGAAATGAAACATGAAACAATGGAGTTAGATACTTTCTATGAGGTTTGATCTTGAATTTCTGCGACAATAGTTGAAGAATTCTCCCTTGAATGTCTTAGGAAGCTATCTTGGTGACTTGGAATGAAAAAACCCTAGCTTTCTTGACTTGAGAACATGATGAGTGATGAATGAATGATAAGAGATGTGTGAATGAGTTAAGAGATTATGAATTAGGGTTTAGAGACTTGATTTTATAGGCAATTCACCTTATTTACCCATAAATTGGATCCCTAAGGCCGACATGAAGAAAGAATAAACTTAAATTCCAAAATTTCCCACTCAAATCCCGAAAATAGACCAAATTGGACTAATTCACCAAGCTGAGCGACTTAGTCCCACTTGGCAGGGACTAAGTTGCCCAGATGGGTGACTTGGTCCCAGAGGAGCCCTTTTGACAACTGGAATGATGGGGAATGAGAAATTTCAGTCCTTATGTTGATTTCATTGTGTATTTGATCAATTCAAGCCTTGGGATGTACAATATGGGGCAATAGGGGCCTATTGATGATGATGTGAAGGCTAATTAGGGTTTGGGATGCAAAATTCAATGTGAAAGTGTGGTTAAATACACTTTACAACACTAAAATGAGGTCCACTTAGCCTGGAAAGGCACAAAATCCAATGTGAATGTGTAAGACACATTACAACACTAGATTAAAGTCAAGTTTAATTTGCAAGGTTTCTAGATTGATGTGATAATGCATTTAAATACATTTTTCAACATTGAATTAGGGAAAGATGGGTCCATTTTAAAGTCTAGAGAAGCATGAAAGTCTTTTACAACACCTTCACAAGACATCGTTAAATGAATTTTATTCACTTTGCAAGGGTCCAAGACCTAGTGTGGACGTGTAAAACACCTCACAAGGCTAAATCAAGGCCTCATTAAATCCAAGTTATCATCAATTATTCCCAAATCAAGAAAAGTATACACTTTTTGGCGACACGGGAATACATGTTCTACATTGATCCAACAATGTCATTTTCTATATTTAGGAGATTTTGATCACTTGAAAGACATATATCAATTTTTGATCCATTATTGGACATAACAAAATAATAGACAATTTTATTGTTCAAGGCTTGTAGCACATTTTTGAAGAATGTAGTAACAAAATAATATGATTACATGTTTGATAGAACTAAGAGACCTTATGACATGAATTGCATTAAGATTCATTGATCCATCATCACCTCATTAATTCTAGAATATTCATTTGCATATTTTATAAGGCATCAAATTTTGCACCACCTTATGACTAACTGAGATCACCCCTAATATAGAAGTTGTTATATAAAAATTATTCACGATCATTGGAATGCAGTCAAATAGATAGCTAGGAATTAAGATTTGGAGCTCGATACTTCATACTTCATATTAATATCATTAAAGGTCTATAAATTCCCATATCTGTAATCAAATGGTTGATACCTAACATGTTGGAAGCCCCCTAGAATAAATTGCAATTAAATCATTACTTAAAATCAATAAAGATCATATTAATATTTTTCTATTTTATTATAGTTTTACTATGTGTTGGTTCCTTTCACTACATTGCTGGACAATTCTTCATTGGACTTTCCATCAATGACTACATCATAGGGTAGAACATGTTTATGTTGTAGGATTGTTATAACAATTTCTTATTCCCAATTAGAGGTAGGAAAGTACATCCATGGACTTCATCATAGGCCTTCCAAATTTAAATGATATGGATTGTATTTATGTTTTGATGAAGAGATTAATAAGATTGTAAACTTGTTTTCCGTTCCTACAAGATTTAGAGCACACTAGGTAGTTGATTTATGTTTTAGAGATATATTTAG
>VDFB02086081.1:392922892-392957080 GCA_007258455.2 Sequoia sempervirens
TACATTAGCTAGAAAGTCTACCATTATATAATTCGATCTATCTACCCACTCAATAAAGAAGGAATCAAGCAACTCTATTGTATCCCATACAACATTTCTGTATTGCTTTAGTCTTTTTTTTTCTGTATACTTTGCCTTAATTTGCGAGACAACTAACTCTGAATCTCTTAGAATAGCCAGCAGCTTTATTTTATGCTTCACCGCTATATTCAATCCAGTTAACAGAGCTTCATACTCTACCACATTATTTGTGCATTCAAAGGTTAACAGGAATGAATACTTAAATGTATTACCTTCAGGTGAAACAAATACTATCCCAGCTCCATTGCCTTCTTGGTTGCAGGCTCCATCAAAATACATTTTCCACACACCATTGTGGTTTCGAGCAGCATGCTTGTCTATAGGATCACTATTAGTTAATTCTGGCTGCACTGGTTCTATTTTGAAACTCCCAAGATCAACATCACAAAAACAGTTGATTTGGTCTTGTGGCACACAGTCAATGAGCTGATTCATCCTCGGCTCCCTGTACAGTTTCACTTCTTGGCCATTTACAGGAATGGTTGCATAAGATAAATCGAACTGGACATTTCCACCAATAGCCGTCGTCCATTGCCTTGATAAAAGCATACCGAATTGTGGAGGGGTGTCTATCACTATTATATCAATATTGTAAGCTACTTGAGGGTAAGTAGCTAACTTGACTTCTACATCTTTCATTATACCAACCACAGGAACAGGTCAGTTATCCATTGCATAAAATTTTCCTTCATATGTATCCACCCACATGCCTAGTTGTTTCATCACTCCTATTGGCATAATATTCATGGCGGCACCAGAATCTATCATATAGTTCCTCAATAATTTATTATTTATGAGTAACATAGTGAAAAAGGGATCAATTTGTGGAGGGCTTGTCAATACATTATTCAAGCAAATTTCTGGGATGTTTACTTTATTCTGCTTATTTTTAGCAACCATTTTATTTTCAGTACTTACATTTTTGTCACTTTCATTTGTTATCAATTGTACTGCACTATCCCTGTACTCCTTAATTTTCATCATTTCTAGAAGTGGGACAGACATCTTTACCTGAGACAAGGCTTGAGTGAAATCAAAAGAAGAACCTTCTGTCTTAATCACTTTCTTTTGTTCTGATGTTTCTCCTTTGTTCACTTCTTTTTATCCTCTACCTGACTGATCAATTTTTTGAATTTCTCTATGTAGCTCTTTTATTGCATCCTTTTGGACAGGATTTTGTTTGCTTTCCTCATGTTGTTTGTTTTCATTTTTCTTTGAAACTCCTTGTACAACTTTCTGATCTTTCATAAAGATACCCCTAGGGACACCTTCTTTCTCATTTACTGTCCTGTTCCTCAACCAGTATTTACTCTTGGCTTCTTCTACTGTAGCAACAATCAATCTTTCTATCTTTTCCTCAGTAAGTCTCCTCACATTATTGTGAGCAGACACCTCAATAGATTGTGGTTCTACATAATCATCCTCAGAGTCAGAAAAAACATGCTGCTTAGCCATATGAACATTGTACCTTTGTTTTG
Organism: Sequoia sempervirens; assembly: GCA_007258455.2. Lineage (NCBI taxonomy): Eukaryota > Viridiplantae > Streptophyta > Pinopsida > Cupressales > Cupressaceae > Sequoia > Sequoia sempervirens. Next base: position 392,924,452 of record VDFB02086081.1, read on the forward strand.
CAACATCATACTCATAACCTCCCTCCTCCGAAGATGAGTACCTCTCCTCAACATGGTGAGAAGCATTTGAAGTTAAGTAGATCATGTGATCTTCTCCACCATCTCCCATTAACACTCCTTCTTCCTGCATTCTCTGAGCTACTACACAATAATCAGGGGAGTGTGGTTTATCACAAACTTCACAAAAATAATTACTATTCACCATATATGTACCCTTCTTCTTCAATGGATCAGGAGTTTCTTTGCTTCTAGGCCTATCTGTTATAGGTTTTTCATCCTTCCAGTTTGTATTATAGGGCATGTCATGCAACCTTGGCCTTGGCCTTTCATTCCTATATGTGTTCTCCTGCTTATATTGATAATTATTATCTTGTTGAGGAGCTCGAGGATTATCTCTCTTATTCATTATCCCAACAGCTTTTCTGTTATTCTCAATTGTTAATGTTATCTTTTGTGCTTCAGCTAAGTCCCTTGGGAACCTGTTTCTCAGCTCATACCCTATTTTAGGGTCAAATGCATTCAGGTAAACACTTAATGCCACAGAGTCTGGTAACTTTGATCTAGGAGGTATTCTATTTTGCAGTTTATTGAATCTTCTGTTAAAATCAAAGATTGAATCATTCTGACCTTTCTGAATTCGCATTAGTTCATGGAGAGCAGTGTCTGGTGCACTCAAATTCCCAAATTGTTCAAGGAATTGATCCTGAAATATTTGGAGAGAATAAATAGAAGTTGTTGCCAGGCTATTGAACCAATCCCTAGCTTCCTCAATAAGGGACATCATGAATAATCTCATATGAAAATCTTCATAAGGTACATCCAAATCCTAAATGAAGGCATTGAAATTCCTTAAATGATCCTTGACTGTGATTGCATTACTTCCTATAAACTTGGGTACTAAACCTCTCCAACTGTTGTCCATGGGATATGGGTATAATTGAAACCCTACTAGATCAAATTGTTTGATCATGGTTGTATATTGATAAGGAGGAGGATTAGGTGGGTGCTGATATTGGTACATAGGGTTATTGTACTGCATATTTTGCTGTGGCACATGACGCTGACCAGGAGGTGGATAATTATTTGTATGTTGTGTGGGAATATAAGGTGGATGATTTGGCTATCTATATTGATTCCCAATTTGATGGTGAGGAATCCTTGGTGGTTCAGAATACCCAACACCATGATTACCCTGTTTATGGGGTGGTACATATTTTGGGGGAAAACCAGATGTGTGAGGAATGTTCTGAGCTTTCTACAGTTTGAATTCTCTCATTGCTTGAATCATTTGGGCTTTTTCCTGCTCTTCCCTTTCCTTTCTCTGAGATTCATACCATGCCCTGACTTCCTCATAACTTAAAGATTCAAAATCTTCTTGATGAATTTCTTGATTAGCAGGTCCATTCTGATTACCTCCCATTTTTTGGTCATATTCATATTCAATTCTAAGTCGTTCAGCTTCGAGTCCAGCTTCAAACTCGGCCTGTTTTCTAGCTTCAAATTCAACATGTTTCTGAGGGTTGTAAAAAGGATTTTTTTGATCTTCCGGGGTACAAGGCTCTTCTGTTGAACTATCTTTCCATGTGTCAAAACAATTCTCACCATAAGGTATTGATGATTTGTCTTTGTTTGTGAAGCACATGTCCCCACTTTTACCCTTACCTTTGTAAGCCTTATCATCTTTATGTGTCCACCTACTATTTCCAGGAGGAGCTCCAGAATGACCTCCCCTAAATTGAGATCTTCTTCCATTCATATTGCAATGTTTAACCAGAGTCGCCACTCACTTTCTTGAAAGTGAGAAAAGATTGTTACTTATTATTCCCAGTGGAGTCTGTATATAGGACTTCTGACTCTATGATTAAGGTGCAGATTCTTTGTTATCCCCAATAGAGTCGCCAATTTGTTGGCTTTGAAAAATGCAGGTTTGAACCACGAAAGGTTGCCAGGCTTTCACAACGTTTTAGGGTAACATAACAAGGTTTGAAACAATTAAACCTTCTACTCTCCAGGTGTTGCTAAACCTAGGCGGGTGTACCTATAACAAATGAAGCAGACTTGAATATTGATCTTCTATTCATGCCTTGATTTTTCCACAATGGTAGATTGGAATGGACAAAATAAAATGAATTTGGTATATATTGTATACCAAAATGAAGACTAAACCCTAATATTCTCAATCAACAGATGTAAAAAGTATGAATGAAACTAAATGATGGAAATGGTGAGACCAGTGCCTTATATAGTATACAAAGTCAAATGAAATCTTAAACAACTAACTTCTTTTTGGAGGTCATTCAAATTGTTTGGCATATTTTGTTTATAACTAGTATAAACATGCAAGATTGTGATTATTAAGTTCTTCTTACTGATCTAAATGAAATTCCTTGATTACTATGATTAATCAAAAGGATTTAATCCTTCCTTGAAAGAACCTATCAACCAATCACATAGATACAGAAAATACGTACTGATAAACCAGACATAAACATGTTATGTTAATTTAGATAACCAAGCAACATCAATCTTAGAGACAACTTAAATAATTCTTTCAATTGGCACAACACAACAATTGACACCAGAATATGCCAACAAATTAGATGATTTTCATTGATATCTCCATGGCTTCAAAACATGAGTCTCAATACAGTGAGCAGCATTTCCACATATTTTCTATTTGCTATCCTATTCTACCTAGCACCACATATTGTTTTCAAAATGGACATTTATACATTGTGAATCTGAGAAAGGGCCAGCATCCTTTTGGAAATAGAAAATACAAATTACAAAACAAAAGATAGAGGATAATTGAGCCTATTTAGCCATAGGAAGTGAGTTTTATTGGGGTGATTGGTCCAAACATCACCTATGAACTGCATTTATCATCCGGCTTATCAACCTTTAAGTTGTGTGGACCTTCTAACTTTAGGCCCTGAACCAGGTAGTTGATCAATGAGGTCTTGGTTCAACCTCCGTTCAATGCCTTCATGCTCTGTATCAGTCCTTTGTTTATTTCCCTTCGACAGACTACTCTCACCAAGCTTTCTACCCTTACCCTTTCCAAAACTAGAAGACTCCATTTTTCAAGCTTACAGAATCAAAATGTGAATAACAGAGAAGCAATTACTTACAGTGTTCTGCTTGAGCTAGACTGAAAAATGTCTCGGTTCTTCGTTCAGCATGCCAATTCACCAGCAATCAATTCGGAAATGAGGAATTGATTAAAAAACTACTATCATTATTGTTTTATCCCATCACGCCATTAATGAAGCACGAATGAAGCCTCCTTTGAAACTGGCACTATCGCATCAATTGTCCTATCGATGAGAAAATTTCAAATCTGGGGCGAAATCCCTTTTCAACGTTTATTTCACAATTCACCAAGACATTTTGTGGTCTTACCGACACTTGATATCAACTTGATGGCTATTACTTATGTTTTTCATGTCGCTGTGACAATTTCAAGTCGGGGAGATATTACATAGACTTTATGGTGCCAAACTGATATGCATTCTTCAAAGCATTTTTCAGTCGTTGAGACATTAATGTTCTCACACTGACCGAAATCTTTTATCTTTATACTCTTTGTCGTAACCTACAAATGTCGGGGAGACGTCTCGCAAACTTCATCCTACTTCACCGAAAGTCTTCACTTTCCTTGGGTCGCCAAGATGAATTTATACTCTTGCCGATGCAATCTTCATTTCACCTGCTTCACTGTGACTTTCAAAGTCGAGGAGATGTTATGTAGATACCTTTGCATCTTACCGATATGTACTCTTCAATGTATTTTCCAATCGTTAAAACAAAATCACCCTTTCACCGATGAATTCTCATTTCGGTGTGACCACCAAGTTTCTCACCGAAGAAATAAACCCAACCATTGAAACAATACTTTCGGCAAGACAATGAACCTTTGTGAAGACTTATTCCGACACCAAATGTCTTACCGAAATCACTCCTCTAGATTACTCCTATTTGGCAAAACTCACCCCGAATTACCTGTCAGTATAATATTCATACTTCAGTGAAACTTATACCGAAAAGTTCCTCTCCCGGCATTGCAAATCTCTATCGGCATAAGTTCTAACTCGACAAGACTCTATAACTTCTTACCGATAGCTTTTGAACATCCTTGAACTTAGTTCGGAAAAACAATAGCCACTTCGCTAAGACCTTCCCCGATGCACACAAGTCTTACCGAGACAATTGCTTGCAAGCCAGTCGGTAAGACAAAATGACTTTGTTATGAGTTCACGCCAATACCAATCAGTCTGGCTGAAATGACCCCTTTATGCATTAGTCGGTATGACATATTGTCTTCGCCCTGACATTACACCGATGCCCCAACATATGTCGATATATATTTTTCTGGATGCCTGTCGGCAAGAAAAATTAGTTCGCCGAAACATTATCCCGAATACCTTTAGCTTGATCAATACACTTCTACATGCACCGGTCAGAAAAACACAATGTATTCGCTATGACTTCACTCCAACAATGATTCCCTTTGCCGAGATGACTCCTTTTTTCGCTGAACAAGCAAATTATCCTGTCGATAGTCTGCAACAAACATATATTATTGAAAAATCAGGTCGGGGGGACTTTTACTATGTCTTGTCGATTCGGGTCTTTTAATGAAAAATGAAGGACTTGATGGACTCAATGAATTTTATGATAGAAAATAAGCAAGACAATACAAAGAGGGAATTTTATTCTTATGATGAGGACTCAATGTTGGAACTCTTGAATGCAATAGACTGTAAAATTTCAAATTTTATAGTTCTAACATAACCATTAGCTTGAAAAGTAATATTGTGTCCTTTGTTTCACATCTGATTGATTATGCTTTGAACCTTTTGCATAGATGATATCCTCAGTTCTACTTTTTCCATCAATTTTTATAGCACCCTTTCCACATTTTTTTGTTGAATCATCACCACAAAAATTAACATCTCCACAATTAATCTTCTTAAGAATGATGAACCTTTTCTTGTCAACATTCATGTGGTTAGAGAAACCATTATCAATTACCCAAGCATTTGCTTCATCTTTTGCATTAAAGGCAATCCACACAACCATAGATCTTTCATTATTTTTGTCAACTTCCAAGGTACTAGACCTCTTACATTTTCCAATATCACCCTTTTGGTCTTTTAGAGCCATGAATCTAGGGCTTCATCATTTGAATCATTATCATCATGTTTTGAGGAATAATTGCTCTCCTTGGAATATAAACTCTTTTTTAACTTATCCCTTTTGTTACCATCATCTAATTCTTTATAAGGACGTTTAGATGAAAAATGACCAATCCTCTGACAATTAAAAAACTTGAAAGGTAACTTACCTTTGTATTATCTAGTGCCTTACTTCAATCTTCTCACATAATTTTGCTTCAATCTCATCAAAGTGATCATCCTGATCAACTCCTTCATCTTCTATCTTTTTACTAATTTTGAATGCAGCTTCCTTCTTTGGAACATCTTTGTCAAATTATCTCATTTCAAAGGTTGTGAGAGCACCAAAATTTTCATCTACTGTGTACTTGTCCAATTCCTCATACTCTTGAATAGTAGATAATTTATGACTATAAGCTTTAGGGAGAGATCTCAAAACTTTCTTCACAATATCATCTTCTTTTACTTCTCCACCAAGACCAGTGATGCCATAAACTACTTCATGCACCCTGAGCATATAACTTGCAATTTATTCATCCTCTATCGTCCTCAGGGTCTTAAATCTACTCTTGAAGATTTTCATCTTGGCTTTCTTTACTTTGGTATCTCCTTCATAGATGCTGCTAAGTTTTCCCAAGACATCCTTAGCAGAACTACAATTCATCACCTTCAAAAAATTTGAATCAACCAAACCACACAAGATAGCATTCTTATCTTTGGCATTATTTTCATATAGCTTTATTTCAATAGGATCTATTGGAGTAGTAGGAGAAACATAACCATTTTTGACTACTTTCCAAACACCAAACCTAAGAGAGTTCACATGGCCTTCCACCCTCAATTTCTAAAAAATGTAAATTTTCTAATCAAACCTAGGACCTTTGTAAGCTCCATCATGTGCCATCCCAGATCTTTACCTCAAGTGGTTAAGCTTCTTTAATGGAACTTGGATCTGATACCCATTATTGAACACACCAAATACTAAGAGGGGGGTGAATCAATATCTTCAAAAACTTAAACCCTTCTAAAAATTAAAACCTTCAACACAATTCAAACTTCTTAACCAACCCAGAAACACTTGGATAGATCAACAACAATGAAAGATATGTAAATTTAATCTCTTAACAAGTTCATCAACCCTTATTCAGTCAAGAACAATGAAAGATTCAACAATTCAATCCTTTCTCAGATCAACCATAATGAAAGATAAAACAAGGAACACACATGCATAAGATGACACCAAATTTATGTGGAAAACCCAATGAGGGAAAACCAAAAGTGAGAGTTAACTCGCAATATATGAAGCTCATTTCTTATAAAATAAGGCTCACTTCCAAAAGACTTGCAGAATAAGGTGCTCAACCTTGTTGAGAAAATGTGTCTCAACCTTGCAATTACATAAGGTATTGTTCATCCAATGAAGAATGAAGACAAGGGGGTGTGGGGGAACCCCCCGCCCCCTCCATGAGGGTTCTATGGGGTCATCCCCCCTAGCTAGGGTCCAAGGGCAGCACGCCCTAGGGGGGCTTAGGGCTAGCACCCTTGAAAGGAAAATTTATTTATATTTTATTATTGTAAATTTGTACTAATCATCATTATGTCTCATATCTAATGACCAATATTTTATTAGCTTGATGTGCCCTAGAAGGAAACCTTATTTTATGAGGACATTCTATTATGGTTGTGTATTACGATGTATTTTCAGAGTCTGAGAGCGATTGTGTTACCTTTGGATCTCTAAGTGGTGATACTCCTGTGAGAAGATTGATTTGCAACTATATTGTAAACTTTGTGATTTATGAATAATATATTGGGCAGCTTTTGGAGTGTGGATTTTTTCTCCCGAAAGGTTTTTCCCCATGTAAATCATTGTGCTATGGTATGCATGATATTTGTGTTTATTTATGTTTAAGTTTTTGTAACTTTTAAAGATCTGTAAATTTTTTACATTATTCTCCTCTCAAGATTAGTGTAGGAAGTTGTTTCGCTACATTAGTTTCCTTACAAGTGGTATTAGAGCCTAATCACCTTTGGTTTCAACTTTGGGTTGTTGGGATTTTTGAGCTAATCCATATTTGAGTGGGAGCTTGTGTAGAAGACACTTTGTGATCTTGTTGCAAGAATTTTCAATGGCAAGTTCATCAGGGAGAATAGAGGTGGATAAATTTTCTGAAAATAATTTTGAAATGTGGAAGCTGAAGATGAAGGATCTGTTGATAGATCAAGATCTGTGGGATGTTGTTGATGAGAATGTTTCAGGGCCTGTAGATCTGACTCAAGCTGCTCAGGATGATGTTATGGACCATAAATCCAAGGATCTAATCAAATTGTGTTTGGAAAAAAATGTTTTAATCAATGTCCATGAAGAGACCTCTGCACAAAAACTATGGAAGAAGCTTGGTGAGATGTATCAAGCCAAATATTTAGTGAACAAGATTTTCTTGAGGAAGAAATTATATTCCTTGACAATGGAAGAGGGTGGATGAATTATAGACCACCTGGAAGCATTCAATATTTTGGTGGCTCAATTGGCATCATTTGGTGTCAAAATGGATGAGGAAGATAAATGTTAGATCCTACTTTGTTCTTTGTCTAATTCATGGGATTCTCTTATTATGGCTATTGGGAGTAATTCTATTATATTGAAGACTAAAGTTGTGGTGGGTTCTTTTCTTTCTAAAGAGATGAGGAGGAAGGTATCCATCAGTGCCAACGAGGTCCTGAATGTTCATGGAAGACCTAAGGAAAAAGGAAATAAGAATGAGAAGTGTGATAAATCCAAGTCCAAGGGGAGATCTAAGTATTCTAGAAAGTTCAAAGTTATTTGCTGGAACTATGGTAAGCCTAGACATGTTTGTAAGGACTACAAAGAAGAAAATAAGAAGAAAAAGAAGAAATTTGATTCTAATTATGAGTCTGAGAAGGAAGATGGTGACACATTCATTGTAACTTTGGAAACTCGTGTAGGTAATGATGCATGGCTAATTGACTCAGGTGCATCTTTCCATATGACCTTTAATAGAGATTGGTTTTTTGAATATGAAGAATTTGATAGAGGTAAGGTGTACTTTGGTGATGATTCTCATTTAGACATTGTTGTTCATGGTAAAGTTAAAATCAGGTTTCCTAATGGTAGAATAAGAAGGATTAATGGTGTGTTGCATATCCCTAGTTTAGAATGAAATTTGTTATATGAGAGAAAACTAATAGATGTAGGTGTCTAGGTAGTATTTTCTGATGCAGGGTGCAAGATGGTCAAATTTGTTATGTTTATTAGTAGAGGTGTCAAATATGGCACATTATATAAGCTTGATGCATGCACTGTTGAGTGCAATAGTGTGCCTCTATGAAAAACAATTCTATGGAAGAAGTGAGGGTTTCTGCCTTAGGTAGATGGTCATGGATTTTGGGTACTTAAAGGGTGCTCTTCCTCTGAGATCAAAGTTACACCGCAAAGAAATCAATGGTACATGGCACTAGAATTAGCCACATTGGAGAAAAGTCTAAGAACCTTGAAAAATAAAAACCTCATTGAAGGGTTTGTCACAGGTGTAATCTTGAATTTAATTTTGTGAGCAGTACATTTATGGAAAAAAGCCACATTTAGTTTACTCAAGTTCTCATAAATCTTGTGGTGTATTGGATCTTATTCATTAGATGTGTTGGTCTTGTAGATGTTCCTTCAATTGGTAAAATCCACATATTATGTTTCATTTATTGATAATTATAGTAGGACATGGATATATTTACTCTAAAGAGTAAATCTAAAGTTTTTAGTTGATTTTAAAAATTTTAAAGCAATGGTTAGGTGTAAGATTGGAAACAAATAAAATGTTTGATGAATGCTAAGCTAAAGTGATGAATTTTTCTCTATTGATTTTGATAGATTCTATAAATATTGTGGTATTCATAGATAAAATAAAACTCCATATTCTCCATAACAGAATGGAGTTGCAAAAAGAATGAACAAGACATTGATGGAGAAGGCTAGGAGTATGTTGAGTGGTGCTAGTCTAGAACAAAGGTTTTGGGTTGAAGCGGTTGCCACTACTTGTCACCTGATTAACATGTCCCCTACATCAACTCTTATTGATAAGACGCATATAGAGGCATGGTCAGGCCACAAGCCTTCATTAAGACATCTTAGAGTTTTTAGTTGTGAGGCATATGCACATGTGCCAAAGGAGAAGCAAACAAAGTTGGAGAACAAGGTTGTGAAATGTATCTTCATTAGATATAGTTATGGTGTGAAAGGATACAAGGTTTGGGATCTTGTTGTGCAGAAGGTAATACATAGTAGAAGTGTTATTTTAGAGAAACTAAGCCTTCTTCTATTATGTTGCAACCAAAACAAAGTAAATAGGAAGATGTAATTCAATTTCCTTCTACACCTAAGAAAGTTGAATCAAGGCCCATGGATAGATAAGAAGTTGAGAAGAGCTCATCTAGCTTTGAATCTTTAGAAGAGGAGGAAGAACCTCTAGCTTAGCTTGTTCTGTTAGAGTAATAAAGTCATCACCTAATTAATTAATTAATCATTAATTAACTGGGTCACTTTATTCTTTATTACGCTTAAACTAAACTTAGGAGTGCTTTTATTTCATTATTTTGTTTTAATTAATTAGTTGTTGTTTGCATGATTAAAGCCTCTAATATTTTGTCTCATTCATTCCTATGAGGACACTTGTCATGTTCTAATCTAACCCTAATCTAGGGTTAGCTTTCATCCTTTTCATAAGGATTGATTCATTGTAATTATTATTTTTAACTCTCTACGGTGGCATATTCAATGCAACAATTGTTCACATAATGCAAATTGGTGTTTTCATCATATTTGAGTTGTTGGGAAACCATATCTTACTTATTTCTTCATAGTGTGATAGGTTTATCATTGCAGGTGATTCATGGAGCTGTGGAACTATATACATCTACTCTAACATGGTATCAGAGCACTGGATCTACAGCTGCCTTGTTTACTTTTTTTGAAGAAATAAAATCATGCATTAATATTCATGATCTGTGGTCAAATTATGAGCATTCCATTGAATCCAGAGCTACCAGAACAATCAGGTTTTCCTTTTATTTCATCGAAAAAGGCCTTCGTTTGTTAGATCTATGAGGTTTTGAAGATATGATAGAATTTTTGCTAGATCTATTCATGCACTTTTTCCAAAATCTGCCCTAGGTACATTTTATTTAGTATTTTGTGTTTTCATTTTGCTTAATTACTAGGACATCTTGCACTGGAAAGGATTTATTTGCATGAGATGACATCATTTGATGCTTTATAGATTACTAAGGGTTTTAGTCTCTAATTTTTTCATTTGAGTGAGTATCATGGGTTTTTTTTTTCATCCTTTTGTGATCAACTTGGAAAAGGAAAACTACGAGTCTTGGAAAAATGGCATCCTAACACATCTCAGGTGGCTTGATATTTTGTCCTATTTGTATGGATTCATACCTACACCAAACACATTAGGGAGTTTTTTAGCATGGGGCATCATTGTAGATCATATTGTAGGGGTTATATGTTCTAGTGTTGATGTTGACACTATGTATATTTTTTTGGACATTGAATGTCCCCACATACTTTGGACATGACTTTGAGAGATACATGGAGACCCTCAATTCTCTCCATACCTAAAGGATCCTACTACAGATTGTCTCATCCCTCTTGTAGATATAGATTGCATACCCTTTGATGATGATAATTTAGAGGAGCTTGAGTATATCATAGGTCTTGCATGTTTTGATAGTTTAGAGACTTGCATTCATGTTCCCACTCTTTATACTGAGGCTACATCATCATCTCTTGTTGTTCCTAATCAGTTTGACATCACCACATCCTTGGCCCCTATGGATTCATTGCAGCAAGACATCATATATCTTCCAAACATAACTACTTGGGATTTGTATCTCATAGACATCACATCCTTGTTTGTAGAGTCCTATATTGCAGATTTGGAGGACTAATTTGAGGACATTCATCTCCTCTTTGTTGAAAGCTACATCACCATTGTTGACCCACCATCTTCATCGCCTTTGTAGCTTGTACTATATTTGTCTTCACAGGATCTTGGATCACCATCATCACTTTCTGACATGTGGATACATGAGTAGTTTTTAGAGGCACACATCATCTAGATTTGGATTCCAGTATCACCCATCTTTTTGGATTGGATTCTCCAATCACCAGTGGATCCTTTTCTTCCTAAGGGGAGAAATGTTGTTTGCAGGCAGTGGATCATATTTTCTCTTCAGGCATACATCATTGGCATGGGAGCTCTTTCATTACAGGGGGATTCATATCCTCATTTTATATCTCCTATCAGGGGGACATCTACTATACTTGCATGATAGAAACAATCCTTGGGGGGTCACATTGAGTCCTCTTTCTATCCTTCTTTCACTAGTGTAGTCATTTCTTTTTCTCTCTTTTGGAGAGAAGTTTTTCCCATGAGGTTTTCTCCTTTTCTCCAATTACAAGAGATTAGCTTGTACATGGGTACCTCATCAACCGTTAGGGTGGGACTCATTCATGCATCCATTCATGCATTTCTTTATCATAGTTTAGTTTCTCCCTAGCTCATCTTCAGGGGGAGGGGTGTTAGAGTAATAAATTCATCACCTAATTAATTAATTGGGTCACTTTATGCTCTATTACACTTAAGCTAAACTTAAGAGTGCTTTTATTTCATTATTTTTCTTTAATTAATTAGTTGTTTTTTGCATAATTGAAGCCTCTAACATTAGAACATGTTGTCTCATTCATTCCTATGAGGATACTTGTCATATTCTAATCTAACCCTAATCTAGGGTTAGCTTTCATCCTTTTCATAAGGATTGATTCATTGTAATTATTTTTAATTCTCTACGGCATCATATTCAATGTGATAATTGCTCACATAATGCAAATTGGTGTTTTCATCATATCTAAGTTGTTGGGCAATCATATCTTGTTTATTTCTTCATAGTGTGATAGTTTTATCATTGCAGGTGATTCATGGAGTTGTGTGAGTACATACATCTACTCTAACAATTCGTAGGTCTACAAGGCATAGAAAACCACCTGAAAGGTATTCACCTAATGATTGGAGATGTATTTTTTCTTTGAGTACTAACATGGATGAACCCAGATCAGTAGAAGAGGCATTGGGTATGAATGATGTAGAATCTTGGAAGATTGCTATGGATGAATAAATGGAAGCTCTAAAAAAGAATAATACATGGGAGCTTGTACCATTGCATGAAGGATGAAAACCTATTGGTTGTAAATGGGTGTTCAAGAAAAAGATTGGTCAGATGGAAGTATTGAGAAATACAAAGAAAGGTTGGTTGCAAAAGGTTATTCTCAAGTTGATGGTGTTGATTATGGTGAGATATTTTCTCTTGTTGCAAAAATGACATCTATTAGATTTTTGCTTTCTATTGTTGCTGCTTATGACTTAGAGGTTGAGCAAATGGATGTGAAAATTTCTTTCCTTCATGGTGACTTGGAGGAGGATATATATATGACACAACCAGAGCACTATGTGGTGAAAGGTAAAAGTAAATTGATTTTAAAATTGAAGAAATATTTGTATGGTTTAAAATAGAGTCCTAGGATGTAGTACCAAAAATTTGATACATATGTGTTGAGTTTGGGATTTGAGCATTCTAAATCAGATCATTTCATTATTAAACTATGGTGATTTTCCTATTTATTGCATTATATGTTGATGATATGTTATTCATTGGTAAATGGAAATGTATGATTTCAGAACTAAAATCTCAACTTGCTGCTAAGTTTGAAATGAAAGATCTTGGTGTAGCTAAACACATTCTTGGGATGGAAATTAGAAGAGATAGAGTGAACAAAAAGCTATGGCTTGGACAAAGTAAGTATGTCAATCAATTTTACAGAGGTTTGATATGTAGGATTGTAGACCATTGTGTGTTCTTTTTTTAGCTAGAACAAAGTTATCTATTTTAGATTGTTCTAACATCCCCATTAGAGATGGAAGAATGAGCAGAGTGCCTTACCAGAGTGCATTTGGAATTTTGATGTATGTTGTGGTTTGTACTAGACTAAGCAATTGGGAGTTTTTCTAGATATATGTCTAATCCTAGTAGAGTTCATTGGGATGCAGTTAAAAGAGTCTTTAGATATTTATGTGGTACCTTAGATTATTCCTTGTGTTATCATAGTAATATGACTGAAGATGATATTTCCCTTCATATTCATGGTTATGTGGATTCAGACTGGGTAGGTGATGTTGATAGTAGAAGATCCACTAGTGTTATGTGTTTACTTTATTTGGTGGTGCAATTAGTTGGATGAGTAAGAAATAGGCTATGGTTGCTTTGTCCACTACTTAGAGTATATGGAAGCTACTCATGCTTTTAAAGAAGCCATTTGGCTTAAGAGACTATGTTTAGATATTGGAATAAAACAAGGTGCAGTGACAATTTATTGCGATAGTCAAAGTATGATATGTCTAGCCAAGAACCTGACATTTTGTGCTTGGACCAAGCACATTGATGTACAATATCATTTTGTTAGAGACATGATTGAAGATGGTTAAAGTAGAGACTTTGGTGAATGTTGTTGATTCTTTAACTAAGCCTATGAGCATAGAGAATTTTAGATGGTGCTCAGAGACTATTGGCCTTTCGACCCCTAGCAATTAAGAGATGATGATGAAACCCTTCTATTGTCCTTGCAAGGTGTCCAACAAGTTGGAGATTTGTTGAGAAAATTTGTCTCAACCTTGCAATTACATAAGGTATTGGTCAACTGATGATGATGGGGGGGCATGGGGGGGATCCCACCCAATGAGGGGTCCATGGGGATCATTCCCCTTGGTTGGAGTCCAAGGGTAGTGCGCCCTAGTGAAGGCTAGGGGGCAGTGCCCCCGAAAGGAAAATTTTATTTATATTTTATTATTGTAAATATGGATTGAACATCATTATCTATCATATTTGATGGATGATATTTTATCAGCTTGACTTTCCCTATAAGGAAACCCTATTTTATGAGGGCATTGTATTATGGTTGTGTATTGCAATGTATTTTGAGAGTCTGATAGCAGTTGTGTTGCCTCTAGATCTCTAAGAGTATCTCTAGATCTCTAAGTGGTGATACTCCTATGAGAAGCTTGATTTGCAAGTATATTGTAATCTTTATGATTTCTGAATAATATATTGGATGGTTTTTTGAGTTTGTGGTTTTTCTTCTGAAAGGGTTTTCCCCACGTAAATCATTGTGTTGTGGTATGCATGATATTTGTGTTTATTTATGTTTAAGTTTTTGTAACTGTTAAAGATCTGTAAAATTTTTGCATTATTCTCCTCTCAATATTAGTGTAGGAAGTTGTTCTACTACCTTATCTTCCTTACAAACCTTAGGGAGAGATACAAGGACCTCATGAGATTCACTATCTCAGAGCAAGATACATGAAAGTTTAGAATTTACAAAATATGTCAATACTACACTTTTTTTACTAAGACATTAAAGCACAGATCTAATCTTTCTTCCATGCACTTTCAAACATCATCTATGAGATATTTAATATATTCCACTCTTACTCACTTTGCAACTGATTTTATCTTACATTTATATCCTCTGCAACATCACACAACAACAATTAGGTCAGCCACATAGAAGATAAACAATAATCTCAACAATTCAGAAACAAAGCATCAATACGGTCCTATCCAAGGGATAAAGAGGACCAAAAAAAACCTTGTTATATCTTCCAATATGATCCCAAACAACTCACATACTAGCACACATCAACCTAAGTTAGCAACAAGGAAACATGTAGATAAAATGTGAAGCACATAACCAATTAGCATAAAAATATACTTCCAATTGAATTCACTTAATGTGGTTCTAATCAAGATAGGTCAAGACCCCAAAAATTCTTAACAAAACTTCATATGCTAATGCAAACCATCAAGCACATAGCACAAGCAAGAGAATAATCCTTATCAGATAGATACCCATGAATTTCCTAGAATACCAAATCAAACACAATGAAACACCAAAAGAAATCAAGCACTAATGTGTGAATCACAAAGAGATGTTCCTTGAACATCCAACAACACTTATACACAATTATTTCATACTATCATGCCACCAACAACCACTGTAGATAAAAAAAAATAGAATACTTCATCTCATAAGCACATAATGCACAAACATGAGATATAACATTAACATAACACCTTGCAGACCACTTCATGGGAAATTGGAACTAAGACACTACACAAACATAGAGAGCATATCCACCAAACTACATGAGTAGAAACATCAATGTGGAGCATTTTCCAGATCATTCCAGACAATTTAAAAAAATTCCAACCTTCTACAGTTAACAGAAACCTCCTTAGTAACATAGGTGACCTAAAAATATAGGAGTGAAATATCCACAGAGCACAAACACTAAATCCTAAACTGTGAGACCATATATCTCCAATAGAAGAGGAATATAGAGAATTCTCCAAAATAGTCTTCACAAGAAGATTCTAAAACAAAAATCTTACCCATTTGTAGAGGCTAGAACAACCTTATAGCAACACATAATTATTTAGGAATAAAAGGAGAGAGCATACAACATTCTATAGGCCATCAACAACATCTCTCCACCATCAAAAATACTTTTAATCCTCATCTTAATATATCATCATGAAAACAACTTTGCTAACAAAAACAATGCACTATACAACTATCAAACAAGGCATGACATCCAACCATGAACATTGTTGATGGGTGTTTTTGCACCTTCTCAACATAGGAATCACACAAGTATGCTACCTCTCTTGAAAGGTAATTTCTGCAACTAAGTTTTAGAAATCACCCCAACGTCTCTCAGGTGTCAAGTCATGACAATGCTTGGAATAGTTTAATTGGTTGATGTGATTTGCTAGTAAGAAAAAAGGGAATTTATGGTTGACTAAGCTTGGAGGGGATTGGATATTCAAAAGGAGTTTTATAAATTCTAGAAATGAAGGATGACTACTGCAAGTTCAGGACAATAGTCTAAAGCTCCTCTTTATTCATCAAGTTTGACTTTGTTGTGATGCTGGAATTTCGTTTTAGCTTCAATGTTCAAAGAAAAGTCAAAAGGGAAAAGGGATAGATAGTTTCCTAGACCTGTAACTAATGTTGAACAATAACAATGGAGGATGCTACAGTGGAAATCCTTCCTAAAACTAAGTTCCACTTAACCAAGGCAGCCTATAGTCTCATGAAACTAGTACAATTTTCTAGGGTCTGCAGATATTCAACCATACATTCACCATTAAAGCATGAACAATAGATGAAATTGAGTGTAGCAATGTTAATAATGTTTAGACTAACTTTACACTATTTATCATCATCAACGAACAACAAAAAGTATGAACATGGAAGGCATCAACACCATAACATTATTCTCTATTAAAGTGAAGCAATAAAACTAACTACTAAAGAAGTTTGAAACTAAAAAAGAAAAGTTAAAACCTAATATTGAGGAGATGAATCATGCACACATGTGAAGAAACATAAGAATTCATCAAAACAATGAAATTATCATTAAATTTCTCAGCATTCCTTTACATAACAACTCAACTCTATGTTTGAAAATGAGAGGATATCCCTATTTATAGTTTTCAAAAGTGAAATGAATGGCCACTATTTACTTTCATTATGTGGCTCATATTAGGGTTTAAACTACCCCCAAAATATATGTTCAATATAAAATACATCTTTGTCTTTTCCCTATTTTGTCACCTAGTGACACTGACACTGTAGCATTTTTTTCTTTTAGTGACTACCTTCCTTTATGGCTACTTTGAAAAATAAGAATCATCTAAATGGGATTTCCATCCACCTTTTGGGAACTTGCATATTCTACAAATTTTCCAAACACAACCACAAGCTTCTTTTCTTTAGAGAGCTCGGATTTGAGGATATGGAAGGACATCCTCTTGATGTTATCCATAATCTCCTGTCGATTCTCTATGTAATTCATGGTAGCTTCCATCATCTGCTCAATTCAAAAAAAAGCCCTTGTGGAAAAATCCATAAAATATGGCACCAGGGTGTCACCAACACCTTGCTCTACCTTTTGGTGAAACAAAGGCTTGACCTTTTTTGCATCCAACTCTAGGGCGTGCACCTAAAAATTAGTCATCAGCTTCAAATACTCTGTGTTGTCAGCCTAGTGCTCAACAAACCATTCATAGTCAACCTCAAGGTTGTGTAGAACCTTCTCCAAAACCTCTTTTCTATACTACAGGTTCATTAACCATGTCTCAACCAGTTAGCAGTCTTCTTTTGCTCTCTTCAGTTCCTCTTCCTAGATATTTTGAGGTAGCTTGAGGATGCATTCCAATTTTAGATAAGTGATCCTATAGGCCTCGGGGAACTCCCTACATGTTTTCATCATACTCTCTATATCTTTGTGCGGGCTCCTATACCTATTATACATGGTGACCACATGGCCAATTCCTTTATCGCTAGTAGATATCACCTTATTGAACCAAGTAGACATGGACTTGGTTTAGTTTTTCCTCTTTTCCATCTTGCTTATATCTTCTTTGGAGAGTAATGAGGGTGACGCTGATGTCTCTACTGGACTCTCCTCTTTAGTAGATTTCCACCACTCGATGTAAGTGGTAATATCCATTACCTATGCTTTTAATTCTTCCTTTGTGGTCTGATCTTTATTCATTTTCTGCATAATAGTAGCCATGAACCACTAGAATTCATCTATCTTTTTTTCATTGGTCACTGAGCCTAGGTTGAGTGTTGAAATGCTATAGCCGACACTCATATCTTTTCCCATTACTAGGGTGGTGATTTGTATCATTCAGGACCCCGAGGCATCCACTGTGATGTGAGAATGGACCTTAGGCTTCTCTTTTTTTTGTTCTCATTTGGTCCCTTGCCAAGATTTCCTCTAACCTCACTCTTGGGTCAACGATCACAGGAGCCTTATTCTTGCCCAATTGGAATTCTAGCTAGTTAGGCATTTTAGTCTATCCCTTAGGTGATTCATGATCACCTTCCACTTTCTCCTGCTCTCTCTGATGTTCATCCTCATCATGACTGGGAATTATTTCATCATCATTTTCTTCCTCTTCCAGGCCCTCTATTCGTATAGCCTTTCCTTTATCTAGTTGAGTAGGAGGTATATTCTCCTTAGTGATAGCTGTTGTTGGGAAGATTCTTTACCTCCCTCGGGATCGATGTCCCTTTCTTTTATACTCTCTTCTTCTACTTTCTCTGGCACTTTCTCTAGAAGAATTTCCTCTTCTAGATGCATCACCTCTTGTCTTAGGCCCACATCTTGGCCAGTTCTTGGAGGCTCCTCAAGGATATCCACATATATATTAGTTCCTACTTTCTCTTCTTCAAAATGATGCTCCTCAAGATGAGCCTCTACGTTTACATCTTCATGTTCTCAGAGCACTTCCTCCTCCTAATATGAGGTTTCAACCTCACAGGGCTCATCGAGTTGGTCATTTCCCTCTCCTCCAGGGATTTTTTGCACTTTGTCATCGAAGGCCACTTTATCAATGTTCACATTTAACCCTCCCTTTGGGTGCTCATAGTAATCATCCCTAATGGAATCTTTGAGCTCATCGACAATGTCCCCTATAGCCTCCTATTGTTGTTCCGCAAGTCATTTCTCCATCTCCTCTAATATTTGCATTATGGCTTCCATCTTAGGAGGCTCTATAGGTGGTGGTGGAAGAGGCAGGGCAGTGAAAATTTGGGCCATCAAGGCTTGAACCTTGGGATCGAGGATTACCCCTGAGATTTCTTTAGGTACATTTTGCATATATGCCACAAAGGCATGTAGTAGAGAGGGCATTTCCATAGTGGTGGTCATTATGGAGGGAGGAAAATTAGATAGAGTAGGCAAGGGAGGCAGCAACAAAGAAGTTGAGAGTGGGGAAATAGTAGAGGAAGAGTAATCCAACACTACCACTAAAGCGGTTAGCGAGGTGGAAGCAAGGTGGATAGAGATGTACATAGCAAGTGGAGATGAGATGGGAAATGATTGGGCTGAAGGAGGTGGTGGAGTGGTAGTAACAATGGGGATGAATGTGGTTGGTGGGGGCAAGCGAGGGTGCTTAGACTCTTCTTCCTCAGGCAGGGTTTCCTCTTCCTAGATAGTCAACATTTCAAATACAAAGGTCCATGTTCTCCCCTTCTTTGGTAGAGGTGGCCCTTTTGTTGTATTTCTCATATAAACCTTGGGCTTGGGCTATCACTCTGATGCCTCCTTTCTCTTTCTAGATCATGTAGTAGGTGGGGATTTGGATGCCTCTCTGAAGGGCTCTGCAGTAGCAACACTATTAGTCTCACTTCTTATCTCATCCTCGAGCACCCCATATGTGAGGTAAACACCTTATTCTTTTAACTTAGCAATTTGTTCATCTAACCATTGTTTTGTTCTATTTTCCACTAGGTGAGTGAGAATGTCCAGGTCTATGAATTCCTCTTCAAACCATTCTATTAACGATAGAGGTGCATTCATTAAAGTGCCAAATTTTTCATCTATCATGTTGTCATCATCAAAAACTTGGTCTATAACTTGAAACAGATTCATTGATTTTACAAGTGTGAGGGTCATTCTCATGTAGTGGCACATCCGCACCTCTTTATCATCCTTACAATTAGCCCAGAAATCCTCAATGTGAGGGCAATGAGCATATTCTCTCCCAACCCATTTCTTCAATTTTTGCTTAGGGTCCACTCTTCCTCTGCTTGTATGAAGGTCAAGATTGTACTCGGCCAACTCCTTCTATGAATATTTAGCACATTGGGTAGTAGGGAAATCATACATACCTTGTCCAAGTGTGATAGGATATGGGACTACCGCTCGATATTCATTTCTTAGCAATGTGTGGGAGGTTTGTAGCTATCGATTTTCCTCCAACATGATGATCCTATCATTAGGATAGCATGGAAACCTGTATGGCATTCCCAAAAATCCCTCAAGCTTGATGTAGGTGAACTTGGGGATTGGATGAATAGATATTGAAAACCCTTCACAAAGTCTAGTGTTCGAAATCTCCACCCAGGAGTCTAATTATATGCCCAATAAAGGCATCATTCACTCTTCTATACTCCCTCTTGAAGTTCTTGTATTGTAGTTGAGGGTAGCAGTCATATACTTTCAATTGTCCTTCTTTGTTTCCCAGGTCTCTGGCACAGAACAATCCCTTGTATGGAAATTTGGCCGCTAGGAAGTAGACCAAATATGAAGTCATGAAAAAGTGTGAGGTCTTCTTTACCTCCATTAATTTTTGATGCATGTTTTCACTAATCATTTTTGCCCAATGGAATTTGGTCTTGCCCTCAAGGATCTCTTCTACTAAATAGAACATCTAGTTTTCAAAGAAAGTGGCAGTAGGAAAACCCATTACTCTGCTCAAAAGTTTGAAAAGGTCATGATACTCCCTCATAGAATCCACTCGTGATAGGATCCATGGACCTTAGTAGTGCTTTCCCTCTTTTCTTTTAACTAGTTTTAGTTGATTGTTTGTATGCACCCAATATAATCTATTTGCCATACATTCTTGCCAAATTCCTCCTCTACTTCTTCCTTCATGTCAAAGACTAGAATGCCAAAAGTCTTGTCGATAGATTTGGCTAACAAATCTACCAGTACTCTTCTATCATAGTCAATTGTCTTCCTGTTGGAGTGATAGCACTCTTGGTAGGTCATTTCCAATTCTAAAGCAATAAGTTCATGAGGAAAACCAAATGCTTTGGTTAAACCACTTTTTCTGATTTTAACTGCCCTGTTTGTTTTAGGGTTTTGCATAACCCTTTCTCTAAATTCATCCACACTGACATACCTGAAGTTGGTGTCTTAGATTGTTTCCCAGCTAGAAGTGAGCTTTGATGTGTGTTCGACTCCATGGAACTCGTACTTCATTTTCTCTTTTTCTTCCTTTCCCTTGGGAGTGTGGGAATGCTTCTTTCCTTTATCGGGTTTCTGTGCAGGCTTCTCAGAAGGCCCGACAACAGGTTCCATAAATCCTGCATGTGCCAGATGTAGTAAACTCATTTTCACAAAAAAATGAGCAAATTCAAGTTAAATCCTACAGATCAAGCATTAGACCGATTCATATATCATCAGAAGTTCACAAAGTTCATCACTGTCGGGTACTTGGAGCTTTCTGGGATCTTTTGGGTTAATGTGGGCTTAACAATGTGGGTTTCCCCAAGCCGAAAGCTATTAGGAGGAAGGTCGTTAAATAAAATTTGAGAGGCCATGGAGACCTACAGATGAAGTTCTATAGCAAAGATTTGACATTAACAAGTTGGTGATCAAATTCCTTGTGAGATTCTAAACATGTGCGGAAATTAGGTTGGGGATGCTGATGTCATCAGGCCATGCATTGAGGCTTTGTAGGTTGGAGACATGTGGATGCTACTAGGTGGAAGGATGTTAAAACTCAGCAGTTAAGTTAGTGGCTTTCAAGGGACGGAAACTCACAGGCGGAGTTCCACACTACGAGAACTGTGGGTGGTTAGGATGGCATGATTTCACTTCCCATGTTTCGATAATTTTAGGCATGCAAATGGGATCCATCGAGTAGTCGTTGAAGGTTCTCTATCATCGAATGACGAAGAGTCAACAATGATTTGTAGACATCGGTCTGCATTGACGGGTCTACATGGTGTTCCCTAACTTGGGTTTTTCATTGAAGACATCAGAGGGAAATAACTTAGGTGGAGTTCGTAGTGCAGACAGATGGGGTTGCTCAGACGCTAAGGTGTGGTGAAGAAGTAGGGGCGGTCCACAAACAGACCCCTACAGAGATCGACCCACATGAGAATTTCAACTTGGTGTTTGTGCAAACTCAAAATGACAAAGAAGGTCACATAGTCTACAATGCAGAAATAAGGGATGAATTCACCGTTAAGAAACCTTCAATCAAAGGTGACTAAGTTCATGGAGTTTCTAAGTGCTTCCAACTTCATAGTGAAGTTTGGGGTAGAACCCACAATGCAGATGGTCGCTAGGGATAAGCCATTAACTAGCAGTGAAGGAATGAGGGCCACCCACAAAGGGAAACCCGCATGGCCATTCCCATAATGGCCACTAACTTAGACATTTTTTTTTTGTGCTTAGCCTGACTGAGTGGCATCGATAAGGGTGTGGGTCGGAGAGGCGCTCATGTCACGTGAAGAACATCAAGTGAGTGACAGGGTTTTGCACACACTCAAGGGCATCATTTGAGTAATTTTGAGGGATTTTTAAACTACCAAGAGTAAAGTTTCCCTAGGGAACTAGCTGTTGCAAAGGATGTCGGGGTTATGCAAGGTTTATTTCATGATTTTTTCATTAATTTGGAAACCCTAACCTAGAAAAAGACTTATTTTACAATTTCAAATGTAGGCGTACCTGAACTGGCATGAGAATCTAGTGGAAATCATGATTTTGATCTGACAGAGGCCAATGCGAATGCGAGGGTTTCATTCTTTGTTTCACTCCTTAAAATTTTTGAAAATGCATTGGTGAAAATGATAGGTCTGACTGCATATTTATAAGCCAAAGTGCATTTATGAGGTGCATTTATGTTTTGGTACAAAGGGTAGGGTATGTGCGTGGATCATCATGGAAAAACAAGCCCTTAAGTGGCAAAAAATTAGAAAAATTAGAGAGTTAGGCAACTTGACATAAAAATTTGAATAAGTTATCTATATTATTTAAAAAAATATGTAAGAATAGAATCTATAGCAAATTAAATGTAGTTTCTAAACTACTAGGTTTGTTTTAAAAAAAGAAATCTATTTGGTGAAAATTTGAAATTTCAATGCAATAGTACTTAAATTTCAAGGAAAAATAAGAAGTAGGTGTCCCCTCACCACCCTTAACCACTCATAAAATGATAATATATTTTTATAATATTTTATATATAGTAGAGGACTCATGTCTTGATGTGATGCATATTTTTTTGTAATTTTTCCCAAGAAACTAATTAATTATAATTTTTATTACAACTTTTCAAAAAATATAAAACTCATATGTCTGACCACCTTAACTTGGTCAAAATTCATGAAATTCATTTTTATTTTTTAATCCTATAGTATGTGAAGCATAGAATGTGACACATGTTTGGATTCAAAATGTGATACCGCTTTGAAAGCTATAGATGCTTTTCAATCCCTATCAATCAGACTTTAGTCGAATTGAATAGAAAATGAATAATAATTACTTATTAAATTCAAAGTAAAGCATAATTTATATTGGTGGAAAGCTGAGAATATCCTTTAAAAACCCTTTTTGTTTCATCAATTTTGGGTAAAATAGTCATCAGCCACATACCCATCATATTGCCACTTTTTGGCCCATCATGATCCTACACATACCCTGGGAGGTGAAGTAGATGAGTTTGTGGAAACCCGATGTGGTGTAGCCGCTGAGTGAGACTTAGATAGGTAATGTCATTTTGGGTTGTGATGTATAGACCTATTCTAACCTGCTAATCTAGTGGTGAAGGGATAACGGCGACCCACAAGGGGAAACCCATAGGTGCAATTCTATAGGTCCTAGAAGTCTTTGGGGCAAAGGACCAAAGGAAACCCATAGGGGCACTCTCACTCAAGCGAAAGACTTAGGAAATTTGGGGATGGTGAGTTTTGATCAATAAGGAATTGATGACTTCACAAAACTTGACCAACTTGAGCTCAGGATTAGGGGCATGCAAAATGAGGCAAAGGTGAAAATGACCTAGTGACACCTAAAAGGAAAGAGGGGGTCCCTGGTCCGAATGGGGCGTTTGTGCTACAGGCACAAAAAATTGAAACTCCACTAGGAGAACACTCCTGAGCATTCTAGGGGTAAGGATTCATCAAAAACTTGGAATCTCTGGTTTCGCAAACTAGAAGCCAGTTTCCATAAGCAAACTAGAAACTTAAAGGAGGATGGGATCCTTAGTTGAATTGAGTCATGGAGTACCTCAGAAGCATGTGTGTAGTGAGTTCATTTCCTTCCTTTAGAGAATATAATGAATAGTAGTTAATCAGTCAAGGTAGGCTACACAAATTGTCTAACCCCAAAAGTAACCTAGACAATTGTTCCACAGCCAGTCAGGTGTCCATAGCCCCGATGGAGTTGTTGTTGTGACCCCATGAACATTTCTCTATTGAAAGTTGGGCATCCTTAGCCCCAATAGAGTTGCTTGTACACCCATACAGTTGTCGGTTTTAACATTTTCTTTTCTTTTCTTTTAATATTTCCTTTTTGATACCCTTTTTGCTCAACTACATAAGCACTGAAGCTTATAGTGGGCTTGGAATCAAAGTGGTCATTAGAGCAGACGTAGGATTTTTCTTTTTCCAAGAACTCATAATGACTATCCCATAGCTCATTAGAAATATTTAAGGTGTGTTTTCATGTGTAACCTGAGATGAGCGTGATGGGATTTAAATAAGGGTTTGTCCCTAAATCCAGTGGGAGTTCAAGTAAGGAAACCTGCTTCACAAGAGTAGTCAAAAATCCATAACAATGGGTGAAGAATTATTTGAAGAAAAAATGGGAGTGGGAAACAAAGTGGGCCTTCTAACTATCCAAGCATGGCCACCGCATCAAAACCAAGAGACACCCTCAGCAAAAACAAGAGCCAAGAAAGTGAGCAAAAATGAGGCGAAAGAAAAGCAACAAAGAAAAAGAACCTACGCTAACCTATCTACAACTATATACAAAGAATGATCTTGAGCAGTTTAGGCAAGGAAATAATGCTTGAGGTATTGCCCATTGACAGGCAATGGGATGTCCTCTCTAGTTAGGGTTTTGAGGTGAAAGGCATTATCTCCTAGAATTTCTAAAATCTGAAAGGGGCCAAGCCAGAGCTTGTCAAAATTTGTCATGTCCCCCTTTCTTTTCATGGGCCTTGTCCCAATAGAGGAATAAATTAGAAATACTAAAGGCCTTTACTTTGGCTCAGCGATTGAACCATCTCTTGACTGCGCACTGGTGTTTGGAAATTTTTTCTATTACTTGATCGTGAACTTCTAAATGCAACAACTCAGCTAGATGGGTTTCTTGACATTCTCCCTCCTCATAATATGTGTTCATAAACTGAAGCATGGGGATTTTGAGGTGGACTAGGAAAATTGGTTGTAAGCCATAGACAAGAAAAAATGAGGAATTTCCCAAGGCAGCCTTATGAAGTGTGTGATCTGCTTAGAGAGAAAAACTTAGTTGGGTGTGCCAGTCTTTTAGATTCTTTTCAAGTAGTTTTCTAATCATAGTCAGGAGGTTTTTGTTTATGGATTCAACTAGGCCATTACCCAGAGGGTAGTAGTTGGATGAGAACTTAAGTGAAATCCCATAATCAAAGGCCTAATTGGAAAAATTAAGGGATGAAAAGGCAAGGCCATTGTCACATACGAGGGAAAATAGGCAACTGAAGCGATTTAAAATAAAGCTTTCTAAAAAATTGGTAACTACTTTAGTTGTGCATTGCCTACATGATATTGCTTCAATCCATCTAGTGCAGTAATCAGAAGTGGTCAGAATGTACCTATGGCTTGTAGAGGATGGTGGGCTTACTAGACCAATGAATTCGAGTCCCCACAAAGCGAACAAACTTACCTTTAGGACTGGCTGTAATGGGACAGCAACATTCCTCTCTCTGGTAGTAGCAGTCTGGAAAACATGACAAGATCTAACATGGTTGTGTGCATCCTTAAATAGTGTCAGTGAGTAGTATGCAACTCACATAATCTGATGAGCTGTGGAAAGGTCAGGCTTGTGTCCGGTTCTAAATTTTTCATGGAATTGCCTCAACACTTTAGTTGCTTCTTCTTTCCCAAGGCATCTAAGATAGATTCCTTCATGATTTATCTTATACAATATGGATCCCTACAACCTGTAACTACTACTCTTTAATCTTAAGGAATGTTTTTGTACTCCTTGCAATCATGACGTGCACTTGTTTTTCAACAAATAATAAACAATGTCGTCATACCACCCTCCTAGAGAGACGTCCTCTAGTTGGAATTGTTGTACTGTAAGCTTGGGTCTAGTTTCTACCATTGTACTGGTGAGGGCTTACCCTCAGACTAGCTTCATGGGTTGAATCTCCATGTTGTATTCTTGTAGCAACGTGACCCATTTTTCTCTTCTTTCTCCTAACTCATTTTGCATTAATAGAGTCTTGACTGCTGGTCGCAAACACCTTGTTCCTTAAGATGTAGTGTCAGAACATCTTAACTCTTCTAACTAGGGCATAGGCTTGTTTTTCAACATTGTGATATCTTAACTCTGCATCCTTCATGGGAGTACTAATGAATGCAATATGGTTTTCATTCCCTTCATCATCCTTCTACATTAGCATGCTAGCACAAGAGTGGTCTGAAGCAAATGAATATATATAGAACGAATTTAGGTAATCTGGATAGACTAGCATAGGTGCATCAGAAATTACTTTCTTAATTTCCTTAAAGGCCCATTTGACTTTTGGTGTCCATTCAACCTTAGCATCCTACTTGAGCATGACATTCAATGGTTTGAATTTTTGTGTAAAACCTATGATGAACTTATTGACGTTGATCTTTTTCAAAGAAATATTTCATTTTTTCTTACGTCAGGAGTTGAATTTTTAATGTAACTGGATGTGTTCTAGATCAATTGAAATCCCCTTTTGAGATCATGTGTCCCAACAACTTACCTTTTGTCACCCCAAAGATGCATTTCTTTGATTGAAAGAGATGCCAAACTCTCTCCATTTTTGAAGACCCAGACAAATCAAATACGGATTCTTTGAAAAAATAGTGAGGTCATCCATATATATGATGATGCACTTGCTGATTAGGTCCTTGAAGGAAATTTCCATTGCATGCTAAAATGTGGCACCAACATTAATTGATCCAAACGACATTATCCTATATGCGAAGGTTCCCCATTTTGTGGTGAAAGTCATTTTTTTCCTATCTTCATACTGCACCATCACCTAGTTATATCTAGAGTAGCCATCCAGAAAAGACATCATCTGAGATCCATTAACTATTTGCAGTACCTCATCCAGTGATGGCACTGGATAATTTTCCTTTTCAGAGGCTCTATTTAAATTATAGAATTCTACGCACAATATGACTTCACCACTCTTTTTCCTAACTAGAACCATATTTTCCACCCATGTAGAGTGTCTAACAGGGAAGATAATCCTACTAGATAGAAACTTCTGGACTTATTTGTAGATAATTGGTTCCAAGCATTGATCAGGCATTAACACTACCAAAAAGGCCTCACATCAGGCTTGAGGGTAATGGTGTGAGTGATGATTGAGGTGTCATATGTTTTCAAGTCCTCATAGCTCCACACAATTATGTCATGATAGGTATGTAAAGTATCTACAATTCTTTTCTTCTCTTCTGATGTGCACACTTTTCCAATTAACACATTCTTGATCTCTTCAGTAGTGCCCATATTATGAGTGTCACACTGATTGTCTATAGACTCCTTCTTGGTTTGTTGGTCCTAGTCCTTGATTTGATCCAAGTCAAATATTCTCTCAAGTTGAACCATACCTCATGGTATCATATTTTTTTTGAGGTTGATGACCCCTTCTATGTCAAGTTCAGCCTCTTCGGGTTCTGCTTCATCAATAATTTGGGTTGCAAATACATTGGATCTTGTTATGAAATTGAGGATGTGCTTATCATCATTAGAAACTTGAAAGTTGGTGACGTCAGGAACTGATGGGGTAGAGGTAAGCTCTACAGTGAACTGCTTCAAGCTAGTTAAGGATAAAGGTTGAAGGGTGCTTGCTACTTGAGCTAACACATTAGTAGTTTGATTTTTAGAACATGGGATCAGCTAAATATTGAATGCATCTAAGCCTTCTATTATATTCCATACCCTATGTCTATAATTTGCTAGTGTTCTATCATGGAAGGAGTACAGTTTCCTAGCTTGTTTCACTACCAACTCTGAATCACCAAATACTTGCAACATTTTTACTTTCTTTCTTAATGCCATTAATAGCCCATGAACCAAGGCCTCGTATTTTTCTATAGTATTGGTACAATAAAATTGAAGTCTATGGGGAAAAAAATATGTCTTGCCCATAGGACTAATGAGTTTGAAGCCAACTCCCACTCCTTGTTTTGATTTGGACCCATTGAAGTGCAACATCCAAAACTTGGAAGAGTCCTTAACTTTGGAACTGGTTAAACATGCTTCCTTCCTTGGTTGTGCATCTACTTTCATATCTCTGAGTGGTGGTGTGGATTAAGACTGGCCTTGATTTGGTTGTTCCTCTTTTGTAGCCTCCCTTGGGGTGACCTATCCCTTGACTCAACTATTATTTGGCATAGACAACATTCAAATTTAGAGTGGGTAGCATTGTGTACCCTACACCAACTTGGAAGTAATAACTCTTGAAAAAACAAATTTGGCTCCTAGGTTGAGTAGATCTTGCACACATTTCTGCATCAATTCTTAGAATCCATCCAACAATCGAAGATTACCATCCTCATAGGATTCTTCATCCTCAGATTCAATCAACACCTCTGTACTATCAAGAACATGAGTTAAATCGATGGGGGCACTGCATAACACAAGGAGGACCTCCTCAGCCACTTCCTCCCCTTGGAACCCTTCTTCAATTTGGTGAGCCATGGGATGATAATTCCCCAATCCTGTTTCAACAAACAACACCTCATTTGTGTTGTTATATTTTGTGATCATGAGCTTCATTTGAGGCTCTCGATCGATGTGGATCTAATTGGGCAGCCCCTTCTAAGGAAACCATAGGTGGGAATAATCTAGAGCTACGTAACTATTTAGGGCATGAGTGAAATCCCTTCTGAGTATGATCTTGTAAGTGTTCGGAATATCAACAACATGAATGTCAATCACCTGCTACACCCTTGGGTCAGCAACAATCTGTATGGGTATCATGTTCATTTCTCCAACTGAGTCACTTTGTATCAGGAGGGGAATTGGAGTTATTCCTAAGGCTTTACATATTTCCAAAGGCATGATGTTGGACAAGGCTCTAGAATCAAGTAGACAATTATGTAGATTCTTACCAAATATTCTAATTATAGTTAAGAAAGGAGGGGTTTCCAATTTTCCTAGGAATAGCCTGACTGAAACATCAACCTAAGCTAATTGAGCCTTGTCTTTCTCACTCATTTTATCCTTTCCTAGCACTTGATTCGATAGAGCCTTGTCTAGTGATTGGATTTTATTGACTTGCTGATTTGGGGTTTGATCGGGTTTCCTTCCCAAGATTTCCCTAATGACAGGCTCATTGTTCAGGGTATCAAAAGAAACTATTTTGGAAGATACTTGGGTTGATTTGGATGGAGTCCCATTGATAATTCTAAGAAATTATTTTAGATAGTCAGGAACCAGAGTAACTCAAAAGTAGAGAGCCTCAATTTAACCTTCTTCTTGAATTCTTCAGCAACATATTCCCCCATTTGTTCAACCTTTGCTTTGAAATATTTTCCTTGGGAAGAGCTAGTGGGCTGATCCTAGGCATGGTTTAGCTGCCTATTCCTATTGAAGTATTGGGTAGGTACATGCAGGTAGTTTGGATTATTGTTGGAATTCGGGTCAGGCAGGGTCCTGAAGTTGTTAGGCGAGATAGAAGTCATGAAAGGACCACCAGCCTACCTATTTCTCAAGTTGTAAGGGCTTTCCCTTTGATTGAACATTTGAACCTCATCCTCACACAACTCTTCCTCATCTACTAGACCATTATCTACTGAATCAAAGAACTAGGATAGAGAACTATCATTACTTACCTCCTTGGCCTCTTCATTCTTTGGGGAAACAACTTCCTTCTCAAGCATGTTGTTTTCACTTTGCAAGAATGGGGCTTGATTGACCACCAAAACCGATGATTCGTACGGTTCAGAGGGGACCGAGTCTCTATAACCTAGGCCATCAACTAAATTTTGAACCTCTACTTGGAAAATTTCCATTGCAGTTTGAAATTCGGGATAGTCCAACTCAAAATGCCTATTTGTTTTGTGAATGTGGCACCACCCGAACAAAGCAACCTCAGCCAAATACACTTCACTTGTCAACTTGTCGTTACTACCCAGTTGATCAAGAGGTGTGGGAACACCTCTATTGTTTGGCCTTGTGTTCCATGTTCAAATTTTCCTTTGGGTGGGTCTCCTCTCAAAACTCTAACCTGAATTTTTTCCTCTCTCATAATTGTGTCTAGAAGATGCGCCCGTATCACGGTTGTCTCGATTGAGGTTGGCTTGAATGCTTCTTTGAGAAGCTTGTAGTTAGTTATTTTGATTCCTCAAGTTTGTCATTTCAGTAGACAACTTTATTACTAACTCTGTCAACTCATCAATCTGATCCTTCTCTATATTACTCTGTTGTGGGGCTGAGTTCTGAAGGAAAACTAGTTGCATCATGGGTTGGTTCTATTGAGCAGGTGGGAATTCTAAATTTTGCAAGTATGGGGGCACTTGCAGCTATTGAGTGTAAGTCGGTTTTTTCTAAGGTTGCAAGTAATGAGGTACTGGAGGTGCCTGATTCAATGACTGCCCTAGATGAGGCACTATTAGTAGTTGCAGAACTTGATTCAGCATTGGTGCCTGATGAGCCAAGGCATGGGTAAGTCCTTAGATTTCAGTTGGATGAGTAGCTGGTCCTAAGGAAGGCAACAAACCTGTAATATGCTGCCCCAAGTCTGTGCTTGTTGTGACTACTTTCACGTATGCATCTGTTAACCTGGAAGATGACAGTCACATTCTCTTCACCAAGGAAAATGTGAGGTTGTCCAAGGTAGCATAATATGCTAGTTGGGCTGAGGCATCATCAACCACATAGGGTGGTTGTAGCTTCAGGTAAGGCCTATGAAATCATTCGTTGAACAAACTAATCAGCTTGTTGACTTCCCTTCTAACAGACATGAACCACTGGTACAATTATGTGGGGCTAACCAGAAATTTGAACTTCTGTAAAAAGGTATTCTTCATGAGATCCCAAAAAGTGATGGAGCCCGTAGGTAGGTGGATGTACCAATAGAAGGCTTTGTCTCCCAAAGAGTAAGGGAAAAGCCTACAACCCATGTCTTCATGCTTGATCTACATATCTTTTAGGGCTGTTTGGAAGATTTTGATATGTTCTTCTGCTATCCTTTGTGGATCACGTGGGTTTAACTTACAGTAAAATCCCTTTAGATTCTTTGGCATATCATGGTAGTTGATGAAGGGTAACTGGGAAGGGTTATTACCCAGACAAGCCATTGTGGGAGGAAGAGGCTGCATTTTTTGTGCTACAGTACTCTAAGGCTATGATGGGGAAGTAGCTAGGGTAGTGCCTTGGAATGGAAATGCATGGGTAGGGACAACACCCTGGCCGTGGGGAATGGAGGGTGAGAAGGTTGCTTGAGGTGAATGGAAAGATGCGAGTGCTTCTAGGAGTGAGGGGGAGGAATGATATGGATGGGTGGAAGGATATGGAGGAGATGGAGGGGATGGAGGTCAACTGGATGGGTTTGAAGCAGATGTTTCCCCTTTCTTAGCTCTTTTCCCCTTGGTAGGAGGTGGTAGCTCTTTGAATTACCCTTTGTCTGGTGTGGAACTTAACACTCTATGGAACCTTTGGGGGGAGAAGGAACCAATTCAATCTATCTTAGCTAAGAGGAACTTCTTCTAGTGCTAGTTCTATTGATGGGTTTTTTTGCACCTTCTCAACACAAGCAATGCACAAGTATGCTACCTCTCTTGAAAGGTAATTTCTAGAACTAAGTTTTAGAAATCACCCCAAGGTCTCTCAAGTATTAGGTCATGAAAATGCTTGGAATAGTTTAATTGGTTGATGTGATTTGTTGGTAATCACAAAGAGAATTTATGGTTGACTAAGCTTGGAGGGGATTGGATCTTCTAAAGGAGTTTTGAAATTTATAGAAATGAAGGATGACTACTGCAAGTTTAGGACAACAATATAAAACTCCTCTCTATTCATCAAGTTTGACTTTGTTATGATGCTGGAACGTCGTTTAAGCTTCAATGTTCAAAGAAAAGTCAAAAGGGAAAAGGGATAGAGAGTTTCCTAGACTTATAACTAATGTTGAAGAGTAACAATGGAGGATGCTATAGTGGATAGCTTTCCTACAACTAAGTTCCACTTAACCAAGGCAACCTACAGTCTCATGAAACTAGTGCAATCTTCTATGGTCTACAAATTTTCAATGATTCATTCACCATTAAAGTGTGAATAATAGATGAACTTGAGTGCAACAATGTTAATAATGTTTAGACTAACTTTACACTATTTTTCATCATCAACAAACAACAAAAAGTATGAACATGGAAGGCATCAACAACATAACATTCTTCACCATTAAAGTGCATCACTAAAACTAACTACTAAAGTAGTTTGAAACTAAAACAACAAAGCTAAATTCTAATATTAAAGAGATGAATCATGCACACATGTGAAGAAACATAAGAATCCATTAAAAAAATGCAA